>CM076584.1:928605744-928770231 GCA_034641835.2 Pinus albicaulis
GTTGAAAAATGTAACTAGGTCGGTCTTCATGATGACTATGAAAAGAAGAAGACAATGATAATAAAAATGTATTTTTGTCTCATGGGTTTCATGAGAAATATTTTATGTAGATAGAATTCTTCTTGATGTCTATTAGGTTCATGCCTTCTGAGTATAGGATTAAGTGTCAAAGTCATGAAGGATCCAGACCTTATAAATAAGCTCACAACAACCCTCCAAAAGTGTTGGAAGTAAAGCTCAAAATATGGCGGAAACAACCTTCAAACAATCTTTGAATATATGAGAAGTAATACCTCATAAAAAGTCAGAGAATATAAACTTCAAGTTGGCCTAAATTGAAGTTATAATGGCGGCCTAAGTATCAAGATGAATGGTCGGCCTAATAGTTGATTTGTCTCCTATATATATATGTATATATTGCGGCTCATTTGGTGAACAGAATTGCGGATCTGTCTGAGGTTATATAACATCTAAAAGTTACGGATATAAGGACAAGTTCAATACAGATTGAAGTATAATTTGTGGAAGGTACGATGACTGAAGGTACGAGATGAATGAAGGTCTGATGGTGACTAAAGGTACGATGATGACCGAGGTACCACCGCGATGATAGATAGAGTACGCGATGGTAGGTACACAATGTGGAAGATCTGAGGCGATGCAGAGTAAGAACATATCAGTTTAAAGTATCTAAAGAAGAATTTGTCAAAATCAAGACAATACAAAAAGGTGGTAGAAATTGAAGGTAAATCAAAGATTTACCTTCCTAACTCACGTTTCAAGATGTTCGATTCTAGTGAAAATTATTACATCTCTGAACGACTAAGTGCTTTGATAATTGACTTGATGAAAGATTAACTAAGTGAAATAAGAGAATACATAGGAAAGCTCAGTAATTGCTCGAAGAGAATTTGAGTTAATCACTTGCCCTACAAATTCTCTTAGAGAGGATCTCTTTACCAAATGTTAAATAAGGAGGAGTTCCCCTAAATCAAGGGGAGTTCCCCTAAATAGCACTAGTAGAAAATGATGAAATTAGTGACTAGGAGACTAAAAAATTTAGTCACCACAACTATTTCAAGTGAATTAGTACTAAATTTGAACAATTTCAAGTTACCCAACTAAAAATGACTAGCTTAAATGACTAATTTAGTCTAGGGATAAAATAAACGACTAGTTAATAAGTGACCCAACTAAAAACAACTAACTTAAACGACTAATTTAGTCTAGGGATAAAACAAATGACTGGATAATAAGTGACCCAACTAAAAACGACTAACTTAAATGAATAATTTAGTTCATGACTAGATAATAAGTGATAAAATTAAAAATGATTAATGTAAATGAACACTATAGTCTAAGAATAAAAATATGACCAACTAGCAAGTAAAAGAAGTATATGATTTAGTCATTCATGCTAGTAATTTTTAATTGTGTCACTCCAGAAATGGAACATTGCAATTTTGATATTAAACTGTTACATTTCACTAAAATTTGACATTGCAGATGGATTCAGAGACAAAGGGGGTATATGAATCCATCTCCAGTGTTAAAATTTAGAGACTGCCATAGTAAAATTGTTAGTATGGACTGCCACACTTTACTCAAGATATTTGATCTAGGCACTTGATAGTGTAAAACTAGCCAAATACCCATCAACACTAATAACAAATTGTTTAGCTAACCCTTATTTTCCATGTGAAAATACTCAAGAGATACTTTTCCACATTTGTGAATACATGTTAAAAAGAATTATAGCCCATGTAATCACAAATTAATTATAAATATATTGCTATATGTTCTTATGCTTTGATATAAAAGTGAATGTACAAAAATCTCTTCAATGAAATGAATGTTTAAAAATGTAATCATAATATTATTCATTTAAAAGAAAGGTGAAAAAATTCTAGAAAACTTATACAAACATTATAAATCTTAAAATTAGCTTAAAAGAGGAATTAATCTATTTTTCCATTTTCTTATTTTACAAAAAAAATATTTTTTTTTCTTTTTTATTTTTCCAAAAAATAAAAAAATTCTCTTCAAATTGAAAACTTTATAAATATTTAAAAAATGAAAGACTATTCAATAACTAAACCTAAATCAAAACATAAATCAAAGTGGTGGATGGCGAAATCAAAATGATGGAGGAAAACATAAATCAAAGTGGTGGAGGGAAAAATCAAAATGATGGAGGGAAAAATAAAAGAAAAGCTTAAAAAAATGAAAGATCAATGGTATATTGCCATACAACATTTCCAAATTCCTTTTGCTGTCACCGCAGGCGGGGAAAACCAAAACCATAAACACCGTTTATTAATGCTGCTTAATTATCCTCTGCTCGTGATAGCTGGAAATCTCTATCAGATGAGGAACGCAGGGCACTCTCCTTAGCAGGCGGAGAGTGTACTCTACAATGATCCTGCGTTGGAGAGGAGGTATGATTTACTCATACAATTCGATTATTGTAAACCAACACCAAGTCAAAAAGTAACCAAACAGAGAGAGAGGGGCACACACATTTTACATGTCAATGTCAATTTATGGCATCAAAATTCCACGCGTTCTGTGGGATTTGGAGCCATTTTCTCTCTGTCTTTGGTTTTTAAACTAAAATGAGATTGAATTTGCTGATTTTTTGGGGTTTTTTTGTCCAGTGAGTAATGAGATTGAATTTTCTGAGGTTTTGTCCAGTTAGTTCTCCAGCAGAACGATGAATTGGCGGATCTATCCCTACGGCTTCATGAAGCTCTAGTGCAGGAGGGTTTGAAGGGTTTGGCCCGACTTTTGGAAGAGGGCGTCAAAAAATACTGTTTGATGAAATGCGAAAAGAAGATGTTGTGCTCGATTGGTTTACAACGGTGAGTGTCATCCATGCTTGCACCCATTTAAGAGCTCTGTAAAAAGGCATGTGGATCAATGATTACATAACTAGAAGTGGGTTTTAATTAGATGCTTTTGTTGGAAATTCACTCATCGATATGTATGCAAAGAGTAGGAGTATAGATATTGTGTGTGTTGTGTTTGATAAAATGCATGAAAGAGTAGGAGTATAGATATTTTGTGTGTTGTGTTTGATAAAATGCATGAAAGTGATGTGGTGTCTGGGAATACCATGATTTGATTATTGGAAATGTGGTCAATGAGAATGCAAATGGAGCTTCGATGTTGCTTAGATTAATGCAACTGGCATGCATTAAACCTCACTCTGTCACCATGGTGAACGTCCTCCCAACTTGTGCCCAGTTAGCAGCTGTGCAATGGGGTAAGTGGATTCATGCTTATAATATTAGAATAGCATTTGTGTCTGATATTTTAGTGGGGATTGCTCTCAAAGATATGTATGCAAAATGTGGAAAAAATAGAACTGGCACGCCAATTTTTTGATGAGATGTCTAAATGAGGGAGTACTAAGTGTATGTGACTGTGAAATTCATCTTCGCTAGCTTCCACTAAAAAATGCATGCGACAAATCAGAATTCATATTTGGTTAGATCGCACAGAGAAGCAATATGAATTGAAACAGAGCCTCGAATCCCTAAAAGGATGTTAACCAATCCATTCAAAAGCATCCTACTCTATGTTGTAGACAAACCAACAAACAATTCCAAGAGGCATAGGATTCTAACAGATTATTGTTTGTCAATATTTTGACCATATTTCAACGCTACTATACGAGATCTAAATGGCTCCATCCCGCATTCTAAGCTACAATATTTTCTTTAAATTCTGGAGCATAGAAGTGTGTCTTACCCACTGCAATTCATCATTACAATTTCAATAGCATCCTCATTTTGGAAATCAAGGTAGTGAGTTATTAGTGAAACAGGGTACATGCTCCAAATTCTACATGTAGTTAATGTCAAAATCAGAAATTCCTTCAAAATTCAACCAAGAATGTGCAAAAGGCAGTATAAAGTGATCCTCACACCCTTTAGAGACTGTAAGCATAACTGTCATTCTACATGTAACTAATGTCAGAATCAGAAATGCCTTCAAAATTCAACCAAGAATGTGCAAAAGGCAGTATAAAATGATCCTTATACCCTTTAGAGATTGTAAGCAGAGCTGTTCTTCGCAAGTATCTCACAATAGATAAAAGGACCTGCATGTTGCCTACAAACGCTTGCTAGGAAGCTTGTTACCATTGATTCATAATAGGAGATAAACCAATAAGAATGCAAAACCAATACATAGTAGAATGAGAAAGAGTGGATTCATTAATTCATTATATTGCCTCTTTCTCATCGATTGTAAATTCTTGGCATAACACCCAAAATATGCAACAAGAGAGCTGATGAACACAAGTGGGCATCCTTGTGATTTCGTCCTCTGAAAATACTGTTGGCCAATTCTTCAAGGACATAGTCACCTCCTGGCAGTAGATCCTCCGACAGGCTAAAGATTAGAAGGGTTTGAGGGCATGGTGGGAATATCTGAAATGATTCCCTTGTTGCATGGAGCCAAACTACTCCAACGACTGATCTAGATATTGCCTCCTTTTCTTCTCTGCCTTTGAGACCAAACCTGCTGATAAATTTATGCATAGATACCACCTCCGTAATCAATGCTAGCCAGTAATCACGATGGGCTGAGGCAGTCAATTTAGGGAACTCCAGTATTAGAGGCTCTTCCCTGCAAATGCATAGCCAATTCCCAACTCTTCAATTCTTTTTTTTTTATCAAGAAACAAAACTTAGATTATAATAGATAAATTATAGCATATCTCTTAAACCATGTGTTAATAAGGGAACAAAAATTGAGTAAAA
The DNA here is from genome assembly GCA_034641835.2 of Pinus albicaulis. NCBI lineage: Eukaryota > Viridiplantae > Streptophyta > Pinopsida > Pinales > Pinaceae > Pinus > Pinus albicaulis. Next base: position 928,610,514 of record CM076584.1, read on the forward strand.
ACTGATGAGAGAAAGGAATTCTATAATTTAATATAGATGAGATGTATCAGAAAAATATATTTTAGTCATAACTAAAAAGAAGAAGAAGAAGAGAGAATGTAAAAAACAAATAAAACATTACAAATATGTTGAATTCATATTAAACTGAACGGTGCACCTATCTTTTTTTTTCATAATAATTTGCAATGTGGAATACCATATCCCCTGTTCATATTGTTTGAGATCCTTTAAAAAAACTCTTCATTTCACTTTGCTAAAGCCAAAAAAGAAATTAGAGGTCATTTTTAAGCTTTTCAGCATGAAATCTACTATGACTAGGAGAGCTCATAATTTACATGTCACTGGATTCATGAATGATGGTCTTGTCAAAGAGGAGGGCGCCCCATGGACCTATTGAACCATCTTTCACTTGCTGCTTTGAATCTACTGAAAGATCAAACTTTATAGGCTTGTCATACATAATGGCTCTGGAGGTTTCGAAATACAGTGCATAGTTAGTCAATGTCAACCGCCCTGATCATGCACCTTTCAAAGCAAAAAATTATTCAGGTCTATATATTCTTTATTTGATTAATCTGAATGGATACCAAAAAAAATATACATATGTATATACCTAAAAGGGTTGTTGCTGTTTAAAATAAATATGTGTTTGGGGGATGAAAATAAATATTGTAAGGGTGACTGTTAGCATGGAAATAAGTATTTGTTAGTTAACTGACATGTCAACTGTAGAACTTGTTAGTTTAAGGGCCACATCACCATATTGCATTAGAGTAAAGCTTGATTGGTAGCACCTATAAGAATTATTTGAAGTAGTATGGTGACATTTCCCATTCTCCTTGACTGAGATGGCCATTAAATATCCAATTAATATTGTCACTCTCCACAATCCTCATCAATATACATAAACTAATTAGACATATATAAATACATACCCATCCAGCTTGTACTACCAATGTGACACACTACTCTATGTGTCACTCCACTGCCATCAACGTGCAATACTATCTCTCCCTTTGCAAGATTTAAGATGGGTATCTTCTGTTTCTTCAAATCGTTTTCAGGTCTGGTCGATACACATAATACCACGCTAAAGCACCAAATTTTACATTAAAGGTTCCTCTAGATTGTCTCAGTCATAACAAGGGTTCTAACTACCTGAACTTAGTACAATGGAGGGTTTCACAACTCGTCATGTTGTCATAGCATTTTGGTTTAAACTGTGTAGAATATTTAGTATGACAACATTTGGACTGAACCAGGAAGTTTTCCTATTGAAAAGGCAAATTAACACACTGAAACGCTGAAGAAAAAGGCTAAATCCATGTTAAAGCCAAGCCCAATTAGTTGAGAACTTATATTTTTGAAAATATTTTAGTATTACAACTTTTCAATGACTTCAAAAGTGCAATTGGTATAAACTTCTTCTTCTAATGTTATCTGATATTTTTCTTTCAGTAAATTTTAGTGCCATAGTTTTATTAAAATAGGGTTCAAAACACAGGTTTGACAAGTCCAAATTTTAGTGCAAAGTGTTTCAATTGAAAAAGAGCTCAAAACACCATGAGGGCAGATATTTTTTGGAAGTTCCATTTTTTAGGTTCATTTTTTCTAAAATTTCATGACCATTCAATGATCTGTGTCATCCTTTTAACGATGGATGTCGTCTTTTTAAAATGGACAAAAATCTATTGTACAAAAGTGGACATGAATACACAGTAGAATGAGAAAGAGTGGATTCATTAATTCATTAGATGATGCAATGTCTCATTAAGTCATTACATAGTAGGAGAAGAGGAGTACATTTCATATCTACCAAATACCTAACTAACAACAACCATATTTAATACTATATTAAATGCCTCATAAGTACATCTTCTATTTGGCAACTTTGGTAGCTCAATTTCATAAATTTTCTAGGTGGTGACTAGTTAAAATTTGTATGACAGCTATCAATGTTCTTCGTTATCCTCTGCTACATGTTGGCTTCTCTTTTGGTGGCTTAATCACTTTGATTCAGTGGCTCTACCATGAACAGAAGCTATACATTTTGACATCTCTCTTGGCAACTACCCACTCACTCATGAAATCTCTAGCTTGATTCTTTGGTTATTTAGCAGATAATATCTACCCATGTGATGATAGGCTTCACAAAAGGAAAACCTATAAAGTTCCTATGCTTAGTGTAACTCCATGAGTTGAGAAATTGATTTGATATCATCAATTCTATGATTCTTTGGCCTGCTTTCTGCAATATTTTTGTGGGTTTTTTGTTGTGCTATGAATTCCCACTGTTCTCATAGTTTGATTGCATACATATACCATGTTGAATTTCCATGACCTCGGGTCTAGGATAGAGTATTAAAATATTTGACGCTCCAAACCAAGAATCTCAACAAAAATACTTTGCATAGTAGAATATAAACAATAGTAAATCACATATGCATAGAATATAGACAACTTTTCAAATTTTCAACCCAACTTTGTTATATTAACAACATATAATACAATAGTCAAAGGTTCCCATATCAAGGATAATGGCCCTCATACATCCACTAGTACAAGATACAAAAAAGAAACTTTGACCATATGGCTGTAGTGCAATCTCTCAGCCCTCTCGGTCATACCTTGTAATTGCCCGGTCCTTCAGCTTCAGATTTGCAGCTCCTACCTCTATTAGTGCTCCAAATCCATCTGGCCACTAAATCTTGGCTATCCAATCTTCTCTCTAGTTGTGCCTCAGTCCATCAAGGTGACAACACATCGAGACTCCTGTCGAGTTGTTTACAACTCCACTTGTGAACAACTCACAATCTTCCCACCGCTGCTCCTCAACTACTCAGGGACTTCAACCCACTATGGTCTTCCTTTGCTGCAATGATGAAGACCAACATAGGGCACAAAGGGCTGCCACTATGACTACTTGCTGTCACCTTGGTTGCCTAGTGGGCCTCCCAAAAATCCGTGTGGGCTCCTCCAAACAACTCCTAAGGCCTCCTCAAGTTGCCCATCAAACCGATCCACACAATAGTCATCACTTTGACCCAATACTTGACAAATTCTCGCTCCAATTTTGCTGCCCAATCACTGTGGAAACTATCACTGGTTTAGGGCATCTAACCATGAGATCTGCCCCCTCCTCATTGAATTTCACATGCTGCCCTATCACGATTTAAAACTGATCCACAAGTTAGGATCCAACATCTACAAGAATGCACTAAAATACATACCTTAAGCTCACTTTTTTGATGTCTCCTTCATTGCCGCAATCTAGGCCTGGCTAGGGCATTACACAGTCCCTTCTTCTAGCCTTCAATTCTACCCATAATTTCTCTAGATGAAAGTGGCTGCCCTTTGGAAGTACCCTCCTCCTCAACGCTGTTGTCCCGGGCATGAAGCAACCCTAACACTGCCCTACACAGCTCTTTTTAGGTTGGTTTATGCCCGCGGCCTTCCCACAATAGCCATCTAGGGATGCAACTATCTCTTCTAAGTGTCTAAACACCCTAAAATACCCCCAAAACATACAAAAATGCTCTCCTTTGCCTTGACCCTCTAGCACAACAAATCGACCTTCATAACTGTTGATCAGTGGTTGTCATTGATGTCAACCCAAGCAGCACCAGGGGCTAACCCAATATTGAATGAGAAGTTTGAACTACCAAATTAATATATTCTGGGTCAATAATGATTTTTATGGTTTCTAATTATTGAGATGTTTCTGTTGATATATGGCACGCCATGTAATTCTTCACGGTTTGAGAGATATTCATGTTTGAAGTTTGTACCCCAGTTAGTGGGCTAAAACCCCATGGGGTTGGGGCATGGGTCATTGAAAAGTCATAATTAATATTTTCCAAGCTCATAAAATCCCTCCCACGTTCACTTGTTGAAGCCCCTCTCAACTTAAGCATTCATATATATTGTGATCTTCATTTCCTCCTTAGGCAAGGGTTTCGGCCATCTGAAACAGGTCATCGTGGAATTTTCACTCTAACTTTTTTTCTACGAAGGCTCAGAAGCTGAAATTTTTATGAGGCAAATCCAAAATCCTGAGGAAGCTACAGTAAAAATTTCAGATCAATTTGCGCAATATTGTTGGAGATATGATCTGTGGAAGTAAGGGTTTTTGCAGGCTCCTGAAATTCATCTCAAAGAAGTGACCTTGGTAAATTCGTCATAACTCTTTCTCTGAGTATCGGATTGGAATTCCGTAAAAAGTTACAGATAATGAATAGTCTTTAATTTTTTCTCTATCAATTTCAGAAGCAAATGAATAAAATGGGACACGTGGCACGCCGTACAAGTGCGCTCTGCTGAAACAGTTCATAATTAGGGCAGTGTGAGAAATTGGGTATAACTCTCTCTTGAAGAATCCAAATTGGGTCAGACCTATGGAATTGGAAATAAGACTCAAAAGAATACTACAGGACTGAAAATGAGATATTGAGGATCTGAAATAACAGAGATACACCAGATTCAATATCGAGCTCCTAGAAGGCAAGAAAAATCTAGATCATGTGTTGTCAAGGATTGCAAAGGACCAGACTTTCTACTGCATAAAAGCAAAACAAGGTGCAGCAGAGGGTAGCATGACAAGAGCAACAACCAAGGTGCATAACAACAGCAAGAAGTTCATCATATGAAGTCTTCAAGTGGGCAGCACTGCATACAATCATTGTAAAGGTATCATTGTACTTAGTCATTGTAAATACATTATTGTACAAATTGTACTAGTGTCTATCTGCCAAGGGTTGAAGAGGCAGTGTTGGGAGGTCTAGGATCATAATTAGGTGGTTGTGTCAAAGTTGGGGTTATGGTCTAGTATATCTTCTTCTTCTACATCATTCTATATCATATTAAAGTGGACCATTTTCCCTGGTATGGGAGTCCATTCTTCTTTTATTCTTCTATAGGGTGGTAGGGTGGTGCTAGGGTGAGTTGTAGCTCATTGGGTGTTGGGGCATCCATTCAGTGACTACTGAAGAATCTCGAGCGTTGGAGTGTCCATCCAATGGGAGCTGGAGAAAAATGCTTTTCTATATTCTAGGAAGTTGGAGCTTTATTTTCAATTGGAGTTGAAAATAATTATTAGAAAAGCATTAGGTGGTTTTTGTCCCGGAGTGGGTTTCCACCTTAAAAATTGTGTGCATTTGTGTTCCTCTTGTTTGCTGCTATCATTGTACAAACACTGATAATAATTGAAGATTAACTAATGCTCTAATTGAAAGAAATACTGATTCACCCCCCCTCTCAGTATTTCCAACAATTGGTATCGGAGCTTGGTTCCTTCAATAGCAGTTTAACAGCTGGAAGGAGGTCATGGAGCATACCAAGAATGGTGTACCTCTATTCAATGAAAATAATTATGCACTTTGGAAAGGAAGAATGGAGGTCTATCTCTTGGCGCAAGGTTACGAAGTATGAGACATTGTTCAAAATGGATTTACATCAACTACGGATGAACAAGGTAAGAAGAATTTGGTAAATGATGCAAAAGCAAAGAATATTATTATCAGTGGACTTATTGAATCTGCTTATCATAAGGTGTTGGGTTGAAAAACCGCCAAAAATGTATGGGACAAGCTTGAGAATATATATGCAGGTGACTCAAATGTCAAAGAAGCAAAGCTTCAAATCTATAGAGCAAAATTTGAGCAACTCAGAATGAAAGAAGATTGCAACATTGCTACATACTTTCAATATGTTGATGAAATAACCAATACTCTGGAAGGATTGGGAGAGTCAGTTGACAAGAAGACTATTATACGGAATATTCTTAGAATGTTACCAGGGAGATTCAACCCAAAGGTATCGGTCTTAAAATATAGTGCAAATCTGGACAAACTCAACAAAAAGGAATTACATGGAGTTCTCATAGCATATGAAATGAGACTTGATGAAGAAAAGGGTACTTCAAATCTAGAAACTGCGTTCGTTGCATCTAAGAAAACCAATAAGGACAAAAAACCTTCAATTGAAATGACATGCACCTGCAAGTGTGAAGAAAAGGGAGATGATGGAGAAGGTCTTTCAGATGAAGAATATGCTTACTTTACAAGAAAACTAAAACTTGGTAAGGGAAAATTCAAAGGTAAACTTCCATTGATATGTTTCGGTTGTGGTGAGGTTGGGCATTTCGTAGCAAAATGTCCAAACAAAAGTGATGGCAACTCAAAAGGAAAGAAAGGCTTTAAGAAATTCAACAAGCAAGGCAAAAATAAAGGATCCAAAAGGAACTTTCTCTCTAAAGAAGATAGCTCCTCATCCAATGAAGAAAGTGACAACAAAGAAGAAGCCAATGACAAAGTATTGTTTATGGCCAAGCACAATAAACAAGAAGTATAAAACAATGAAGAAGAAGGATTGACCATAGAAGAATTTTATGAGGAGGCAATCAAGCTTATAAAAGAGCTCAATGCTGAGAAGATCTGTTCCAACACTCTTGAAGAACAAGTTCAAGGTCTCAAAATTGAGGTTGAAGAACACAACTATATTGAAGAGTCACTTCAAAAGAAGTTGGAATAAAGCAACCAAGAAAGGGAAGCATTAGAAGCCGAAGTAGCCTCGCTGCGTAAGCAAGTGAAGAAGGGAAAAATTGTCCAAAACTATGCCAACAGCTCAAGGGCATTGGAAGAACTCATCAAAAATCAACGATCTTACAATGATAGAACTGGCCTCGGTTAAAGAGAAGAAGAAGCAGGACCTTATACAACAAAATACAATGAACCTATGAAATCTGACATACATGAAGACTTCATTGGACAAGATTTGCAAGTACATCCTTGGAAGACGATTCCTCGATGAAGATTTTCATCCAGGTACCAACATATTTTTCATGCCTATTATTATTCATGTGGAAAATTTGGTCATAAAGCTGTAGAATATTGCAAGTACCCTATGAACCAATACAATTCCAAGAGATTCTTCAAATATGAACCTCCCAGGGCTCAAAGAAACATCAATAGATTTGAAAATTTAAGAAATAATATGGAATTTTACAAATGTCAGAACTTTGGACACATAGCCAAAGACTGCAAACTTGAAAATCCTCCAGAAGAATCTTCGAAGCCACAGAATGAATGAACATGGAAGAAGAAGAAGACTAATAATTGTGCTCTTGCTCTCAAGGCTCAAAAAAAGAAATATGTGTGGTATGTTGACAGCGGTTGCTCAACGCATATGACTGGAGATAGAAGGAAATTTGTATCTCTGAAAGAGAAGAAGGATGGAACCATATCCTTTGGAAATGATTGATCTTCAAATGCTATAGGATCAGGTACCGTCACTCTTGGAAGAAAAGATGTTATAGCCAAGAATGTTCTATTGGTCGAAAACATGAATCACAATCTGATCAGTGTTGAAAAAATGTGTGATCAAGGACACACAATGCTATTCAACTCCACAAAATGTGAAATCAGGAAAGACAGGTATGGTAAAATTGTGGCTACAGCAAGTTGAGCTCCAAACGACATATATGTTCTGGATGAAGCAACTAAAGCATGTCTACTAGCTAAACAAGATGAAAGTTGGTTATGGCACAAACGAATGGGTCACATAAACTTTGACAATCTTGTCAGGATAAGAAAAAAGGAAGCAGTACGAGAAATGCCAAAAATCTCAAAACCTTCCAACACACTATGTGAGGCATGTCGGCATGGCAAGCAGACAAAAGTCCAATTTAAAACAAAAGAACACTTTTCATCACATCCATTGGAATTGATACATACTGATCTATGTGGTCCTATGAGAACAAAAGGCTTAGACAGAGAATTATATTTCATGTTGATGATAGATGACTATACTAGGATGACAGCCGTCAGTTTCCTAAAGAAAAAATCTGAAGCATTTGAGTGCTTTAAGATCTACAAGGAGTTGGTTGAAAATGAAACTGATTTGAAAATAAAGTGTTTAAGATCAGATAATGGTGGAGAATTCACTTCCAAATTATTTCAGCAATACTATGATGAAAATGGAATAAAAAGGAAATTTTCAACAGCACGAACGCCTCAGCAAAATGGAGTTGTTGAAAGAAAGAATAGAACTGTACAGGAAATGGGTAGAACAATGTTGAAGGACTCAAAATTGGATGAAAAATTCTGGGTTCAAGCAATTGATACGACAGTCTTCATTATCAATCGAAGTCTTCTCAGAAATAATTGCAACAAGACTCCATATGAATTATGGAAAGGAAAACCAGCTAATGTAAAATATTTCAGAATCTTCGGAAGCAAATGTTATATCAAAAGAGAAGATCAAAATTTGGGTAAGTTTGAATCACGTGTTGATGAAGGTATCTTTATTGGTTACTCACGCAAAAGAAAGGCCTATAAATGCTATAATCTAAGACGAAAACAGATAGTGGAGAGCATAAATGTTACATTTGACGAAGATGGTGTTCTAGCGAGTAATGATGAGGATCTAGAATCTTTGAAACTTGAGATAGGGGCTGAAAAAGACATAGATAAAATTGTAGAACAAGAAGCAACTATCAACGAGGAAGAAGTAAACAATGATCATCAAGATATACCAGAACAACAAAAAGAAGCTCCTCCAAGGAGAAAAAAATAGTCGATTCAAAAGAACCATCCATCAAATCAAATCATTGGTGACATAAATGAAGGTCAACAACTTCGTTCATCACAACAAGCCCACGTTGCTTTTCTAGCAACCTTTGAGCCTAGTAGTTTTGAGGAAGCCAGCCAAAATGAACATTGGGTAGCAGCTATGAATGAAGAATTGGATCAAATTGAGAAGAATAACACCTGGGAATTAGTTCCACGACCAAAATATTAAAATGTAATTGGGACTAAATGGGTGTTCAGGAACAAATTGAATGAAGATGGGCAGGTTACCAGAAACAAAGCAAGATTGGTTTGCAAAGGCTATGCACAAGTGGAAGGAATTGATTTCAACGAAAAATTTGCACCAGTTGCCAGAATGGAAGCCATCCGAATGTTTCTTGCCTATGCATGTTCAAGAAAAATCAAATTCTACCAAATGGATGTTAAGTCAGCATTTCTAAATGGAGAATTAGAAGAAGAAGAAGTTTACATCGAGCAACCTGAAGGTTTTCTACTATCACAAAAAGAAGACTATGTTTGCAGGTTAAAGAAGGCTCTATATGGTCTCAAGCAGGCTCCCAGAGCATGGTATGATCGTCTTGATGGATATCTATGTCAACAAGGGTTCAAGAAAGGTACTATTGATAGCAATATTTATGTACAAATAGATAAAGATAATTTAACAATTGTTGAGGTATATGTGGATGATATAATATTTGGGAGAAATGATGATCGACTAAGTAAGAACTTTTCTACAAAGATGCAAAGTGAGTTTGAGATGTCTTTACTTGGTGAGCTGACATACTTCTTAGGGCTTCAAATATCTTAGCAAGAGAAAGGAATATTTATATGTCAAGCCAAGTACATCAAGGAAATGCTCAAGAAATTCAAAATGGAAGATTGCAAACCTGTCCTTACTCCAATGGTAACAGGTTGAAAATTGAGCATAGATGACTCATCTAAGGATGTGGATTAGAAGTTGTATAGATATATGATTGGTAGTCTTGTATATATAACAGCCTCTCGGCCAGATGTTATGTAAGCAGTTGGACAAGTAGCAAGATTCCAAGTAGCACCAAAAGAATCACATATTATTGCCGTCAAAAGAATTCTTCGATATCTAAAGGGCACAAAAGAATATGGCTTGTGGTATCCCAAGGGTAACAATCTCATTATTCAAGCCTTTACAGATGCAGATTGGGTAGGAAGCGTTGATGATCGTAAGAGTACTAGTGGAGCAGCATTCTATCTAGGTGGTTGTCTCATATCATGGTATAGCAAAAAGCAAAATTCAATCTCGTTATCTACATCGGAAGCAGAATACATTGCAGCAGCATCATGTTGTACTCAAGTCCTTTGGATGAAACAAAATTTGCAAGATCTTCAAGTACCATTCAGTGAGCCTATTGCCATATTCTGTGACAACACTAGTGCCATCAGCATCTCCAAGAATCCTGTCATGCATTAAAAAAAAAAACACATTCCAATCAAATATCATTTTGTTAGAGAACAATTTGCTGAAAAGAATATCAAACTTGAGTATGTTTGTACAAAAGAACAAATTGCTGATATCTTCACTAAACCTTTACCTTGTGAAGCATTTGAATATCTTCATCAAAAGCTTGGGATTCTCCCAAGTTCTCATTAGAGTTTCCCTTTTCAGAATATAAAGGGGGAGTGGAAGTGTGTACAGGTCTGCAGGACGGTTGTGTGTCAGCGTGAGTGGAAGTGTGTACAGGTCCGCAGGATGGTTGTGTTTCAGGGGGAGTTACCCTTTTCCATTAATGTCAAAGGGGGAGAGAATGTGGTAGGAAGAGGTGTCATGATCGCAGGAGGAGTACTTGTGTTGCCATCAATTCCAAAGGGGGAGATTGTTGATCAGCGGTTGTCATTGATGTCAACCCAAGCAGCACTAGGGGCTAACCCAATATTGAATGAGAAGTTTTACCTACCAAATTAATATATTCTATGTCAATAATTCTTTTTATGGTTTCTACTTGTCGAGATGTTTCCGTTGATATATGGCATGCCATGTAATTCTTCACGGTTTGAGAGATATTCATGTTTGAAGTTTGTACCCCAGTTAGTGGGCTAAAACCCCATGGGGTTGGGGCATGGGTCATTGAAAAGTCATAATTAATATTTTCTAAGCTCCTAAAATCCCTCCCACGTTCACTTGTTGAAGCCCCTCTCAACTTAAGCATTCATATATATTGTGATCTTCATTTCCTCCTTAGGCAAGGGTTTCGGCCATCTGAAACAGGTCATCGTGGAATTTTCGCTCTAACTTTATTTCTACGAAGGCTCAAAAGCTGAAATTTTTATGAGGCGAAGCTGAAATCCTGAGGAAGTTGTAGTAAAAATTTCAGATCAAGTTGCGCAATATTTTTGGAGATATGATCTGTGGAAGTAAGGGTTTTTGCAGGTTCCTGAAATTCATCTCAAAGAAGTGACCTTGGTAAATTCATCATAACTCTCTCTTTGAGTATCATATTGGAATGCCGTAAAAAGTGACAGATAGTGCACAGTATTTAATTTTCTCTCTATTAATTTTAGAAGCAAATGAATAAACTGTGACACGTGGCATGCCGTACAAGTGCGCTCTACTGAAACAGTCCATAATTAGGGCAGTGTGAGAAATTGGATATAAATCTCTCTTGAAGAATCCAAATTGGGTCAGACCTGTGGCATTGGAAAGAAGACTCAGAGGAATACTACAGGACTGAAAATGAGACATTGAGGATCTGAAATAACAGAGATACACCAGATTCAATATCGAGCTCCTAGAAGGCAAGAAAAAGCTAGATCATGCGTTGTCAAGGATTGCAAAGGACCAGAATTTCTACTACATAAAAGAAAAACAAGGTGCAGCAAAGGGTAGCATGACAAGAGCAGCAACCAAGGTGCATAACAACAGTAAGAAGTTCATCATATGAAGTCTTCAAGTGGGCAGCACTGCATACAATCATTGTAAAGGTATCATTGTACTTAGTCATTGTAAATACATTATTGTAAAAATTGTACTAGTATCTATCTACCAAGGGTTGAAGAGGCATTATTGGGAGGTCTAGGATCATCGTTAGGTGGTTGTGTCAAAGTTAGGGTTATGGTCTAGTATATCTTCTTCTTCTACATCATTCTATATCATTGTAAAGTGGACCATTTTCCCTGGTACGGGAGTCCATTCTTCTTTTATTCTTCTATAGGGTGGTAGGGTGGTGCTAGGGTGAGTTGTAGCTCATTGGGTGTTGGGGCATCCATTTAGTGACTACTGAAGAATCTTGGGCATTGGAGCGTCCATCTAGTGGGAGCTGGAGAAGAATGCTTTTCTAGATTCTTGGAAGTTGGAGCTTTATTTTCAATTGGAGTTGAAAATAATTATTAGAAAAGCATTAGGTGGTTTTTGTCCCGGAGTGGGTTTCCACCTTAAAAATTGTGTGCATTTGTGTTCCTCTTGTTTGCTGCTATCATTGTACAAAAAATGATAATAATTGAAGATTAACTAATGTTCTAATTGAAAGAAATATTGATTCACCCCCCCTCTCAGTATTTCCAACAATAACAATCACCAAGAGTGCCCTGAATTGCCCTCTTTTCCACACTGTCAGCCCTCTTATGCCTGTGGCCCAAAACATAAGTTTGCTTCTCCTCCACGAGCTATATTCTTGTGATGTGTTGCAAACAATGGATGCCTAAAACACAAGTTATCACTCTCCTTTTATAGACATAATGAGGGGCTTCAACGAATTATGAAGAGACACACCTATTAGAGTTATTTACATCAAGCCAACATGACTTGAACCAATAATTAACTTGTCAACTTGAAAAATTAATTTCTCTCTAACAACAACTCAGAATTGGATGATTCTCATTGCGTTGGAATCGTTTCTCCAAGCACAATCATCCTCATCCATCACATGTCTAAAATACATAATGGTTTTGGACCAAATTACGATGGGTGCAAAACCCCCAAGCTTGGATCTCAAGCCCACAAGCCCATTTATGGTGCTTTGACCTCCAACCCTTGAACACTAGGGCTTGGAGTACCTCCCAAGCTACACAAAAATCAACACTCATAACACGTAAAGTTGTTCCCTATGTTCAAGTTTTTCTCATTCTGCAATGACAATCTTCCTAAATAACCAAAGTGATCAAGCAACAAAGGTTGGGCATTTCTCAAAAAGTTTATCAAAATGTGGGGAGGGTTTTAAGGTGATGGATTTATAGCCACCATAGCTCCTAGCAATATTTGTCCAAATTTCTATTATGACCCTAATTTTAAAATTATGCTACAATTTCGCATTTGTTTGCTTTGGCAAAAAATTGGTTACTTGTCAAAAGGTATATGCTCAAGATCTAGGATGCCCCTCCAATAAATTTATCACACTCCTCCATAAGTGGATCTCATAGATAAGTGGGCAAGCAATGGTCAAATAGTTTTTATGACAACTCCTCAAAGGGTGACCTAAACATGTGTGCCAATAAGATGTGGGGCATTCCTCAAATCATGCCAACCAATCCCATATGTAGTGGATCTACGTAGATAGATCTGTAAAGAAAGCAATGATTGTAGTCTATATCATGGCATACCATAATATGCTTACAATCCTTCAATATGAACAAGGTTGTTTACCTCATGAATATCAAACCATTCTAGAGCATATTCAATCACCCCAAGAACAATTTCAATTCAATTAATAGCAGGGGGAGAATGCTAGAGTGTTGTACCACCATCATGAAGCTATTGAAATGATTATGTGAAAACAATGTTGGCATAGGGGATTTCATCAAGTGAGTCATACAACAACATGTACCATTAACCATCTAATGATCACAGGGTATTCACAACTAATTCGGCTAGTATGAAAGGAAAATAATCATCATCAAGGCAACCCAAACATCAAAATCATCAAGCCATCTGTGCTTTCTTCATCAATAACCTCATCAAATGCAATCATGACTCTAGGGACATCTAAAGGTCAACTTGTAAACCTCCATTTGTGATGGAAATGACAAGAGTATTGAAAATATTCACAAGTGTAGGCCTCCTATAACATGAGAGGTAACAAGCCAAAGGGCCAAAATTCTCTAAGTGCAGCCTGCTTGGGTGCGGTCTTCTACTGGATTAATTCTCATGCCATATGATGGGTAACATGGTCCACCAATCATGGATTTATTTATTGGTTGAGGATGCCCACCAACTTGGGAGGATATGTTGTCATTTCCCTACCAATTATGTTATATGTGCACCCACACATGGGGACACCTACCCTGAAAATTACCCATACATACATCAGAAATGACATGTGAAAAATTATATAAGAGTCTAAGTATCAAGTATTCATACATAACTGTGTTAGATGAAATTATTTTATGATTTTATGTGTTCTATTTCTGTCACTGATAAATGATATAGTCCATTCTCATGCATGCATGCGATTTTTTTATAATCCTTGTCTCTTTTATCTTAGATGGGTCCTAGTTGCATTAAGGATGTGTCCCACCCCTAAGGGATGCATCCACTGATGGATTAATCAGTGGATATATGATCATTTTCAGTCCACCCTTAATGGATCTGACCACCATCATATGCAAAATGAAAGTGGGTTGGCTTAGAATTTAGTGTTTCCCTGTCCATGAGGTACAAGGAAACTATTGGGGACATCTCTTTTTCTTTTGGAATGTTACCCACACCTAGAAAATTGGTGATGTAAATGCTCCTGAAGATGGGTAGATGTCCCTCAACTGTCTTAGGAATATGTAGTTGCCATCTGTCAAAACTAGTTCCTCTTAAGTTCACTTGATGAAAAGTGGAAACAAATTTAGTATTCCCTTGGGTGTGCTAGCATGGGATACAGAGGAAGGAAAGCAAGCTGTGGTGTTAATATTAGAGCTGTTAGTAAATAAAAAATATTGGCAACAAAATATAGAGTTAAATACTGTATTCTTCTACTAGTCACCATGCTTAATAATGAAGACTCGTTATCTAGTTTCACCTTGCTTAATAGTAAAGACCCCATGACGTGGAGGATTGTTGGGAATATCATAATACTTTTTTAGATGACAATCAAAATATTGTCCAAATTGCAGAAGCTAATCATTTCAAGTCACTTTCGTAATATTGGCTTTAAGGCAATATATGTTCTTTATGAAGCAATTCTTAATAACCTTCAACAAAGTCTCAGGTTATTGCAACATTTTGTTATCTCCTAGGTATATAGGAGTTGTTACTTAAGCACACTTACTAATTTGGTGAGATATTTGTTAAGCAAGTTTGCTTGCCACATTATCAGTTATATTGAAATGTTGGAAGCTATTGTATTTTAGTTTATCCCAATGGAGTTGCCTAAATTGCTTAAGATTATTCAACAAGTATTTTAGCACTCTACATGCTATTGGAAAATGAAGTCATTTGCTTAGCAGTTGATTTCTTTGTCCTTCTCATTTATGTGAATACAATTTTTTCCTTTTCTTATGATTAATCATTAACCTATAAATCTAACAAAACTGTATATGCCCATTACTTCAATAGTTTTGACAGTAGTAGATGGTATTGGTTGCATATTGTTTAGTTGTCATTTATCATTTGTCTCTTTTGATTGTACATATTTTGTAGGTTGTTGGCCATGTTTTTCTTGTAATAACGTTTTTGGACATTTTTTCTAGCTGGTGCACATTCTGGAGGTTTCTCTGACACAAGAACCAGCTTAGAGGCACCAAAAGTTTCAGCATTTTGGGTAGGAGTTCTAGTATATTTTGAGGGAATTGAACCAGACAAACATGCTTGTTGGCTATTAGGATGAGGCCATCACCAAAACCTCATCAAATGCAATCAAGACTCTAGGGCCATCTAAAGGTCAACCTGTAAACCTCCCTTTGTGATGGAAAGGACAATAGTAGTGAAAATATTCACAAGTGTAGGCCTCATATAACATGAGAGGTAACAAGCCATAGAGCCAAAATTATCCAAGTGAAACATGCTTGGGTGAGGTCTTCAACTGGATTAATTCTCATGCCATATGATGTGTAACAGGGCCCACCAATCATGCATTCATTTATTGGTTGGGGATGCCCATCAGCCTGGGAGGATATGTTGTCATTCCCCTACCAAATATGTGAGATGTGCACCACACATGGGGACACTACCCTGAAAATTACTCATACATACATCAGAAATGACATGTGACAATTTATGTAAGAGTCGAAGATTCAAGTCTTCATACATAACTGTGCTAGATGAAATAATTTTATGATTTTATGTGTTCTATCTATGTCACTGATAAATGATATAGTCAATTCTATATGCATGATAATTTTTTTATCCTTTTCCCTTTTATCTTGGATGGGACCTAGTTGCATTAAGGATGTGTCCCACCCCTAAGGGATGCATCCATTGATGGATCTATCAGTGAATCTATGCTCATTTTCAGCCCACCCTGAATGGATCCGGTTGCCATCATATGCAAAATGAAAGTGGGTTGGCTTAGACTTTAGTGTTTCCCTGTGCATGAGGTACAAGGCAACTATTGGGGACATCTCTTTCTCTGTTGGGATGTTACCCACATCCCAGAAAATTGGTGGTGTAAATGCTCCTGAAGATGGGAAAATTTCCCTCAATTATCTTACGAATGTTTAGTTTCCACCTATCAAAACTAGTTCCTCTTAAGTGCGCTTGATGAAAAGTGAAAAAAAATCTAGCATTCCCTTGGGTGCGCTAGCATGGGATACAAAGGAAGGAAAGCAAGCAATGGTGTTACAATTAGATCTGTCAATAAATACAAAATATTGGCAAAAAATTATAGAGTTCAAGACTGAATTCTTCTACTAGTCACCATGCTTAATAATGAAGACCCATTATCTAGAGTCACCTTGCTTAATAGTAAATACCCCTACTTTATTAGATGATAATCAAAATATTGTCCAAATTGCAGAAGCTAATAATTTCAAGTCACTTTCCTAATATTTTTCTGAAGGCAATATATGTTCTTTATGAAGCAATTCTTAAAAACATTCAACAAAGTCTCAGGTTATTGCAGAATTTTATGATCTCCTAGGTATATAGGAGTTGTTACTTAAGCACACTTACTACTTTGGTAAGCTATTTGTTAAGCAAGCTTGCTTGCCACATTATCATTTATATTGAAATGCTGGAAGCCGTCGTATTTTAGTTTATCCCAATGGAGTTGCCTAAATTCCTTAAGCTTATCCAACAAATATTTTAGCACTCTACATGCTATTGGAAAGTGAAGTCATTTGCTTAATAGTTTATTCCTTTGACCTTCTCATTTGTGTGAATACAATTTGTTCGGTTTCTTATGATTAATCATTAACCTATAAATCTAACAAATCTGTATATGCCCATTACTTATATAGTTCCGACAGTAGTGGATAATATTGGTTGCGTATTGTTTAGTTGTCTTTCATCATTCATCTCATTTGATTATACGTATTTCGTAGGTTGTTGGCCATGTTTTTCTTATAATAATACGTTTTTGGACATTTTGTCTGCTCGTGCACTTTCTGGAGGTTTCTCTGACACAGGGACCAACTTAGAGGCACCAGAAGTTGCCACATTTTGGGTAGCAGTTCTGGTAGATCATGAGGGAATTGAACCATATAAACATGCTTGTTGGCTATTGGGATGAGGCCCTGCAAATTAATGTGGGGGTTTTTCCCTAAGATATCATTTGCCTCATTTGATTGTACATCTTTTACAGGTTGTTGGCCATGTTTTTCTTGTAATAATATGTTTTTGGACATTTTGTCTACTGGTGCACTTTCTGGAGGTTTCTCTGACACAGGAACCAACTTAGATTCACCAAAAATTGCAGCATTTTGGGTAGCAGTTCTGGTATATTGTGAAGGAATTGAACCAGACAAACTTGCTTGTTGGATATTGGGACGAGGCCCTGTAGATTGATGCAAGGGTTTTGCCCTGAGATATCATGAATGGTGTTGGTTGCATATTGATTAGCTGTGTTTTACCATATGATGGAATTATGAATGACATTGGTTTATGTTTCATGTGGAATTATTAATAATATCATTCATAATTTATCTTGTATGTTTATAAGTTACTTGCACTTGAATTTCCTTCACTTTGTGCATTTGACATTTTCATTGTTTTAGACTTTTACATATTTAATTTTTAATAATAATTTCTGTATATTTAATTTTTTTTTCCTGCCTCCATTCTGCAGTCCCTTGTTTAATTCTGGGGTACCTTCTAGCCATCACCAAAACCCCTTCCCTTGTCCACCTGCCCCTGAAACTTGGTGTAACACTGGTCAAGACAATTCTTCTCAACAAACTCTACTTTATGTTTTGTTTTGTGATTGGACTTACATGTAACAGATTATGCTTGAAGCTGTGAACATACAAGACTTTTGTATATTTTTGAAAACACCATTTGGTATAAGTATAGACAAATTACCATGTTCCTATACTATATCTTGGTTACTTTCACCTCAACAATTGTTCCTCCTTGCATTCAATTTTTCATTTGAGAAAACTAATCCCTATCGTGTTAAAGAATATTTTGTACATTTATAGCTTGTACTTCTATTTATTGTCAATTTAAATTGTCATTATTAGTGAGTTTTGGCTTATTTTATGAAAATCCATGAGATTCTCAACCAAAACATATAACTTAACTATAAAATATTAGAGTTTACATATGCAGGGGGCTTCTCCTCAAAGCAGGCCCACAAACCAAGTGTGAAATCTCCATGTCATAAATACCAACGCTCCTCGGGTTCCTCTAATGGAATTGTAGGTAGAGACCCCACAAAAGGTGGGCAATCTTTCAAATTAGTTGAAAATAATTTTTAATAAATCCAAAGCAAGGTATACAAGTTGGATTCCAAAATGAATAGGTTGGTAAATACCAATTTTGTAGGTTGGCTCATCAAAACGTTTTCCAATGTGGCACCTATACATATATTTATATATACACCCTAAGTCCCCTTATCACCATAATTATGGATCAGGATGGGAGCATTCCTCTCTCTTTGAGGTCTGTGCTATTGAACAAGGGTTGTTTGGGATCCATTTTCCTTTGGATTATTCTCTCAAAAGCAACTGAAATCTTCCAACGAGTTTTCCACTTGACCTTTGCTAAATGTCTGTAAGAGGCATCAATTTCATCTTTTTAATCCTCAACATCTTTGAAAACTTATCCTTATTTCACATAGTAAGATGAAGGCCTTTCAAAATTATTTGTTTTCTCGTAATCATATTCGACAATGCCAGTACTACTTTGCCTAAGAGCCTCAATTCCAAGTCTACTATAGGTTAAAAATCGTTGCTTGTCCTGGTCCCTGGAGCATCAAGTATAATAATGATGCCACTATCTCCACTTGGAAGGAAATAATTAATGTGATCTAAGGTTTGTATAAAAATACCATTGCCAAACACCACTCTTCATGCGAAGAGTATCATGTAGAGTGCATCTGTGTACAAGTTTGTTGATTCAATGATTACAATATATTTTCTCAACAGGGTTTTATTTTCCATATCATTGGATCAGAAAAGGTATTTCACAAATGGAATAAGGAGGTCCCCAAGTATAATCCTATCTCTAACTCTTGAAAGAAACGTTGCATCACTTTAAAATTTGCAGCCTCATCATAAACTCCACTCTTTCCAATAATTCTTTAGACTTTCAAAATAGTTTGATCCCTTGGATTTCTCACTTCCGTGAAATATCCTCTAAAAATAATCAAATTCCTTCACAAGGACTTTCCTATCACAAGCAGATACACATTGCTGAAAAACATCCTTTACCCTAATAGTTCTAGTGTTCTCTTACAAGCCATACATATGAAAATCATTTCAGATGATCCTGCACAACCCTTAATACTAATACCCATGCTTATTTCTCCTTCATCGATTGCACAATTTGTCTATGTCTAATGGGAAAAAAGATCACAGACTACCCATCAACAAGGATTCACTTGAAAGTCAAGTTTTCTCCAAATAACACACATGTAAAGGCTACATAATCCACTCTTGGTGCTACAAAATTCACACCTGCAATAATACATAGGAAACTGATTCTGACATGTTATATTTCTACATTGTTTGTCACCAAAGATCTCAAGGAGGACTACTTGAGTGACACCGATATCTGTATGAAAAAATTATTGAATAATTCTAACTAATTATGTGTTCCCTGGAGCCAGGTGTAATATCCCTCCTGCCTTGTACAAAATTTTGCAAAAGGAAAAATTCTTCCGTACATTGAAGACTTGTTGTGCCTTCAATGATTGTTGTCCTCTTTGAAATTTGAATCTGACTATTGTCTTTTGTGATCTCATACTTAAAGGATTCAAAATAAACAATCGTTGTTATTTGTCACTAATTTTCTCCACTGTTGATGAATAGAGCTACCTTGTTAACTCCACGGGATCAACCAACTGTGAAAATACATGAAGTAGAACCCTTATTTCCTTCATTTTCATATTCTGGATTTTTTTTTCAAATCCCAATATAAACTAGTGGATAACACGCCTCACCTATTGGGTTCAAAATTGGAACCTAATGGCATGGAACTAGCAACATGCCTAGTAAAATTGGAAATGACCAATTATGCCAACTCTTTGAGATTGAAAATGCAAGAGGCATATTCAACCTTGGACAATAGGTCTAGAAGAGGTTGTGTCATCTATTCAAAAGCTATAAAAATTTTGTATCCTATCTTCTCCAATGAGGAAAGCAAGTAAAAATCTTAAGGCTAGTATAAATATGCATGTGTCCTCGAGCCATTCATGTTGGAGCCTTCCCAGATGTCCATGAGAGCACTTTTCCTAACCCAACCCAGTGACCCCAACTGATTCAATGAGATTATCATGGGCTGCATACCATCTAGATCCTGAACCTGGGTCATCATCAGTTATCTGGCTTGCTACCAGATCACAGCCCCACTATGGACATTACTCATGGCCCGTGGGAGAATAATTTTTGTAATTCCTAATTTTTTTTTTTTTATAATGTGCCCCGTTGGAAAATTTAGTGACAATAGCATAGGATTTGAAATATTGAAGTGTGTCAGAGGCTCTTCTTTCCCACCATTTATAGTTGTTTGATGAACATCCAAATCCTTCCAAGATAATAAAACTAAGCTCGTCTGAGGAATTTTACGAAGTTGAAGATGTTTTATTTCAAATAGGAGTTCTATTTTAACAGATCCTCCCTGAGGAAATTATGGTATTACTTATCTTGGACATAAGTAATAGATTTGTTAAAGTCACTAGCATCTATAGGATATTTTAAACAATTACATCAATTAGCCCTTGGGGGATTTTACATTGGTATCAAATTTAATTCCCACTGCCATGTAGTTTCATGAAAGAAATTTAGAAATCTATTGCCAGTGGTGGACATTTGGAGTTTTAGTTGGAAAATCAGTTGTCTTCTAGTGCTTCTGCCTTTTCTTGTGCTTAGATGTTGACACTATTTATGTCCATAAATATGCTCCTCCATTTTCGAATCTTTATGTTTATAATTTTATGGGCATTCTTCTCTATAGATTGCTATGAAGACCCTTATAATGGAGTAGACTTTGGTAATACCAATACATATTTGTTTTCAATCAGGAATATGTTACTTCTGCATAACAAGGTTATCTATTGAACAGTTTGTGAGGATATGGGAAAATAATATATCACATAAAATCATAAGCAATTCAATAAATATCTGCTTTTTTCTATCATACTATGTCTGCATTGGGGCATATTGCGGGCATCATGCCATGGATTCCTCTTTCTATCTAATACAACTCCTATCTATCTCAAACACCATGTTTGGATATCCTTCACTTTCATATATTTGACTCCAACAGTGAGAATTTCTTTAAATTCAAGCCATAGTTTTAACTGTTGACTGTTGCAATCAACCTTGTATAACATGTTCTTTGTACAGTTGGGGTAATGAAAAGTTCACTCATGCCTTTTCCGTATCAAGAGAGTTTTACAAGTGATAGCAATTGTTTTTAACTAAAGAGTCAACCAAAGTTGGTCAAAACCATCTGCCTTCCTCTGAACCAAAAGTTGGGGGGGTTTGCATGTTGTAAGGTTTCATGTTCAAGATATGAGGCTTGTAGTGTTGGATGGTAATAAAGACATATTTGGCTATTTTGATGCACTTTGTTGCAGAATTCTAATCCAAGAGCTAGAATCAGCATAAATTTGGTCTCTGAAGCTGGAGTTGGAGTGATAGCAAGTGGTGTAGTAAAGGGCCATGCAGATCAGGTATTGATTTTAGGAAATTATGGTGGTACTCGAGCATCTTGCTAGACATGAATAAAAAATTTTCGGCTGCCTTGGGAACTTGGGCTAGTAGAGACTCATTAGACATTGGTGGCTAATGACTTGTGTGGTCAGAAAATTCTACAAACATATGGTCAATTGAAAACATGAAGAGATGCTTTTATAGATGCTCTCCTTGGTGTAGAAGAGTTTCGTTTCAGTACAACACCCATTATCAGCATGGGTTGCATCGTGATATGTAAATGTCAAAAAAACACATGTGTAATTCAATGGTATGGCAACAGAGAGGTTTCTGTGAGGAATTTAGGTGCAAAATCTTTACAATATATGACCCGAAAAAATTCCCCAACTCAGTATATTCCCCAATGGACCAACAACTTAGTATTCCCCAATAGAGTAATATGGATGTCAAAATCACTCACCTTGAGACTCATGAAGAGCTGAAGTTTGGTCCAAAAGGTATGAATTCAGATTTGCAAACAGACAATAATGTTGTGTCATCAATTAAAGATTCCATTCCTCCATCAGCAGGACTGCCTACATACAAACCTCCACTTTCATGTTCTATTTCTTTAAGTGGTTCACGCCTATTGAATTTCTACTCATTGATACTAGCTGGGTCATATGGTAACATTTCATCTAATTTTCATCAACCTTTAAAGACAAAAACCGGCATATCAAATGATTCACGCCCATTAACAGGACAAAATAAACTAAGGCTGTGATTGCAACCATTGATTGATCAGTTGCAGTGAATAAGGGGACATCTAATGCATGCCAACCCTTACCAAATAATACATCAAAATTTTTTAAACTGTATTGTCCAAGAAGCTTTATCTTTTAACTCATTGAATGTTTTGGAAAATGATCTTCAATGTTTGTATCTCCTTCTTGCCTTTTTGAATGGCTAGTGTTATTCCCAACCCTTGAACTTTTGTTGCCACCACTTCCTTTTAGCAGCCAGAGTGTCATTTGTTGTAACTGAAGCACTGTAAGCATGCTCACAACTATTACTGCAACATTTTCCTAGTTTCAGTACTCTCTGCAAGGAATACAATAAAATATTACCATTCAAGCCTCCTCAACAACTCTATACTAAAGATAGCAATAGGATGTTGAGATCCCCTTTCTACTCCACGAAAAATCATGACAATATTTTAGAAAAAGACTATAATAATGCTCTCAATCAACCAGCTCCATGATACAAGTCAACGATAACATGATAATGGATTTGGTTTTGTAAAAATCCTCCATAAATGGCACCACAAAGTAAGGTTCCTCCTCCAAGTGGTTGACCATGTATCTACCTTCACAAAAAATGAATGAAACCTCCTTAGAAGCATGTGTGGCCTCCTACAAAGTGGATTCCTTCTTCAAACCTTGAATGAATGCACAAACACCATGAAAAACTCCAATAAAGTGGCGCTTGTGGCATCATGAGTAGAACTTTCCTTCAATATTCAATGCAGAAGATGTCTGCTGCACCTGATCACTACTCAGCTATCTATAAAATGAACTGGGTATGATGGAGGCATCTAGTAGAGGTATTGAGGGTGAAATCTAGTAGAGGTGTAACTCCTTCAAGGCATTGGAAGTAGTGCAATGTTACTATTTAGCATTAAAGGTTTAGTTGTTGACACATTTAAGCCTTGTGGCTTGGTACCCAATTTCCATAGTGTATGCTATAATTGCAATCCATGTATATCAGAGAAAATGTGAGGACAAGCCCAAGCAAGAAGAGAATGCAATACAAATGAGAAGTGAGATATTCTACCTTGAAGGCATGACTCATTAGGTATGTAGCTGAAATGAGAGATAGCACAGGAGATATTTTTCCTCTGAGATCCTTACATTGACTATGAAATTTTTTCTTAAACGTTGAGGTTTCATAGTGACATGATTTTTCATAGGAGTCTAGCAATTATTTGTATGTCAGAATAAGAGGCAGCTTGAATTTTTTAACAGGAATTGAGTTCATCGAAGTTTGGTCTAATAAAAAAAGAGGCCTAGTATTGACTTGATTCTTATACTCTGAAAACAAGGAGTATTGTTGTAGTACCACTATAACAATGAAATGCTAAACTTGCTCGCAGTCCTGAAACAATCATTCAGACCTCCTTAAGGGCAAGGTTTTGTTTGATCTTGGATTGTTCATTTTGTAGGCCTGTCACTTCAAGTGGGTATGCTATGAAATATTTCAACCTTTGGAGAAGTAATAGTCCTATTGTGGTGTGGGATTCGTTGGATACATGAAGGTGTATTAAATACTCTAAGGGCTCAGTCTACAGGCATTTCTTGACAACTATTTGACACCTGGCTATATGAGTCATAACTATACGTTGATGAGACTTCATGCCTGTCGGAGTTTCAAGAATGACTTCAACTCATGTTGATCCAAGTTTCAAATATTGCAAGGCATTCTTATCTGAGTTTTAATGAAATATTACAGATCTAGGTACAAAGTTATTCTATCCGAGTTTGAGTATTTATTTAATCACTCTCTTCTACCCTAGAACAAAACGACCTGTCTTGTAGATTGTTCACTTGAAACAACCTCAATACAGACCGAGATTTATCTGGACTAGATTCTCTTAAATTTGAATTGAAGTTATGAACCAAATTACAGTTTGTTGTTGTTTAAGGTTCTCATAAGCAGTTGTTGGAAATATGTGGCCTCTCCTCTACTCTTTGAACAAGACTATTGAACATAAGTATGATAAATATTTGTTATCAGAACTAGGGCCTAAGAATAAAAGTGTCATTGGCATAACTCACTTAAGTTTCATGCATGAATATTTTACTGTTTGAAAGGCTAGTTGTCTAAGTATACATCTAATGTAGAATGAGTTCAAACTTGCAAGAAGAATTCTCTATTCCAAGGGTTTACAATAGAAGTCTTGATTAAGACTCAGTTCCTAGTAAGACCATCTCAAATATTAGCTCTCCAAGGACTTGAATTGTGAGCAGTAACCTATTGTGACATCTCCAAAATTTTGATCTTCATAATGACAAGGCAGACAACATACATCTTCAGGACATCAAAGGTACATCAACTTAGTTTTGATTTCTGTCTTTTCTCATTTGAAGGAATTGTCATTAGTTGAAGTCAGTGTGTTGTCACCTACAAAAGTAAATCCTTCATTATCATCAATTTCTTCATTGGATGGTAGAATGAATTTATTGCAATAGTTGAGATAGTGTAAGGCTGGGTACAGGTCAAATTAGCGGCATCCAATTCACAAATCCTTTCAAGAATATAAGTTTCACATTTCTTCACATTACAAGACATTCGTCCTATAAAAGGTAGAAAAGCTAAGATATTGAACAACGTTCAAAACCCATCATGACCGTCATGATCTAGTCAAGGACCTCTCCTTCATAATTTGTAGGGTGTATGGAGCAGATCATTTGATTCTGAAAAGCGCAACATGCAAAGTAGTGATAACAACACCTTCAGGCATCATGGGTACTATTACAATGAGAGAATGAAGATTGTGTAAGTCTATAATGGAAACACCCTTATTCGAGATTGACTATGAATCAAGCATTCTTGATCCTTAAAGCAAATGAGAGGCAGAAACACCTTATGATTTGAAACAATATTTGTTGTGGCTAGTTAGCAGAGGTGTTCAGAATGATGGTACTATATAACTTGGAAGTGACTTTTTCATAATGTTCATGAACAAAGTTGTATAACAATAGATGAATTTTAAACATGATTATGACCTCCAGGAATAATATGTGGTCCTGGTAAGTCTAACAATATGTCATTATAGTAATAGTATGTGATAATTAATTGGATACATCATAAAAGTTCTCGGGGACAGTTCACTCTATGATGATTACGTCTACTAAAATCATGAGTACTTGGTTACAAAGTTTATACTCTGAAAAGAGAACAGGATTGTGTCATACATTTCGGCATTGCGTTTCACAAAGTAATTGAGATAGTTGTTTACAACACACGAGCTTTTGAAATTCCAAATCCACTCTTTCTTGATTGCATTTTACTAAACTTGACAAGATTACAATGAAATTTCATTAGCCTATCGACCATCTCATGCGGATGCCACACATGACTTCAAATATGGTGTTCGTTCAGTTCAAGTATGCTTAAGCATGCCTATTTTCTGAGTAGTATGCCTCTCTTTAAATGATTCTTGCTTTTGAAGATACAAATTAGTGATTTATGTGTTATAACTACATTTCTATAAAATGTAGGGAGGTGGCAGATCTTCAGCACGGGAAACAATTGGAAGAGTAGCAGCAGCTGGGGCTGTGGCAAAGAAGATACTTAAGCTAAAAATTAGGACAGTGGTACGGTCATACTAGTTTTAGTATTGCAATTTGCAAAAATGTGTTGAGGCTTCTCTTATACTTTTTTCCTCTTTTGATGAACTAGACATTTTTAATTTCTGGGAACATTATTTCTCTACTACCTTAAATATATATTGTTGATCTTTAAATTCCAGAAAATAATAGTGTGGAATACCTCATTTAATTGCAGAAAATTCCAATTATTGAAAGCAATGCCATGAATGCTATGTCATACTGTTTTCTCTGTTGGTATCTATGTGAAAATGGCTACAGATAATCATTAAAGGACTCATGATAGGCACGTGGTAAACAATATCATGTATGCATACTACTATTTCTAGGATGTAGGAATTTCCATTTTGTAGTTATTCATAGGATCCAAGCAGAATAATTGTTTCAAGAATTGAAATTATGCCAAAGGATCTGAACTCATGAATTTTACCATGCCCAATTTTAGGCATGTGGCTTGGGAAAAATAAATATTAAGTTGGCTTTCGTTGACACTTAAATTACAGAATTTAAAAATTAAGACATGCAAGTGCTCTAAAGCCATCAAATTCTAGCCATCCTCTGGTTAACCAACAAAATAAGCAATGGAATATTAGTGGAAGTCATGGAAACTAATGAAAATGCAAGTTATCAAAATGTCCAATCTGATAGTATGTGTTAAAATTTCTTTGAAACCACCATCCTGGAAGTTTACCACCTATTAGATTACAAATCTACTGAATAAAGATACAACTGGGATGTTAAGCTATCCTAAAACCAACTATTTAAGCAAACAGATCAAATTTAGTTACTTGTTGGAATTATTAACTCAAAAAAATTTGGGATGTAAAGGGGTAGTCAATCAGCTAGTAAAAGACCATAGTCACTGACAACCTCCTTCGACAAAGTACTGTATGAGGCATCTTCAAATACTAGACTACACTATCTCATAAATTTTCCCTATTAAGTAGCACTATCTACTCAATTCATATACCACACACTTCACAGTCTGTGCTGAAATTCTCCAAAGATTTTGTTTTTGAAAAAACAATAACCACACTAAATATGGATCTCCCTTTCCTTCAAAAGGCTCCCATCTACAATGTGAATGAAAGCATTCTACCAAGTAAAATGGATAACAACTTTAGAGTACATAACTTCTTGACAAGTACTAAGGCTGTGATTTCAACCATTGATTGATCAGTTGCAACGAATAAGGGGACATCTAATGCATGCCAACCCCTACCAAATAATACATCAAAATTTTTTAAACTGTATTGTCAAGGAAGCTTTATGTTTTCATCTATTGAATGTTTTAGAAAATGATCTTCAATGTTTTTATCTCCTTCTTGCATTTTCGAATGGCTAGTGATATTCCCAACCCTTGAAATTTTATGGCCACCACTTCTTTTTAGCAGCCATAGTGTCATTTGTTGTAACTGAAGCACTGTAAGAATTCTCACAGCTATTACTGCAGCCTTTTCCTAGTTTCAATATTCTGTGCAAGGAATACAATAAAATATTACCATTCAAACCTCCTCAACAGCTCTATACTAAATATAGCAATAGGATGTTGAGATCCCCTTTATACTCCAAGAAAAATCATGAAAATATTTTAGAAAAAGACTACAATAATGCTTTCAATCAATCAGTTCCATTATACAAGTCGACGATAACATGAAAATGGATTTGGTTTTGCAACAATCCTCCAAAAATGGCACCACAAAGTATGGTTCCTCCTCCAAGTGGTTGACCATCTATCTACCTTCACGAACAATGAATGAATCCTCCTTAGAAGCATGTGTGGCCTCCTCCAAAGTGGATTCCTTCTTCAAACCTTGAATGGATGCACAAAGACCATGAAAAACTCCAATAAAGTGGCACTTGTGGCACCATGAGTAGAACTTTCCATCAATACTCAATGCAGAAGGCTCCATTTGGCATATTCCATGGTAGAAGTACAATCTACAAAGGAGAAGACGAAGTAATTATCAATGAGTGGACATCCTCATCATAATAGCTTGGAAATTTGTGCAAGGTGACTTCCTCTCATATAAGGTGTCCTCCCCATTGACTAAAAAATTCCTCAAAGGGGTAATGACCCAAAAAATATTTGTTGAAATTGTGAGTGCCTTATAATCATATGTTTGGCCAACATATCAATTGTTTTCCTTGATGAACAGATCTGAAAAATTTGTTTGAATTATTGCTGGAGATGCAAGTAAGACTTGAACACATTGAAATAGATCTGAGAGAAAGTCGTATATTCTTCACATAGGTAGAAAAATAGATCACGCAACACTCTGAATGCATGTGTGATTGCTACTATATTTCATGTTACCTTATTTTTTCTAAATGCTGAGTATAGTTTGTTGAAAAATATCAGCTATTCACTAGTGGCTTGGCCTCTTCAAATGTGTAAAAAAACATCAAATTGTTCTAAAATGTTTTCTACAAGTTGTATAAATTTGTTGATTTTTAAGTAGTGATGTGTTTAGCTAGAAACAACCCTCGTACACTATTTTAATTTCCACATCTGATAAAGTCAAAGTAGTATGGGGCTTCTTCACGCTGTTTTGGATTTCTTAGCCTACATGAACTTTGTCTTGCTTTTATTTTTTTTATTTGAATTTTTTCATGAAATTTTCTTTAGCTATTTTTGTCAGAACTCATTAGGATCTAGAATGTGTGCATCAATATTCTCCTGCCATGCTTGAGAGTTAGTTTTTTCTATAGAAAATTTCCAATTTTTTTCCAAAAATCTCTTTTCACAACGCAAAGAAAATTATATATCTAGTCCATTTAGGCCAATGACTTACTTATCTAGTGGACCATTCTATGTTTTGGGTGAAGGAGTCACACTTCTCAATTTTGAGAGGGTTTCATTTTACACATGGGAAACTAGACATGCTTCCTTAGCAGCCAGGTTGGTCATGAATTCCTATTCGAGAAAATGGGCTTTATGTAATTATCATGTGGCATACCTATTATCTATTGCATCATTTTACGCGATTGAATCGAGCTTCACAGTTTCTACTGCTTTGTCTATAACATGCTTTGACATGTCCTTTACTGAATTTTATATCTGAAGCTCTCCAACACCTTTCTGTGACATTCCTACTTTCTCCAAGTCTCCAAACATTGTGGGTATTCTAATTGATGTTATAGGAGAGGTACACTAGCAAATATTTGCCTCTTGGATGTTGAAATTATTGAATATATGCCTTGTCAAAACAAGGCTTCAAGTATAAGGCCTTATTAGTTCATTGTTCATGTTTGCATCTTGTATTTTACTTGCCTAAGGAGACGGTACATTACAAAGGCCTTGTTTCGAATTTATACATTTAGCATCATCATCACTGGATGCAGAAATAATTCCTATCAAGAATCTTGTGCATTCAATAGACCACTATTTATGATTTGACCATGGGTGCTTTCCTTCATACTTTATATGCCATATTCCCTAGATGCATTGTTGAATGTACAACTAAAGGGTTGCTCAATGCTAATTATGTTTTCTCAGACATTTCAAAGTACAAGCAACAGAGAAATATTTGTGAACACAAAAACACTTTTGTCAATTTTAAAACTTCCATGGTTGTTTTCTGATATTGACATCGAATCTGATATCATCAAGAAGACAAAGTGCATAATTATGAGTATTTTTCCTAAGTTAGTGTTGAAGCCTCGAAAATCGTTGCTTCAAACATTTGGGGAAAACCACCCGGTCCGGACCTTAGAACAGCTCCTTATCCGTTTGGGATGGTGGCTCCCATTGAATTTATAGGACCAGTTTCCTAGTAATGAAAAAGATTGATGATGGGGTGTTTGTGCAAGTGAATAATGGAACTAAATAATTGAGCTAATCTGTCTAACTTAACCTATGACTTGCAAATAATTCTAAAACTAATCCGGGTATTAAATATCAATACGACTTAAAGATTGTTTCAATTAACAAATAACCATGAAAATGTATTATTTACTTAAAAGAAAGATGCAGTATCATATAATGATAACTCTGTTTAAGAAATTAAACAGAGTTATAATAGCCCATCGCATTCATAAATTTATATCGTTTACACACACTATGAAAGATGATATCCCTCTATCTTCAGAAATTATATGATAAAGAAATATTTGAGAAACAAGTATATATAAGCGATAGCAAATTTTAATGAGAATATTTCATCACATAAAGAAAACAAAAAGAAATTGATAGAAATACCAGATACATTTGATATCTTCCTGATGCAATTTGATATTATGATCCTGCACTTTAACTTAGAAGAATCTTCAAGGTATAGAAATGCAACTCTCAAAAATATTTCACCATGAAATCACAGGAATCTTGCGCTTTAACTTAGAACAATCTTCAAGGTACAAAAATGCAACTCTAAAAAATAATTCACCATGAAATCACAAGATATGATCCTTTATAAAAATAAGATAGTCAAGGAGTACATAAATGTATTGTCCAAGTCCAAAATATTACAAATTCAGGACCCTTTCTAAAATGCTTGAAAGGGGTTTAAATAGGAAATTCAAAAACAAATTAACTAAACTATTGCTAAGAAAGATCATCAGAGATCCAAAAATAGAATTGCGATCTTCAATAAAATAGATTCATTGGATTTCCATAATATCCAATGTGCGAAGCTGGCAGATTTTAAGCATATCTTTCACTTCTGTTGGATGACTCAGCCTCGAATGCAACTGACTGGTGTATGTGGCACCAGAGAGCTCTAGAATGATGAAATTGATGGCATTAGAAAGGAATTTGATTGCCATATGCTGACTGTGTGGTTTAATCAAATGTGTCCATAGGACATACCATGTAATTTATTGTATTTTACTGATTTTTTGATTCTTGCTTCCACCTAGTATCAGTTTTTCTTACCCTTGGCAGCTTTCTTGGAGTACAATCTGAAATTAAATTAGCTGCATATAGACTATCATTAACCAATTGTGTCAGATTGTTCATTATGGCTCTTTATCTTGATGTAGCACATTCTTCTTTAATCAGCTGTGTTTCCCATTCAGAAAATAGAATCTCTTTATGCCTTTCTTCAATTCTGGGAAGATTTGAAATTTTTCCCTGTTCTAAGTCCTGACATGAAATAAATTCTGAAATCTTATCATCTGCATTTTCAAATTCTGTTCTTAGGTTGACCGCTTCATTGATGAGAGACGATGTTATTTCACATAGAGGTTCTACTTGTGCAATTTTTTGACACAGATCATCCAACTATTGAGATAACAATTTACTTGTTTCCAGAGCTTCTGTTTTGAATTGGTCAATTTTAGGATAATCCTTGAATTTATCCAATATTGCTTGAAATATTTTACATTGCTCTTCTTTGGTAGTCTTTTCATTTTGTAGCAATGTCTGCAATTTGGATACCTCTTGAGACAATTGTTGTTGTTTACTTAAAGCTTGTTGATCAAGCTTCTTCTTTTCAATACTCAATTGTTCTTCTAATTTTTCGACTCTAAGTATTTCTTCTTCCAACTGCTGCTCTAATTGTAATATCTTTTGTTGATCACCTGTTGTTCTTTCTTCTAATAATGCTATCTATAAGTATTTTTGTTTTACCAATTGAGTGACTTCAGTAGCTTTATCTATAGTAGCTGCACTATAGGCACCCGAATATTGTGATAGTTTGGTCAGATCCTCTGAAGGATTTACTTCAGTGTTCTTCCAAACAACATTCATTAATTCAACTTGTGAAGTTGCAAGTGGTCCTTGATCAATCCTCCTTCTCTTTCTTTGTTTTCTGACAACAACCCTATGCTTAGGGCTATAAAAGATATCCAGAGAAGTTATGTCTTCAACTCTCAGCACAATTTCTTTAGATGGGTCTTCGGGAATAATCTCAATATCTTGATTGTTCAGATTATCAACTTGAGGATTGTTTTGTTCTCCTATTTGTTGAGCGAATTGTTCATACTGTCTTAGAAAATGGGGAGTAATGATCATTTCAACAGAATTTCCATCTTTCTGTGAGGTTTTTTCTCTTTCAAGTTGATCATCGGGCTTATTACTTGTATCTTCTTTTTCAGACCGCACATCAGGCTTGCTACCTGTATTTTCCTTCTCTGACTGCACATCAATTTTTCTACCTGTATTTTCCTTCTCTGACTGCACATCAATCTTTCTACCTGTATTTTCCTTCTCTGACTGCACATCAATTTTGCTGGTTGTCACTTCTTTTTCTGATTTGCTGGCTGTATCTTCCTTTTTCTTTTGTTCTATTTCAATACTTTTATTTGCTTGTAAAGGAATCCTCAGCTGGTCAAGGGGGACTTTAAGTAATCTCTGGCTTCTGAATTGCATAAATTTATTCATATCTTCTGCTTGAAACTTAGATTTAGCTAGATCATAAACTTCGGAAAATTTCTCAATTGAGACAAATACATCATCAAAATCATCAGCTTCATGCTCAAACCTAGCAATTTGGACCAAAATTGTGAAATCAAAAGCTACTTTATTTGGATCACATTGTCTGCCTGGAACAGTTGCAAGCTTAAGATCTCTTATCTTAAGGGCTTCTTTTTCAGCATGTTTAAAATCATTAAGGGTAGAGGTTCCACAATGAAAAGGAAAGGTAGGCCACATCATTTTTTTGGAATTATTTAAACACCTGGACATCCCTCTTTCTGTCAACTGGTAAGAGATATCTTGAGCTAAGAGTCTATTAGGTACATATAAAGGTAAGACATGAGGCTCAACAATGCTTCCAAATATTCTAATATAGATGAACTTCTCTTCACCGAACCAATTTCCGATTTGGGATAAGTCAAGTTTTGCCTTATCAGAGAGCCGAGGAGGTTGGTTGAAAATAGTCTAGTAAATAGGCAACATGTAGCCATGGCAAATTCTGTATACATGGTTCTTGAAATGGGCTTTCCAAAAATACTTATGATATATGTATATAGGGATAGGATCTTGAGGAGTCCATTTCCAACCTAGAATAGGAAATTCAGAATTAAAACATAAGACATCTAAAATATAAGCACAGAAATGAAATGGGGGAACATTTCCAGTGTGCTTATTTCTTCTATAATCCAGAATCTTATTTGCTATTTTTTCCGATAGAATAACTAACCAATCCATAACAACAGAACCTACAATGGCCTCAATCAGGGGTACCATTTGAATAGAAAACATTGCTGAATTATTACTCCCAAAAAGTTTGCACATCATTGCAGCAGCGTAGCAATATGGAGGTGCAAGAGACTCTACAGAATACATACTTGAGGCATCGTGCTTATGTTTGTCTGGAGCTTGTCTCCATTCTCTAATTGGGTCTGATTTGATTTCATTGCTTGAGGTGAAATCTTCTATGAGGCTTTGTTGTAGGTATTTTGAGGATTTGGCAGATGGTACATTACTTTGATGTCTTCTACTCTAAAGGACCCAAACATGTTTCCCCCAGCTATTACGAATGTTCTGTTTGTGATGGTGGCATTGTCTATCACCCATCGTATTATGTCATAATATGGGAATACACTTGCCCAAGCTGCAATTCTATGAAGAAAAGAATTTGCAAGTTCTTTAAGGGGATTATCGTCTAAATCTGATTCTTCATTTGTCACCGTTGCCTTTACCTCTATGACTGTAGGGTCTTCTTCTTCAAGCAAATTATAGAATTCTTCCCAGGAAAGCTTCCTAAGACCCTAGCACGTAGTATCTGTAACTAGTTTTATCTTGGCTGGCTTTTCTTTTGGCATCGTGGTAATGGCAGCGGTCTTTGAGGCGGAAACAACTCTTGATTTCTTAAGTTTATTGAACATTTTCTTTATCTGGTATCATTTCACTGACTCGGAGAACGAGAGGGTTTGATGTTCTATAGACCTGTGAATGAGAAAAACCTCTCAGAAGTGGGAAGAAATGGAGTTACAAGAGTAATCATGCGAAAATATTTTATTAATGATACCAAATTGATTAACTCCGTCTTAAAATTGAATGCCTTAAAGAAAAGTCACACTCACGCATTCATAATAGAATTGATTACCATAATAAATTTTATTTTCAAATTAATGATGCTCGTACAATCGGAGATCGGCGATATTGAAATCTTAATGTAAAAATGTTCTTTTGAGGCTTCTGATTGCGATAGGCCGATAAATGATATATATGAAGTGCAAATAGCGATTAGTAACTACTGATGATTCATCACATCATAGTTTTCGAAAGGAGAAACAAAACAACATCTCATGTTTCCCGATTTGCGATTTGCGATAAAGTCATATCGCATCGGATATTTTCAAAGGACTTGAGTTGTACATGATCTTTGCCGAAATGTGATTGCGATGATGGTGGGGTCCATTGCATCAGATCTTTTATAAAACAAGTAGTTGTGATGTTGCTTTTTCGAAATGCGATTGCGATTATGACATCGCATTGGAGTTTATCAAATAGACCCGAATGACTTATTCGAAATGCGATTGCGATAAGTCACATGCATCGGAGTTTTGCAAAGAAACTTATGAAAACATATCACTCTACCGATTTGCGATTGCGATTTACTTTATCGCATCGGACTTTTTAACATGAAAACTTTTATACTTTGTGCTGATGCGATATAAGATTTATAGTTGATCGGGTCGGAATAAAATTAATGTTTCGTTTGTTTATTTGCACTTGAGATATGCGATATGCGATACATGTTTTTTAATCAAAAAGATTTTTGTTGTTTTATTTTATAATGATCAGATTTCCTCAAAGTTTTTTATTTCTATCTTAAAAAGAAAGGGGACCCATTTCTAAATGAAAATTATTCTAAAATTTTCAAATGGGGAGGGTTGTTGTACAGTACAACAGGTAGGGATCAAAGCAATGAGTGAAAACATTTTTGAGGTTTTGGACTTAGCATTACAAGATCATATTGCTGATGTCCAAGCTGAAGATGTTACATCTATGCCAATTCTTGCATTCAATTCTAGCTATGATGTTATTACGACCATGTGTAGAATATTGGAGGTATTTGTTGAAGACAAATCTGACAAAGTTCGTGAAATTTTAGCTCATGATATTGGATACATTTCATGTTTGTCTGCTATTCCTTTAGCAACTGATTATGCAACCAAATTTCTGTGTCAAATCCACAAAAATGTTGGTTTGAAAGTGAATTTGGGAAACATAGATGTTCTTATATCAAGATTCTTTCATGCTCAGTGTGATAAAATGTTTTTAGCTAACTCAGGGAAAAGTGACCTTGATGTAACATTATATTAGATATAAAGGAAATACATTCTTAATAATACAATTGTTAGAGTTTGTTTTTAGTATTTGTCAGTCTCTCTTTTCTCGACTTCTTTTTAGTGAATCATTAGAGCAAGTTTGTCTTGCTATTGTGGGAAGAGTTTCTCGTCTTCTATGCCATGCAATCAAAGTGGCCTTCTGGGAACAAAACCTTTGTGGATAAAATACCTGGATATACTTCCACTTTATCAGAAGAAGGTTGCGAGGAGATAATTTTTTTTGAAAATCCTTTACTTCGACATTGAGAATAATGTAATGGATATTTTTTTTGAACATGATGACGCATGCAACAAAACAAAAGAAGAAAATATGCTTGGAATATTGAAACATGATTTGGAAGCCATTGAGGATCCAGATGTCTTTAAGACTTTGTTGGAAACGATAGCATAAATTATGAAAATGGTTGATGTACATGGATATTTGTTTTTTTTCTCATCTTCTTTATTGATTGATCAACTTAACAATTCAAATAGTTGGGTAAGAGCAACAACTGCTAGGTTAATACATAAATTTTCTCATTTTAAATAGAAGGGAGGAATCAGATCAATCCTTTTCAAGTTTGGTGGAATTAGAGATGCACTGTTTGAATACTTGAAAGAAATATT
The DNA here is from genome assembly GCA_034641835.2 of Pinus albicaulis. Lineage (NCBI taxonomy): Eukaryota > Viridiplantae > Streptophyta > Pinopsida > Pinales > Pinaceae > Pinus > Pinus albicaulis. The sequence goes on from CM076584.1 coordinate 928,646,521, forward strand.
TGTCACATGCCTAGTTATGAGAATTGAATTTGCAGAGGTCATTTTGGGTATACCAAGTGTAGATCTTGTTCAGGATATGGTCCCTGTGGTTCTTCCAAAGCTTGTAGTTTTACAACAGCAGAATTGCCATGCATTAGCTACTTTGCATGAATTGGAAACATAGTTGAATACAATTTTGCTAGTTTTGTTGCTGGAATGATGTCACAAGGCTGTATCGTTTGTGTTTCTTCACTCAGATAGAAAGGAAATGGTTACTGTAATGCAATTCTATGAAGCCCAGACATGATCTAATACTAGAGATATTTTTACTAGAGTGTTGCCAATTCTACTTGAGGAGTTTGTATATTTCCTTAGGGATGCACACAGTGACAATACTGATGAAAGGCTATCAAAGGTTCTAGATATGATTTAACAGGTGGCTAGTCTTGTCACTGGATCATATGAAATTCTAGGATTTTTAAGGAATTACTGGTTTTCGTTTTTCTAATTTAGGGAAAAATTCCTTGTAAGCAAGGAGGAAGAGGTGAGAGTAATACTAGGTGACAAGTGTAAGGTGTGAACGTATCACCTGTATTTGTAAAAATCTAATTGTAACTCACATGTTTAGGATATAAACAACCACCAATGACCCCATTGATTTCTCCATCAATTACTCCATTAATTAACTTCATTATATTTTAGATTTCGTGTACTACAATATATCCACATTTGTGGCATTCCTCTCTTGTAGGCTTCCTTTTATTTTTTAAATGCCACTTATATTACTTAAGGAAAAGGAGAAATTAGTTACACTTGCGATATGTGTATGCACATATTTTCTCAAGATCCACACAAAAGAAGGATTGAGAACTACGGAAAAATATTTATGATGTTACTTGTTTACAAATTTTAGAAAGCCTCAAGGGCTACAATCAAAATCTAGAAATTTTGAGTCTTGGTGGAATGTGAGACATTCTTGGATTTGTATAATGCTTCAATGCTTGTTTAGGATCTAGGTAAGTGTGAATGAATAAAAGCTTTTTGTCATTGTTCTAAATTGGATTCCCATTCTATCTAAGTGATCAAAGGCAAGTTAAAACCTGATTAGACTAAGGGACATCATATTCCATTGCCAAACTTTAACCTTACAGGGAAGTGCACTACACTTGTTTGATACTTCAACACATTTTGAGGGCATGCCAATAGAAATTTCAATGTTGTTGGATACATTGGAGTTGGTTAGTTTTAGAAAAGTTCTATTTGTCAAATATGTTGGTTTCATGAAGTAATATATCCAACCAAGAGGATAAAGACTTGGCATGTCTAGGACATAGTGGTGTTATTTCTTGCCTGTATTTGTGATTATTAGTATTCCACCACTAACTTCATTACGTAGTTGTCTATTTAGTAGTATATTACAACAGTGAATTGTTAAAGGAAAATGATTCTAGTTTGTTTGAACGTCATAAACTGGAAGGAAATCTAGCTTTGAATTAGAAAAATGGAATATATTCTGAAAAATATGTTTTTTGATCAAATATAGGTGTTAACCATTTTTTGGTCATCTAACCTATTATTATTTGATGAACCCAAGTACACCATGTAAGACCAATTTTACCCGAAGTAAAATTGCTTTCACTATGTGAAATAACTTAGTAAAACACCTTTATTAAGTTGTTTATGGTCTAAACAGGAAACCCCAAAAGGAAATAATAAACAAATCTATATTTGTTTATATTTCCTGGTCATATTTAACCCAAAACAAGGAAATCAATTAAATAAATCCTTATTTATTTGATTATTAACTAGGAATAAGTTATTTAAATCCTTATTTAAATAATATTCCTAGTTAAATTTGACTAAATCATTTATAAATAATTAAATAAATCATTATTTATTTAATTATATTTCCACCATTTCCTTAAAATAATAAATAAATAAAGGAATTGACCCAAGTCAAAAATCCTTTTCCCTCCAACAAATATAATAAAATATTCCTAAAGGGTGGTTCTAGAATTTGATTAATAATCTTTTATTTGTGCACCAAGTTCTAGACCGCCCTAATATTTTGTTATAAATTGAAGGGTTTTCCCCATTCATTAGTCAACTTTCATTGCATTAGATCACTCTAGATCTATACTTTTGGTCACATTCTCCATTTTTGCCTTGTGAGCTCCCTTTGAGTTCCATGTTTGTCTGGGTTTTCTACACCAACAAGAGAGAGAAATTTTAGATCTGAAATGCTGAGGACTTTAAGAACCCATCCCATTGAGGAGAATCGGAAACACCTTTCTTGTTTTCCTCTCAGGTGCCCCCTTTTAATATAAAAATTCTTTCAAATACATCGCTCTTGTCTTCTCTATTGGATGCATGGAGTGACATTTTATTTTCACTGCATAATGTCTTTTATGCTTAGATATGGATTTGTGCAGATTTATTTTCAGTTACACAACACACTTTTTCTTTAACTCTCAAAACGTCTGGGTTTAAAAATTAAAATTAACACACGCCACACACTGACCCTAAGTGAAGAAGAGCCTGGTTAACACTGCCTGACAAAGAATTTAAAATCAATTGACACTGCACCTCTTTGCCCTTGTTTCGACATTGACCTCACTTGATTTTGCACCTCCCTGCCCTTGTCGGTTTTTCTTCTTCCCGTCATCATTGCGCCTCCAAGGCATTTATCCCGGAGACTTCTTGGCCTTCACCCTCAGTTTTCGGTTGGTCGACTTCCTCCTTCCCATCGTCATTGAGTAAGTCCTCCCCCGAGTCCGCACTTCGACTCTTCTTCTGATTGTTTGGGTTCTCCCCCTACTCCTGGTTCACCCCCTGTTACCTTCACCATGTCTAGTTCAGGGCCTAGCGCTAGCGGCAACCCCAGTTCTACTGCTGGGTCTGTTTCCAGTGGAACCACTACAGGAACTACCTCGACTGTCCCTTTGCTCCCTTATATGGCCAGTCTCAGTCTCCCCGATTTCAATCAGTTGATTAATGATCCTATCCGCCACGATGTTAGTTGGCTTGCTATGCCAACCAAGCTCCCCTCCGACATTCCCAAGTTCGAAGGCCTTGCTAGTGAAGATCCCTCCAACCATATCCAATCTTTCCATATGTGGTGTTCATCCAATTCCATTACTGATGACTCCATCCGTCTTAGATTGTTCCAACGCACGCTTATCGGTGAAGCTTCTAAATGGTATGTTGATCAGGCCGCCTCTTCCCATACCACCTTTGCGACCATTGCCCAAGCCTTTTTATCTTATTTCTAGCTCCCTCTCCGATACAACACTAGTACATAACTCTTAAATTATTTCCGTCAATCCTCTTCGACCCGCCTTTCCGCTCATGTCCAGGAATGGCGGAGAAGAAGGAGCCTATGTCGAGCCCCCACCTTTGAAGATCGGGTTTATATGGACTAGTTCCTTTTCTCCCTCTTACCTCCCATCAGCAAAGATGTCGCATCCCAGTTCCCTCAAATCGAAGAATCCGCCCTCCAAACAACCTTGAAATATGACCTTATCTATGCTCAGTCTGGTTATGTTTATACCGTCCTTCCTGACCTCCCCAAGCCCGGTGGCGCTAACGCCCCGGGGGAATCTCACTCTGCCAACAATATCGTTGGAGCTCTTTCACATACCTCTGCTCAACCTCTTATGGGCTATGGTTTCCCTCCAGGAGGGGCCAGCACCTCCAATACTTTTCCCCCTCCATGTAGCATGTATCTAGGATATGGCATGCCTCCTCCTTTTTCCCACACTCCTGCTTACCTCAATTTTTCCCATCGTAACCCTTATCCTTACCTACAGCCTGGTGTTCCAGCTCCTCCAGCATTTGGACCTCTCACTCCCTTGCCTCCTCCACCCCAAAAACCGCACTTACTACCCCCTCCAGGGCAAGTATTTACGCAGCAGGGTGCGACTAATTCTCTTCCTTCTCAAAGAAAGAGGAAAGGCAATAAATCTTCCTCTGGTAATCGTGGATCCAATCCTTCCAGTATTGATTCTAACACTCCCAACCAGCCACTAGGCTCTCAGCCCAAGCCAGACAGGCCTCTTTGTACCAATAAGCCCTGTTCGTGTTGCGGTGTTTATGGTCATTACACTCACGATTATCCCCTATTACCACATATGCGGCAGATGTGGGAGTCTCAGGCCATAGTGCGGGGACAACATTCCTCCCCTACTATCCCTCCCCATCCGGATACTTCTCAACCCGCTGTGCTTACCGATCCTTTCCCTCAACAAGGATTCATGGCCACTCAACCACCTCATGCCCCGGTAACCACTCAACCTTCCCCTTCTGGTTCCTCTGATTACCAGATTCTCATGATGGCCTCCGACCAACCTCTCACCGTCGATCTTAACCTTCAAAATCGGTCTCGTCAGTACTCCACGCCTTCCACTCTGTCTGTCCTCGAGTCCCCATCTTCAGGTCCTACAGAGCCTCTGTCGATACCCAATGGTCCCTTGCAAATCCCTCCGCCAAAAGCTGAGGTTCATACCAAGATTCCTAAGGGCCCATTACACCGAAATGATACCTCCGGTCGGGCTGCCCATTCATATAGCATAGTAGATGATCTGGCACAATCTCCTGCTGCCATTTCAACATTGGAACTCCTCCAGTCATGTCCTTCTCAAAAGAAGGCTCTACTATTTTCCATGGGTGTTGTAGATCCTGCTGATGACCAATTGATTGTTTTTGATGCCCGTTAGTCAGACCATCTGCCCCTTCTTACTTCCGTTGCTTTCCAAATCCCAGTCAAGATCCGAAATGCCAACGTCACTCTATGTATTATTGATGAGGGGGCATCTACCTGTGTGATGTCTGCTTCGGTTTGGAAGCAACTCGTATCTTTTGAGTTGGCCCCTTCCACAATCACCCTTCGTGCGTGAGATGGCCATGCCTCCCAGCCCATTGGCCTATTCCATAATTGTCCTATCACCCTTGCGGGCAAGTCTGTTTGTGTCGACGTTGAAGTTATCGACACCCCTCTTGACTATAACATTCTTTTGGGGCGTAGTTACACCTATGCCATGTCTGCCATCCCATTCGCAGTCCACCGCAAGATGTTTTTCCCTCATAATGGAAAGATTGTCACTATCGACCAGTTGGCATATCATGAACCAAAATCTCAGACCTCCCCTGAGTCCACCATCTCTACTGTCACCAATAAGAAAACTGTTGATTCTTTGACCAGCGTTTCCCCTGGCATCTATAAAGACTCCTCCTTGCTTGGAACCTTCCTGGGTCCTCCCCAACCTCCTGTCTCTGATCCCAGCTTAGAAAATGTTTGCATGATGCACTCGTGTCAGGATGACCTTCCACAACCTACTTTGGCTAGTCAACAACCTCAATCTCGCCCGCCACAACCTGCTCCTAGCCCTTCGCCTCAGTTGACCGAACCTCTTCCGTCTGGACCTTCTAATCCACCTAGCACTCCAGAACCTCCCTACCCTCCTAAGTCAGTTCCCCCAGGTCTCCACCATATGGGAGCCGTCCCTCCTGGCCATTACCCCGTCGGTAAGATACGTTTCCTTGCTCCCCCTCCCGGAGTCTATTCGATTCCCATCATGGCCACCCTTTCCCTCGCTAATTTGACCTTGGGAATACCGGTATGGTATCTTACTCCTCCAGCCGAGACCCCACCTAGCCACCCTAAACCATACCTTGCCGCAACACCAGTTCAATCGATTCCCTTCGCTCCTTCCATCGCTACGGTGCCCCTAGCCCCTCCGCAAGACCATCCTCATGCTGTGATAGCTACGTGAAAGAAAAGAAAAGCTCGCAAGGGGGCATCCAAAGACAAGGCCACCACACCCAACCCTACCCCTCCTCCACTCGCCAAACCTTGTGCCTTGTGTGATGGTGTCAGTCATGCCACCCATACTTGCCCTGAGTTGCCCCGTATCCAACCCATGGTTAAGGTCGCGTTCCCTGAATCTACAGTCCCCGACACCTTTGTTTCTTCCTTGTCCGCAGCCAAGAACCTAAAGAATCTTCGCACCAACAAACCTTATGCTCTGTGTGGTGTCCATGGCCATTATTCTCACCATTGTCCTCACCTCACGCATTACTGAGCCTCTTTAGAGGTCATTCGTGAGTACGAGGTTGCAAAAAATCAATCCGCCTCTCCCATCCTTTCTCAGTATGCGTCAGTCTTACTCGAGGATCCCCCTGCTACCATTGACATTCCTCCCCCTGATGTTGAGATGTCGGAACCTGCTGCCCCCGTCCTATACCTATCATCATCCGCACGACCCTCGGAGTACATTCCCTTTGAATCCACTCCATCTGTTTTGCTTGATTCCCCTTCAACAACATTATTGGGCTCTACATGCTTTGACCATATTTTTACTTGTTCTTCTGTCATCCCCCGTGACGATCCGTATGTGCGCCTTTCTTCCCATGCTGATGATTTAGGTAGCTTTGCAGCGTCATGTGGTTTCCTCAACCTTTCCATTTCCTCCCATAACCAGGATGATACCATTCGTATCTATGATGTCCTTTGCAGCATGAGCTCCCGCTTTTCCTCCCATAGTTCTCATTCATCACCCTCTAGTCGATCTATGAGTCCTAGCCATCCTACCCAGACTACTCCCTCCCATAGTTGTCGTTTGATGTCTGCCCTATACTCTTGCTGCCATCACTATTCTCCTTCCTCCCATTTCTTGTCTTGTGACACTATTCCGCTGGACCTCTCGTCCACACATTATATTGGCTATGCCGATGGGGCAAGTCGCTATTCCCGAAATCTTGCCTCGGCCACATGGGCCATATTTACCCCCTTGCATACCCTCGTTCTTTCGAATGGGGTCTGCATTGGTAATGCCACCAATAATTAGGCCAAATATGATGCAACACATGGTCTCTTAGCTGATGCCCTCTCTCATCGCATCCTCCATCTGCATGTTCGTTTAGATTCCCTGCTTCTTGTCTTACAACTTAATGGTGTCTATCGTGTGCATAACCCTATCCTGTTTAGACAATATTTAAGAGTGAAACTTTTGATACGTGACTTTAGATTCATTACTTTCAACCATGTACCTAGAAGTCAAAATCACTACGTAGATCGAATTGCAAATCATGTTCTAGACTGGCATTTATCACACAAAAGACAATAGCATTTCAAACCGTCAACACAATGCATATACATAATATATATCATATAACATGTTTTTAGAGTCCATCTACTCTGAAACATATGACATGCCCATAGCATGTTACAAAAAACAAAACTCAAAAACTGGGGGGCACCACTTGCCCCTACATACGCACTGGGGGGCACCACCTGCCCTACATCTAATCACTCTCTGGAGGATCCCGAGCCAATGGCTCCGCTCCCATAGCTCGTAGATCACGCACAGTTTGACCAGCCATCACCATGCGTCGCATGATACCTCGCCATTCCGAGGGTAGCACAATACATAACTCTATGTACTGGTCGTCTAAATCTTGCCAACCCCGCTCCGATACACCGGTCAGCAGCCCCTCACATCTACGAAGAATGTCCTCCAAAAGAGTGGCCATATCCTCGTTCTGTGCCGTCCTCGATCCAATAGCACCTGTAGTTCCGGCTGTTGCAGATCGTCCCATATATCTGGCCGGTTTCACCGGAGCTCTATCTGCATTCCAAAAAGTATAAGGATCAGTACCATAAACAATATTCACAAACTTTAACATGCACATAACAGATTAGTTACTTGTCACTTACCATCAGGCTCCCATACTCGACCAGGCAAAAGCAGCAAGTCCAGATCTCCCCGATAACTCATCCCACGATAGGGACAGTCATCTATGTACAATGACATCTGATCCCAATGGGCAAAGAACTCTGGTCAGAACACCCGTCCGACCGCCCCTCCCCCTCCTATACACAGTAGTCGTCCCCACCGACGCATCCTGGGTTCTCTCGGACCCCCATCAGGTAGCTGTACACGAGGTCACAAGGTCGGGATCTTCTCAAAAAATAAGGAGCACAATGCAGTCCCATAAGCACAATCATGGTTCACTTGCTGCTTACACAGCGAAAACTGTCGTTTCAACGACACCAACATCATATGGGCCCACCCATAGTAGGTCCCACTCAACACACTTTATACAATCATCATCTACCCTCTAGTGATGTGATGGAGCGCCTGGCTGCCCAAGATCCGCAACACTACTGCCGCCACTGCCTGGGTCTCCAACCTCTCTAGATCCCCAATCGATATCCGAGTCCCTTTGACTCGGACACCTGGTCGACAATGTCGCTCTATGAACTCTATGATGTTACGCCCCCGCGGTAACACTGGCTGTGTATTTCCCACCATCCCTAATAGTGGGAGACCAATCAGGAAATACAAATCTTGGACTGTCAGCTCAATCTTATGCCCCTGAACTATAAAAACCTCATGGTACAGATCCCAATAACTAACAATCCAGGCCAACAAGGGCTCCCTAGCCCTCATCAAAGGGTTCTCCAAAAATTTCAGAACCCCAAACTTGGCCAATGCACGACGGACACCCTGATCCGTTTGGATTTTCGTCCGTAATGTACCTAGGTCTCTCTCTCTCCACTTGATCCGTATATCTGCCATATCTGCACAAAACCATCATATTTTTCAATTTACAGATAAGTAAAACTACATTCAATTACACAAAAACTGAATCTCAGCCCACAACAGCACTAAACCCACCTGCATTTGACAGGTTGCACTTTTTGCCCAAATCTTGGGACATGTCACACTTTTCAGGCCCAAACCTGCGTCCCAGGTCACAGTTTTTGCCCCAAAAAGTGCGACCCGACCGTAATGATGAGGTAGGATCTGTTACTGAGATTTGGGATCCTAATATGAACTTTTAATCCATAAAAAACAAAGAGTAGGATTAGGCCTCTTACCTGCAACTGAAGGATCTCAATTCCAACAGTCGGTTTGTCCGCTACGATCACCACAAGATTTAGGGCCTTCTCTCCTCTCCACATTCACCATAGCTACACAAGAAAATGAATGAATTTGGAGGGAAAATGCCTTATTAGAAGAAAAACCCCTGCTTTTTCTTTCGCCCGCTACGACCAAACCATAGCCCCGTTTGACACACCGTCTGCACCGTTGGAAAGCTCTCACCGAGCACTCAAATGGGTATCTGTTAGTTCTTCATTTTTTCATACTTCACCAGGACACATTTTGTCGACGAAGGGTCTATTCACCTCTCCTCCAAATCGAATTTCCTCACTTACAACACTCGTACTTGGGGCACCACTTTGCCTCCTTACTTGTCCTTATTCGTGTTGATTTTCATCATGAGATACCCTATTGTACTCATGTTTTTATGGTCCCCATTGGACCTTTACTGTGTGGTAGCACCATCAAGTCGCCCTTGTTTAGAGCATCTAAGTTGAGTCATCATCGCAGTCATGGAGTCTATCTCGAGTTCCTTTGTATCCCGTTATAGTCCTCCATCCTTCATTGCTTGTTCCCTCTCTCATGTTTCACATTGTGGCCTTCAGTACCATTGTCCCCTATCCCTCATGATATTGTGTCAGTTGCTGCCAAGCCATTCATTCCCTTTATGCTCTAACAAGGGCAGTCGTCCATCCGCTACTCAGTATCACCCATTTCATCATCATCATTAGTGTCCATCTGTTAGTCACTCTACTATTTTCTCTCATGCCTTAGTTGGGGATCCCTTATTGCCTCACCTATGGTGGACCTCCTTCTGTCAACATCAGCTCATTTACTCCAGAAGCCAGGTCTAGAGGGTGGTGTACCTTGGTTCGAGCTCCTTTCAGCATGATCGTGATCCGTATACTTGATAGTCCAGTGATGCAGCAACAACTATTGGTGATTCCCGGGTGCATGTGAGATGTCTCAAACCTCATGAGGGGGGTGGCCCTGCAGGTAGCCCCCCACATGCCCAGATGACTTCTTCATTTCAGCCTTTGATGCAGCTCCTTACATTTGATGATGTCGGCCTCAGCCGCTTGCATCGCCTTTTCGATTTGCATGTATCAGTCAGATTTTGCGAGCCCTTCCCCGTGTATAGGGGGCATTTGGGTTGTATTTGTATCTCATGTACTAAAATATTATTGTATAAGTCCTGGATGTTATTCTAGGCACAACATGTATGTGGGATTCATCATTCTATTTTTCTAGCTCGTATTTCTGCCAGCATGTACTTTATAGTTCGGTTCCTTGTTTACTGGACATACTATTCTTTTGTACTTTGTCTTGGCGGGCATAGGTATGCCTCCCCTGCCGCCTTTAGCACAGGTACTACCTCATAAAATAGAGACTTGTTGCACCTATAAGTCTCATCTCCTCAGGGTCTAGTCCTTTAGCACATTAGACTACCTTACATTTTTCTCTCTGACTTCCCTCTTGATCTCTAGTGATTGAGTTCTTACAACGTACTTCGGTCATACGATTTGCTCCTAACACTCGTATGCTGGGGGGCAATCTGTTACACCATTTTTTGGTCATCTAACCTATTATTATTAGATGAACCCAAGTACACCATGTAAGACCAATTTTACCCTAAGTAAAATTGCTTTCACTATGTGAAATAACTTAGTAAAACACTTTTATTAAGTTGTTTATGGTCTAAACAGGAAACCCCAAAAGGAAATAATAAACAAATCTATATTTGTTTATATTTACTGGTCATATTTAACCCAAAACAAGGAAATCAATTAAATAAATCCTTATTTATTTGATTATTTCCTAGGAATAAGTTATTTAAATCCTATTTAAATAATATTCCTAGTTAAATTTGATTAAATCATTTATAAATAATTAAATAAATCATTATTTATTTAATTATATTCCCACCATTTCCTTAAAATAATAAATAAATCATTTATTTATTTATTATTTATAAATAAAGGAATTGACCCAAGTCAAAAATCCTTTTCCCTCCAACAAATATAATAAAATATTCCTACAGGGTGGTTCTAGAATTTGATTAATAATATTTTATTTGTGCACCAAGTTTTAGACCGCCCTAATATTTTGTTATAAATAGAAGGGTTTTCCCCATTCATTAGTCACCTTTCATTGCATTAGATCACTCTAGATCTATACTTTTGGTCACATTCTCCATTTTTGCCTTGTGAGCTCCCTTTGAGTTCCATGTTTGTCTAGGTTTTCTACACCAACAAGAGAGACAAATTTTAGATCTGAAATGCTGAGGACTTTCAAGAACCCATCCCATTGAGGAGAATCGGAAACACCTTTCTTGTTTTCCTCTCAGGTGCCCCCTTTTAATATAAAAATTCTTTCAAATACATCGTTCTTGTCTTGTCTATTGGATGCATGGAGTGACATTTTATTTTCACTGCTTAATGTCTTTTATGCTTAGATCTGGATTTGTGCAGCTTTATTTGGATCACCTAACTGCAGACTTAAAGATATTGGCAGCCATAATCGATGTTAGGGCTATTTGTTATGCGTAGCTAAAGTGGTCTTTTTCCGACGAAAGATTCATACTAACAATAGGCCCGTTGCCTGATCATTTAAAAAAAAAAGTCACGAAAATAATCAATTATTTTGGACACGATGAATTACAGAACTCTCCAGCTCAAAAAAAATTTAGCATATTCAGTTTTGTGTGCATCAGATAAAAATGAATGAGTAACATTAAGTTTACTTTGAATATTTATAGAACCATTTTAGAGATTCTAAATGGAAAGTGCATGTGCTAATCTTGCTCAATTAATTACAGGGAAAACAAGGGGCATAAGTAATTTGCTGGCTTATGGGAATTGGATTCGTTTTCCCTTGGAATAGTACGTTGATAATTGAATATTACTATATTCAAGCTATATTCCTGGTTAGTATCACAATTTACAAAGTCTTGTCTTATTCTTTTTTAGTTTCTTGTTGTAATCTTGTGTCAGCAATAATTTTCTCCACCCATTTGATTTCTACTAACCAGCTTTATTGTTGAAGTGTCACTTATTCTTAGAGATAACTAGAGGAAACAATACAAATACAAAAGTGGAGCATGAGACATTCTTAGTAAAAATTGCTAGTTCTATTGTGTTTATTTGTGACATTTTATTTGCTTTGTTTATACAGGTCATTTGGCCACATAGTGGCCACTATTTCCCAACTAAAGAAAAATTGTTTGAGTTTCTTGCTTTTATGGGGGAAAATGACATTAAAAATATTGCTGGTGTTGAGGTATATATCGTATAAATCCTTTATAGTCTACTTTAGTTTATATTCCAGTGTTCATCGACTTTCATGTCTTATACTCTGCATTATAACTTTTTTTGTTTTCTTTTTGTAGAAAATGGACTCTGTATTGATGGTAAGAAGCAAGGATTGAAGAAAGAGGGGAACAATAACACTAGAGTGAAAAAGAGAGATAAGTGTACTGGTCCAGTGGTACCCGTAAAGCCAATATCCCACATAAGACAGATAGATAAAGACTGATGGTCAAGTTTTCAGAGTTGGTGAATTATCTTGCAATTCCTTGGCAAGATAATGATAATGTTTTGAAGTGATGAACAATATTTTATCTGTAAATTGTACTCCAACTAATATTAAGTTGGAAACTCATATTATAATACTTGACATTTTATATAATATAATTTATGGTTGAAATTATTTATAGTTGAACTTGATATTACTTGGTATTGTAATTAACATATGTAACTTTGCGTTTTCATATTAGATGAACATGTAAATTGTATGACATTTTTAAAAAATTTAGTTGCAAAATCATACTAATTAATTTATGTGATTTCTAATGAACACATAAAATAAATCTAAAACTATTAAAATAGTAGTTTATATTGATTAATGATGAACACAAATAAAATGAATATACGACTAAATTAGTCATTTATAATGATTATTAATGAAAGTAAATGAAATGAATAATAAACTACTAAATTAGTCGTTTATATAATGAATAAATGACTACTGCATATGATAAATTTGTGACTACAAATGACAACTAAATTTTGCATATATACGACTATTAGTAGCTAATTTACAATATCTTATAACACGACTAAAATTTAGTCATATTTCTTCGGTCATTAATTGGTTTAAAACGATGACTAAAATTTGCATATATATGACTATTAGTAGCTAATTTACAATATTTTATAACATGACCAACATTTTGGTCATATTTCTTTCGTCATTAATGGGTTTTCTTGGGTGATGATATAGTCATATATTTTGTTATATATTTGGTCATTAATTGTGACAATTAATGACTAAATCAAAGATTAAATCAATGACCAAATTAATCACCAAATCAATGGCTAAATTAATGATCAAATCAATGACTAAATTAATGACCAAATTAATGACCAAATATACAACTAGACAACAAATTGAGATAACCAATTAATGACTAAGCTAAAAATGACCGAAAGTTGGTCGCGTTAGAAGATACTATAAATTAGCTACTATTGGTCACCGACTGAAAAATAGTCATTTATATGCAAATTTTAGTCATTTTTTTAGTAACTAATTAGCCATTTTCTACTAGTGTATAGTGAGAGAAGCTACCTAATTTTCTTTGGCTAATTGATTCCCCTGGTATAGGGTATAAAATTAAGCTTAGTTGTTTGTCATGCATCCTAAACCCCATGAATTTTATGCAAATTTATTTTCCATGGGACCATAGAGAACCCCTCCTCCTTTTTCCACCCCTGGAATCCTTTTCAAAGCCCCTTTGAAATTAAGGATCGATCCTTCTCGTTGTTGCTTCCAAGGTCTTACTTCCAACTCTGTCAATCTTAGCTTCCAAACTATTTGAGAACTTTTGTCATTCCATTCCAAAGGTGGAGGCAATTTGTCCAAATTAGTAAACTTTGATTATAATCACCTTTCAAGTGTGTCTAATCCCTATTGAGAGGAGTCATTAGAAAAAATTAAAGCCATAAACTTAGATCATAGAATAGTAGCTTTCATGGATATAGAGTGTGGAAAAATTAATAAATTATTGAAGACTTCATTGTTTCTAGGTATTTGTACCTTCCAACAAATGAATTTTGGAAGTGCTTCCCAATAATTAAAAAAAGGATTTCTAAGAGATACTCCCAGCATAATTTTTGGACCATGATGTAAAATGTTGTTGAAGGGAAGTTGGCCATTTTAAATGGTTTGAAAGTGGAGTTGACATATCTAACCACACCAATTTTGTATATGAACACTAAAAAAAAATACATTGGATATATTCCTCTAGTTGCTTCCAAAGAAGATACCTCAAAGGACCTTGAATCTTTCTCAAATTATCAACATTAAAAAAAATATATGCACAAGGATCCAACAAAATGAATTTTCCTTTGGATTGGCATTAGCTCTCCATATCTTCATCCAAGTACTCAATCTTAGGGGATCTCATTAAGGGAAGAGAAAGGATGCATAACCTATAACACTCCCTCCCACACCCTTGTACTATCTTGGGTTGCAGGAGTTGTTACTTAATAACTTAACCCAACCTCTATAGTATGTAATGAAGATGGGGTTACAAAAACCTCATTTTTCAAAATCTTCATAACTTAAAAATGATACCACCATTGCATTCACCTCATAGAGATATTTTCGACAATATAAATTTCATCTCAACCCGACTCTCATATTGAAAGTTATGCTTGTTTAAAGTTCATCCAATCACATTAGGCCACATCAACATTGGGTTGCACGTGGAATCCATGTGGATCCTATCTATCCTGTTGGAAATGTTGTCATTGATGGCAAAGGAGGAAGTAGAGGCAGAGACATACAAAGGACAACAACAGAAGTAAAGGAGAAGACAGTAGAGAAGAATGGAGGGAGAGTATATTTACAGAGATAGGGCAGCAAAAAGAGAAGCAAGCAGCGCAAAGGAGACATCAAAGATGGCAAAGGAGATAGGCAGAAGAAGACTGTTGAAATGAAACGGTTGAGCAGTAGAGGCTAAGGAAAATACAGTGACAGAGGCAAAGATATAGTCGAGCAGCAGAGGCAGAGAAACAGTTGAGCAACAGAGGCAGAGGTAGAGGCAGAATTCCGAGGTAGAGAAACAGTCGAGCAGTGGAGGCAGAGGCAGAGCCGTTATCAAACAGTGAAATCAGTGTTGAATTAACGTAATAATAAAACAGGCTTCATATATTGAAGCATTGAAGAAATAAGAAATAAACCTTTGAAAAGAGCTTATATGAATATGTATATAACGAAGGAGCGACATTCTTTTTTGAAGCGGAACCATGAACTGAAGTGGAACCCTAAGTGTGAACAATCAAACCAGAAGTAAGCAAACCGGTAGTATCGCGTGGTGTCAAAAGTGGTAAGCTGTATTGCCAAAATGAACGCGATATGTGTCCTTGAATGCCACATGTCCTAAGATGGTTTTCCAAAACCATTTTCATCGCGCGATTTCTAAGAATTAAAGTCAGTACATCTAAATTGCGCGATAATAGGCGATGATCGTTGGATCGTCCAAGACAAAGCGACATCCTCTCAACCGTTTGATGCGTGTGGAAAATGCGTGTGTGGATTTTTTTTGGATGCATAATTGATACATTTTGAAATTCCTAAGGCTTAATACCAAAGTCAAGGAGTAATATATATAGAATGTTGATGCATCGGGGTCTAAGCTAAAATCGAGGGTTAATTCAGGCATTGATATATATATGATAATGAAGTCGTGGATATACTTAACCGACAAGGGTGAACAGTAGAGCATGGGACCCGTGATCCATAATATGATATATGAGCTGCATTAATATATATAAAATTTGAATGAATGCTATAAGAGTGGATGTATGTAATTAAAAGAGCCGGAACCATTGGTAGCATTAAGACTAAGGTTTGAATAAAGAACATGGCTAAGTCTATGCTGGAGCGGAAACATTAAACGACCTACGGAGCCTGAGAGGTTATATAAATATATATATACATTAGTGCTGGGTTTAATTCTGAGCGAAAGACTTAATACTATGTTGGAAGATAATATTATACATATAGTGTGGGACCCCCCCTACATAAATTCCGAGAATCATTACCCCAGCTGGAGGATACACTAAATACTGAAGCGCAGTGCTTTATATAAGTGTAGCACATTTTAAAAAAAGGGCCAAAGTATATATATATATATATAATATATATATATATATATATATATAATATATATATATATATATATATATATAGAGATATATATATATATATATATATATATATATATATATATATATATGTGAAGTACTCTATAGCTCAGGCCTAATACAAACAAAGCCTTATACTGTGGGACCCTCACCAATCGCATCGGAAAAAACCTGGCAGCGGAACATGTTAACAAAAATTTGCGATTGCAATTGAGTTCCGGATCCGATATGGTTTAAATGACGATTCATATATGTTTGAGTTCTGGTATATAAGTAAACAATTTTTTATTGCATCGACATTTCAAAATGAACAGTAATTGATCAAATCGGAGAAGGAGTAGAGCATCAGAACATCTCAATGGTAGTCGCGATTGCGATTAATCGCAATCAGAAATATTTGAAAGGGGGATACATCGCATCGACATTTCAAAATGAACAGTAATTGATCGCATCGGAGAAGGAGTAGAGCATCGACATATTTAAATGGAAATTGCGATTGCGATCAATCGTAATCGGAAGTAGTCGAGGAGTGATACATCGCATCGGAAAGTTCAGCGAGTGGGCCTGTAAGGGCATTTTATGTATTAAAATGATCTCTTAACATTATAACACCGGAAGTTACATAAGTTATATAACACGACAATGCATATATTTAAGAACACCTTATTATTATTATGCCGAGAATTGACTCGTATGATATAAAAAGTGTAGTTACATACATACAGGAGTTACGCAACAGCTATAAACAGAAAGGCATATAGAGGATAAAAATGGACAAACACAGTCACAGAAAAGACAAATGCGCAGTGATCCAAAAGGCTGAATGAGTGAGCTGGAGTTCTCATTGTAATTATATGTAATATTTTAATTGGTTTATATTGTTTGTGATGCATTGGCAAGTCTCCGGAAGAGAACAAATATCCCATTGTAATGTTAAAATTAGTACCTACAGTTATATTTTTTCTGAGTGAGTTGGAAAAGAAATGAGAAGGCAGAAGACTAAGGGGTATGGCTATTCACTTCGAATTCCCTATGAGTCATGTGATGAACTCTATAAATGATATCACCTTGATATGCATAGTGAGGTTAGAGAGAGTAAGGATAGAGAATGTAGAGTATGGAAAATTGAGGCAGAGAAGATAAGGAAGAGAGGAGTAGAAAGAGATGCTACAGAATAGAGCTGATATCTGAGGTAAATCAACAAAATTTTCTTTTGATAAAGTAGATGAGAGTTGGTGCTTCCACATCAAGTTGAAGCTTGATAGATGTCAGTTGTAGCTGACTGAGGTAGGAGCCTCCTGTAGGTTGGTGCCTGCAGAAAATAGATGGGAGTTGGTGCTTCCACATCAAGTTGTAGCTGATTGAGGTTGGAGCCTTTTGTAGGTCGGTGCCTGTGGAAAAACAGTGGTGAGAGGGAGTTCGAGCTTGCCTTTGCATCACAACAATAATAAGATGTGGTTTTCTCCCTTTATGGGTTTCCACTTATATCTGCTGTCTCTATGTAGGTTGCCTGTGTGTTGATATAATCTACCAAATCTACTTAATATTTGTTGCTCTCACAATCAGTTTGATGTTACATTAATTTAATACTTGCCGCAACATATTAAGACTATTCACATATTAAGGTTGGTTATAAAATTAAGCTGTAAATAAGTTGATGAAAATTTTAAAAAGCTTGTGTATGTGTTAAACTGATTCACCCCCCCCCTCTTAGTTTAACTAAGGATTCAACAATTGGTATCAGAGACAAGTTCCTTTTGTACCAGTTTAACCACTGAAAGGAGATCCTAAGTTCCCAAGATGGCTAGTCAAGAAGGAAGCTCAACCAATAAATTCCCTTTTTTCACAGGTGCTAATTATGCCTTCTGGAAAATCAGAATGAGAGTATACATAATGTCTCTAGGAATAGAGGTTTGGGCTGCTGTGAAATTCGGATATGCCCCAAAGGCAACTGACCCAGAGAGAGAAGCTAAAAAATAATTTGTAGCAAATGCAAAGGCTATGAATGCAATCTTAAGTGGACTTTGTGAGGTTGAATTTATCAAAATAATGCACAGTAAGAATACCAAAGATATGTGGGATACTATTGAGAACATCCATGAGGGAAATAAAAAGGTAAAGACATCCAAACTTCAAGTATATAGAGCTCAGTTTGAAAATTTAAAAATGAATGATGATGAAGATGTTAGCATCTTCTTCTTAAGAGTTGCAAAATTGTTAACAATATGAAAGCTCTTGGAGAAACCATACCAGAAAGTGTAATTGTAAAAAATATTCTAAGATCTCTTCCACCCAGTTTTAACCTTAAAGTGTCTGTAATAGAAGAAACAACTGATTGGGAAACCTTGACCATGAACCAGCTACTTGGAAATCTAACAACATATGAGATGAGGCTCCCACAGAAGTAGCCAAGTACGAGGGAGGCAGCCTTTAAAACAAAAAAGAAGAAAGAAGAAAAGGAAGACATATTCTCTTGCTCTGATGAAGAAGAGGCTAAATTTGTCAAGAAACTGGATAGAGGCTCAGGTAAATACAAAGGTAAACTTCCTTTCAAATGCTTTAACTGTGGAAGAGTTGGACACTATGCTGCTAAGTGTTCTCACAAGAAAGTAAGGAATCAAGCTCAAGAATCAGAAAAAAATACATCTAAGAACTGGCAGAAAGGAAAGAAATTCAGTAGAAAATCCTTCTATGCTCAACAAGAAAACAGTGCATATGAAGACTCAGATGAACCCTCAAGTGAAGAAGGAACCTCTGAATTTTTACTGATGGCCATAGAAGAACTTGAAGGACTCCTGCTAGAAGATGAAGAAGAAGGTGAAGTTGACCTTGAGGGGGAGCTAAGAAGTGCCCTAGAGGAGATTGACAGACTCAAACGGAAGTGCAGAAAACAAAAGGACATTCTCCTCAAGTATGTAAGAGAAGAGAAAAATTCAGAAGTCCTCATACAGCTGAAGGTAGAGCTTGAAGAAGCCAAGAAGATAGAAGACATGTTACTTCAACAAATCAAGGATAAAACTCGGGAACAAGAGAAGTTGGAAGAAGAAGTAGTATGTCTGAGGAAGAAATTAGAAAATGCTCAAAGGAAAATGTCTACAAATTCTTCTCAAACAACAAGCTCTGGTAAGTTGAACGAAATTCTGGATGCTCAAAGATCTCCTCTTATAAAAACTGGACTAGGCTATGAAGGAGAATCAAGTAAAGGCAAAGAAAGGGAAAACAAAAATATTATTTTTGTAAAAGCAAAGAAGACTGATGAAGCAGCTCAAATAATTCCTACAAAAGAAGAAACATGTAATGAGGGAGACAGAGATCAGAAGAAACCTCTAATAACAAAGAATGCAATAAATACTAAAACAACAGAAAAAGGATCATATACCCTTGAGTATGTCAAATTTGGAAGCCATCAAAGGAGATTATTCCCTCCTATGAAAAATGCTACCTGTTATGTCTGCCACAAGCTGGGACACATTGCTGCATACTGTCATACAAGGAGGAGTAATTCAAACCAGCAAAAGATGCAAATAGTGAAGAGACTGCCTTAAGATAACAAATGGAGAAGACAACCTCACATCAGGTATGCAAATTGTTTCTATGGTTACTATTTTTATTGTAAGGAATTTGGCCATAAAATCATTGAGTGCAGAAAATATGGACAAATATTGATGCTCAAAACCTCAAGGAGGTTTATGAATCAAGGAAACTCTACTCATACTTACAATTCTGCAAGATGTATTTCATCAGCTCACAAAAGACACCAAACAAAAGGATGCTTCCAATGGAAAAAGAAGTTGAATAAATGTGACCTGGCTCTAACTGCTCAAGACCTGAAAAGCCAGTGGTATTTGGACTGTGGCTGCTCAAAACATATGACTAGAGACGGAAGCAAGTTTATAACTTTTGATGAAAAGAAATCCGGCAATGTTGCTTTTGGCAATGATAAATCAGGAAAAATCAAAGGAAAAGGCTCAATTAGCCTAGATAATGGCAGAGGAAAGGCCCAAGATGTACTATTTGTAGATGGGCTGAAAGAAAACTTGCTGAGTGTCAGTCAAATGTGTGATAAAGGCTGTGAAGTTATTTTTAGAGCACAATACTGTGAAGTCAGATCAAGCACCACAAGTAAGACTCTGCTCAAAGGAGTTCGAACAGCGAGTAATGTTTACATAGTGAAAGAGGAAGATGAAGCATGCCATCTTAGAAAACTTGAGGAGTCATGGTTATCGCATAAGAGGTTGGGACATCTCAGCTTCGATCATATCATTAGACTAAGCAAGAAGAAAGCTGTCAGAGACATGCCAGAAATAAAAAGGCCTTCTAATACCATATGCAAATCTTCTCAATTGGATAAACAGATCTGCACCTCATTTAAGGCCAAAGATGAGTTATCAACAAGAAGACCACTCCAGCTTGTTCACATGGACCTGTGTGGACCTGCAAGAACTAAAACTCCAAGTGGAGAATCCTACTTCATGCTGATAATAGATGACTTCTCCAGGATGACATGGGTTGCATTTCTCAAGAATAAATCGGAAGCTCTGGAAAAATTCAAAATATTCAAAGCTTTAGCAGAAAATCAGACAGGATACAAGCTAAAATGCATCAGATCAAACAGAGGAGGTAAATTCAAGGCTGGATAAATACTTGCAAAAACAAGGCTTTAAGAGAGGAGGAGTAGACAACAATCTATACATAAAAGCCCATGAAAATGAACTCCTGATTGTTGTAGTATATGTTGATGACATTATGTTTGGAAGCAACAGAGATGAACTAGCAAAAGGGTTTGCTGAGGAGATGAAATCAGAGTTTGAGATGTCTATGATTGGTGAGCTTAGTTTCTATTTAGGACTTCAAATTCAGCAAAAAGAACACAGGTACATTCATCTCACTGGAAAAATACTTAAAATAAATGTTGAAAAAGTTCAAAATGGAAGACTGCAAACCTGTGTCAACTCCCATGATCATGGGATGCAAGCTATGTGCTGATGATGGATTTGCTGATATAGATCAAAGACTCTACAGATCCATGATAGGAAGTCTGCTGTACCTGACAGCATCACGACCAGACATCATACTAGCAGTAGGACTTGTGGCTAGATATCAAGCATCACCAAAGAAAAATCATCTTCTAGTAGTCAAAAGAATATTTAGATATCTACAAGGAACAATACAGTTTGGGCTATGGTATCCAAAAGGAAAAAGCTTCACTTTGACAGCATACAAAGATGCAGATTGGGCCAACTGTGTGGATGACAGGAAAAGCACAAGTGGAGGTGCATTCTATCTAGGAGAAATTCTGGTGGCATGGCTAAGCAAGAAACAAATATCTATTTCTCTATCTACAGCAGAAGCAGAATACATAGCAGCAACAACATGTTGTACACAAGTCATGTGGATGAAGCAAACCCTCCAAGACATGAAGGTAAGCATTGATGAACCTATCTCTATCAAATGTGATAATACAAGTGCTATAAGCATATAAAAAAATCCTGTGCTTCATTCAAAAACTAAACATATCCCAATCAAGTATCATTTTCTCCGAGAACAAGTAGCTCAGAAGGTAGTAAAGCTGGAGTATGTGCCAACAAAAGAATAGACAACAGATATATTTACCAAACCACTTGCTAGAGGACCATTTGAGTATTTGAGAGATAGACTAGGGGTAGTATCTATATATACTACTCTCTGATATGAAGAGAAATCATAGTTTCAGGGGGAGAATAGAAACGAAAATATCATTCCAGGGGGAGATCAGTTAGCAAGGAAAGCATGAAACAGGTCCTCAAGATCAGTGCAACATGGGCGAGAATTAAAAGCACACTAAAAAACAAGCAACCCCTTGCCATTGATGTCAAAGGGGGAGGAAAAGCGAGCAACAGAAGCAAGGGTCACAAAAAGGCAAACAGAGGAAGTGTATTGCCATCAATGCCAAAGGGGGAGACTGTTGGAAATGTTGTCATTGATGGCAAAGGAGGAAGCAGAGGAAGAGACAGACAAAGGACAGCAGCAGAAGCAAAGGAGAAGACAACAGAGAAGAACAGAGGGAGAGTATATTTATAGAGACAGGGCAGTAAAAAGAGAAGCAAGCAGCGCAAAGGAGATAACAAAGATGGCAAAGGAGATAGGCGGAAGAAGACTGTTGAAATGAAACGGTTGAGCAGCAGAGGCTAAGGAAAATATAGTGACAGAGGCAGAGATACAGCCAAGCAGCAGAGGCAGAGAAATAGTCGAGTAGCAGAGGCAGAGGTGGAGGTAGAATTCAGAGGTAGAGAAACAGTCGAGCAGTGGAGGCAGAGGCAGAGTTGTTATCAAACAGTGAAATCAGCGTTGAATTAACGTAATAATAAAACATGCTTCATATATTGAAGCGCTAAAGAAATAAGAAATAAACCTTTGAACAGAGCTTATATGAATATGTATATAACTAAGGCGCGACATTCTTTATTGAAGCGGAACCATGAACTGAAGCGGAACCCTAAGTGTGAACAGTCAAACCAGAAGTAAGCAAACCGACAGTATCGCACAGTGTCAAAAGTGGTAAGCTGTATTGCCAAAATGAACATGATATGTGTCTTTGAATGCCACATGTCCTAAGATGGTTTTCCAAAACCATTTTCATCGCACGATTTCTGAGAATTAAAGTCAGTACATCTAAATTGCGCGATAATAGGCGATGATCGTTGGATCGTGCAAGACAAAGAGACATCCTCTCAACCATCAGATGTGTGTGGAAAATGCGTGTGTGGATTTTTGTTGGATGCATAATTGATACATTTTGAAATGCCTACGGCTTAATACCAAAGTCAAGGAGTAATATATATAGAATGTTTATGCGTCGGGGTCTAAGCTATAATCGAGGGTTAATTCAAGCATTGATATATATATGATAATGAAGTCGTGGATATACTTAACTGACGAGGGTGAACAGTAGAGCGTGGGACCCGTGATCCATAATATGATATATGAGGACATTAATATATATAAACTTTGAATGAATGCTATAAGAGCGGATGTATGTAATTAAAAGAGCCAGAACCATTTGTAGCATTAAGACTAAGGTTCGAATAAAGAACATGGCTAAGTCTATGCTGGAGCGGAAAAATTAAATGACCTACGGAGCCTTAGAGGTTATATAAATATATATATACATTAGTGTTGGGTTTAAGTCTGAGTGAAAGACTTAATACTATGTTGGCAGATAATATTATACATATAGTGTGGGACCCCCCCTACATAAATTCTGAGAATCATTACCCCAGTTGGAGGATACACTAAAGACTGAAGCGCAGTGCTTTATATAAGTGTAGTGCCTTTTAAACAAAGGGCCAAAGTATATATATATATATATACATATATGTGAAGTACTCTATAGCTCGGGCCTAATACAAACAAAGCCTTATACTATGGGACCCTCACCAATCGCATCGGAGAAAACCTGGCAGCAGAACATGTTAACAAAAATTTGCGATTGCGATTGAGTTCCGGACCCGATATGGTTTAAACGACGATTCATATATGTTTGAGTTCTGGTATCTAAGTAAACAATGTTTTATCGCATCGACATTTCAAAATGAATAGAAATTGATCACATCGGAGAAGGAGTAGAGCATCGGAACATCTCAATGGAAGTCACGATTGCGATTAATCACAATCGGAAATATTTGAAAGGGGGATACATCACATCGGTATTTCAAAATGAACAGTAATTGATCGCATCAGAGAAGGAGCAGAGCATCGACATATTTAAATGGAAATTGCGATTGCGATCAATCGCAATCGGAAGTAGTCGAGGAGTGATACATCGCATCAGAAAGTTCAGCGAGTGGGCCCGTAAGGGAATTTTATGTATTAAATTGATCTCTTAACATTATAATGCTGGAAGTTACATAAGTTATATAACACGGCAGTGCATATATTTAAGAACACCTTATTATTATTATGCCAAGAATTGACTCGTATGATATAAAAAGTGCAGTTACATACATACAGGAGTTACGCAACAGCTATAAACAGAAAGGCATATAGAGGAGAAAAAGGGACAAACACAGTCACAGAAAAGACAAATGCGCAGTGATCCAAAAGGTTGAATGAGTGAGCTGGAGTTCTCATTGTAATTAAACGTAATATTTTAATTGGTTTATATTGTTTGTGATGCATTGGAAAGTCTTCGGAAGAGAACAAATATCCCACTGTAATGTTAAAATTAGTACCTACAGTTATATTTTTTATGACTGAGCTGGAAAAGAAATGAGAAGGCAGAAGAATAAGGGGTATGGCTATTCACTTCGAATTCCCTGTGAGTCATGTGATGAACTCTATAAATGATATCACCTTGATATGCATAGTGAGGTTAGAGAGAGTAAGGATAGAGAATGCAGAGTATGGAAAATTGAGGCAGAGAAGATAAGGAAGAGAGGAGCAGAAAGAGATGCTACAGAATAGAGTTGATATCTGAGGTAAATCAACAAACTTTTCTTTTGATAAAGTAGATGGGAGTTTGTGCTTCCACATCAAGTTGAAGCTTGATAGATGTCAGTTGTAGCTGACTAAGGTAGGAGCCTCCTGTAGGTTGGTGCCTGCAGAAAATAGATGGGAGTTGGTGCTTCCACATCAAGTTGTAGCTTGATAAAATGTCAGTTGTAGCTGACGGAGGTTGGAGCCTCCTGTAGGTCGGTGCCTGCAGAAAAACAGTGGTGAGAGGGAGTTGGAGCTTGCCTTTGCATCACAACAATAATAAGATGTGGTTTTCTCCCTTTATGGGTTTCCACTTATATCTACTGTCTCTATGTAGGTTTCCTATGTGTTGATATGATCTACCAAATCTGCTTAATATTTGCTGCTCTCACAATCAATTTGATGTCACATTAATTTAATACTTGCTGCAACATATTAATACTATTCACATATTAAGGTTGGTTATAAAATTAAGCTGTAAATAAGTTGATGAAAAATTTAAAAAGCTTGTGTATGTGTTAAACTGATTCACCCCCCCCTCTCAGTTTAACTAAGGATTCAACATATCCAATGTACCACCACCACATCAACATAACGTAGGGTTGACATGGCACTGCCAAGCCAACAAAAGGGTCCCTCTCATCACAAGTACCTACACAGACTCCTCATGGACACTACCATGTCATCCCTAGGGCAGGGCCCATGATTTCTCCCCCCCATGTGTTTGTGGGGCTTTCCTCATTATATGTGATTTCATTTGAAGCATGACCACGATGGGGTCTATAGGCCCACGTCACATCATATTAGAATGACCCTCCACCGACTCCTTGTCCACTTTCGTGAACAATTCCAAGGCTAGACGATGGGAAGCAAGTGGTGGTAGGGTTTCATGCTAGAACTGTGGTCGGATCGATCCCTCTCCACTAATGTGCTCATATCACATTCACAACACACTAGGTCATAAGAAATGAGCAATGGGTGGTGACAGGTTTCCGCGGTGGGAATTGGGATTGAATCGGTTAACATCGTCAACATGCTTGTCTCATGTCTATCATGTGATAACACTCACTTGTGGTGGGTAGTGGCCTAGTGGGAAACTTTATTTCATTCCTAGTTCCACCCCAGTCCTTTTGGTGTCGGGCCTGTCCACACCCATAAAAAATTAAGATTTGTCACCTGAGGTCTTGATGGAATATGCATATATAATAAAGAGTTCAACCAACTAGGTTTATGAAACCAGAAGGGAGACCGTGTCATGCCCAAATCTCGAGGCTTATAGCTCAAGGGATAGAGACTTCAAACCCTCAGTTTTTGCATGATAACCAATATAAGAGACATATTGAGCTATATATTTATTCATAGACCTTAACAATTAACTAAATGAACACAAACACACAATTTATCACTTCTAACATGAACATAATAATATACAACATCATCCAAGCATGCATTAGATTCTTGGACATGCAATATGTCATCTCAATAGTGAGCATAATAGTGAGCCTCACAACTCAATCATCCATTTACATTTACAAACATATAAAATATTACATCATTCAAATATGAAAAGAATCAACACAATCCATAAGACAATATACTCAAACAATTTACACTTATTTATGTGCATTTAAATATGGTTGGCAACTGTAGGAGGGACTTTAAATCTCCACCCAAGCATAGGCCAACTGGACTACAATAGTTCTTGCATCTAACCAACCCTGAGCCAGATCCAAAGTTTGAGGGGATACTTGTTCAAGGAAATTCATACCCAAGGCTTAGTTACACAATCAAGAGAAGGATTCTATCGTTTATGTGGTTGCATAACCCCAAGGAAAGCACTATAGTGGCTTACTTTACCTTTGGTTAAAACACAGGGCTTCACCAAAGATCAATGAGTTCTATATTATTTCCAGAAGGCGGAATCACTACTTTTGGTGGTTCAACAACCACCTCTCATGGAAAGCTCCATAAGGGTATGCAGTCCATTGTTTGGGTGGTTTCATTGCCCCAAGGAAAGAACCACAATGATCAAGTTCCCCACCAAGATCCTCCTCAATTAATTAGGATTTGACACACCGTCCAACAAAATAAACACTGTCACAGGGATCACATTCCCAATTCATAGAAAATTAATGGTTTAATTCATGCCCATCTTAGCTCCTTTTAGCTTCCACACGAGTATCTTCGAAAATAGATCCTCTTTATTGTCTTCACTTGAAACTTCCTTGCTTCATGGTTCATGGCACTCTAAGTGCTCTCTGCAAAATATACTTCTACACCAATTGATATGTGCCTTATATGCACACTTCAACCATTATTCTCTTTGCCACAATTTCCAGAAGACTAAAGTTTCTTGTCTTTCCACGTTCCAAAAGGATAGGGAATAGTATGG
Organism: Pinus albicaulis; assembly: GCA_034641835.2. Classification (NCBI taxonomy): domain Eukaryota; kingdom Viridiplantae; phylum Streptophyta; class Pinopsida; order Pinales; family Pinaceae; genus Pinus; species Pinus albicaulis. The sequence continues at coordinate 928,673,439 of CM076584.1, forward strand.
AACCATCCTCCACTCAGGCTGCTCACTGCAACTTAAATGCTTGTCAGTGTAGGCTAGTCCGTGGTCAAGCGGTTAGTTATGACAAATAAGGGTGGTTGGTATGGCTTATTCTTGACACACCATAGGAAAAACAACCACTACAAAAGAGGCACTCAACGACCCATCTCCATATTTCCCTCTCATAGCTTTGGATCTGTATGTCTCTCCAATTATGCCAGTTAATTAAAATTAAAATTTAATTGATTTTATGTTTTCACATAATGTATTAGCCAACCAAGGCCTCCATGTTGGTGTTACACAGTTACAATTTTAACATTACAACAATAGGGTTGATGCGAGGGATGTTACATAACATTCCTTCACTAAGTATGAAGAATGCTTCCATCCGAGTTGATTTTCCTCCCCTAGATGCCACATAGCACAACCAACCAGAGTATCTCGAAGTTTGTAAGCCAAATGTTGTAAGTTTGTAGGGACTACTCTAAGTTTCCATATTATCCAATTTCCTTCATTGTCCCGATCTAAAATATCTGTTAGTGTTGATTTTCCTTTAGCACATAATAATTCCCTCAGAGGTAGCAACTTAAAATTATGTTCTAAGGGATGCTTATCCATTATTTTGTCCCTCCATAAATTAGTATCTTTTCCATTTCTAGGTTTCCAAAATACATCCAAGCTTATCAAAGGGGATACCAAAGTGAGTAGTTTCCAAACTGTCGAGCCTCTTATGGGGGCTTGAATTGACTCTAAGAATCAAACTCGTTTTGTCCAAAGATAATTCTCTTTAAGGAATTCCTTCCACCAATCTTTTTCATGAGTGATATACCTCCATAATAAATTTTCTCCTACTGCTTTGTTCATAAGAATAGGGTATCTAATGCCAAGGCCCCCATGGGCCTTTAGATACTTGATTGTTTCCCATTTTATCAAATGAAATTTTTGTCTAATTTTTTTTTCCTCGGAAAAAAAGCGTAATTTTATTTCCTCAGTTGAGAATGAAATTACATTAAGAAAAATACATTAACTGTGAATAGATTATCAAAGAAAAGTTCATTTGATGAGACATAGAAGTCTACAGTCAAAAAACAAAGGAGGCAGCTAAAAACAACAATGAAATAAAAGGAAAATATTGTCCTATCAGTCCATCTGCTTTCCAGTATGTATTAGCATCCGCTGACCTTCAAAAACTGTTTAATGTCAATACTGTCCATCTATAGTCCATCTACTATCCATAATGCAACAACATCTGCGGACTGTCCAAAAATGCTTGTTGACCATACTGTCCCTCAACTCTCCATTATGCAGTAGCAATTGCTGACAGTCCAAACTATATGCTACCAAATTTCCCAAACAATCCAAATTGAAAAAAATATTTCATCAAAGAAAAAACCCAATACACTGTCCATGAAACCTATAGTATAGTGTCATAAAGCCAGATAGCGAAAAACATGCAGACTTCCTCGAAAAGGAAATCAGATTGCTGAAAGAAAGTTGAAGTGCTCCCTTTAGAAAAACATAGGAGTTGTAAGAAATTTGTAAATAAGCAGCAACAACCATCACCGTGGGGAATAGCGCCACCATATGCCAATTTGACACTAAGTATCATGGTCTTAGAAAATTTATGAGAAATCCGGATGGTCTTAGAACTTTTCCTTTCTACTTAGTCGAAAAAGGGGCGATGATAGTACTCTAGAGGTTCACCATCTCAGAGCTCTTTCACCTTTCAGATCGCCACAACCAATTGAAGCCCCTCCTTAGAGGCACGATCCACATTTCCATTGTTATCCCTATAGACATGTCGACAAGTGAAAGAGTTAAATCTGAGAAGGATCTCCCTTATAGAAGTTAACAGATTGACAAGGCTAATATTTCTACATTGTTGGATACCCCTTGTCCAATTTATAACATTCATAGAGTCACTATAAATGTTGAGATTCCAAAATCCTTTCTCTGCAACAAATATAAGGAGGATTTTGAGACTCAAAAGCTCAGCATATTTGTTAGAGCCCTCCCCAAGATCAACAAAGAGCTCAAAGAAGTGAGTGTCAGATAGAAATAGAAGAGCTCCACCCCCACAGATATTATTCTGCGTTGCCCCATAAAAAAAACCCCAAGGTATCTCCCTATCGATCTCCAATTCCATTACCCCCCTTTGATTTGCAACATGGATATGTTGAGGAAACGCAGAAATAAAATCAACTGACAAAGAACCAATGATTTCAATGGTACATGTTGTCTCTTCAAATTTAATATTATTACGCACCAACTAGCATCCCCAAATGACAAGAGAGGGAGGGATCTGTTATTAGTCTCAGCTATAGAAGCCCATCATGATTCCGAGGCATAAGTCATAGAGAGACCCTCCCATCTAAAGGGAAGGCCCAAAATTCTAGAACATTCCAACCACACATCTTTAATAAAAGAACAGTTGATAAAGATGTGGGTGCCCGATTCCTCATTTTATTTGCAGAGGACACACCACCCAGGCCCCTGAAAGCTCCTTTTCTGAAAAATGTCCCATGTAGGGGCCTTATTTTCCAAAACACACCAGCACTCAGATTTAAATAGCCTGCCTTGGGAGAGTAGATACTCGAAGGATCGAAGTCCCAAACCACTTCATCCTCCCTCTCCCGAAGCAGAATATGAGCAAGTTTTAAAGCTCCTATGTATAAATATAGATCCCTTTCATCTTGAGCATCCAACCCAAAAGAGGAAGCCAATCTCCAAGACTGAATCCAAGGCTATCTTCGAATCAGATCAACAAGTTGGAAGAGAAAAGTAATCCCCCTGCTGCCTCAATGCCTCAATCGTACACCCCGGGATAAGTTGCTGTTGTATACTTCCCGTCCACAGATCCTCTCCAACTCTTAGCCTCCTACCACTGCCCACGTTCCAGATGAGGTTAGATTCCATAATGTGAAAATACTTTACCACTGCCTTCCAAATCACCGACCCTCCAACATGGGACTTCCTAGGATTCCTAATCCAATCTTCAATGGACACAGGTTCAAGATATTTTTGAGCTATCACTTGGCTCCAAAGGGTGGCTGATTTAATAAGCCTCCATCCTCCCTTTACAGTAAGGGCCTGAGAAAAAAGGAAGATATTATTCAGGCCTTAACCCCTATCCCTTTGGGCACAATAATTTTTTTCCATCTAGCCCAAGGGGTTACCTATGTATCCTTCTTCCCACTCCATATAAATTTGAATCAGACCCACCGAGAAACTTCCATAATGCCTTTTGGAATCCAAGAAAGAGACATCTAATACACATGAATAACCTCCAACACTGACTTCACCAAGATCAACCTCTGAGCTCTTGAAAGCCATTTATGGCTCCACACTTTTAATCTATTTTCCAACTTTTCCAAAAGCCAAATCCAATCTTGTTTTTTCATAGGCATTTGGTTTTATATGAAAAACCAAGTATTTCAAACCAACATCTAACCAACAGGATTAAATGAAAAAATATGAATGAGCTCAAGCCACTCCTCAGCCCTTAAAAGATGAGTGGTAAGGTTTGACTTACCAGCATTCACCTCCATACCAGTAGCCTTGGAAAACAGGTCCAAAATCTCCCATAGAGTATGTGCAGCCCTCACTGAGCCATAACAGAAAAGTAAGACATCATCCACAAAGAGGAGGTGTGTAATAAACATATTTGGGGCGATTTGAATGCCCATCAAGGTTCCCTCTCTCTTAGACTCCTTAAGGGCCCTACTCAAAACCTCTGCAACCAACAAGAACAACAGAGGAGACAAAGGGTAGCCCTGGAAAAGCCCTATTTCAGCATGAAAAAAAGGGGAGGTCGCCCCATTAATCAAGACAGAAAAAGAAACTGTTGTAATACAAATCATTATCCACCTGATAAAACCAATACCAAAGCCCAGATGGGTCAAAATCATACGAATATACATCCAACTTACTCTATCATAGGATTTGGAGAGGTCAATTTTCAGAACCCCCCCTTTGAGGTTCTTAGTTTTCAATATATGTAAGCCTTCCTGAGCAACCCCAATGGCTTCATGGATTTTCTGCCCTTCTAGAAAGCCAAACTGTTCACCTTAGATATGTACAGAAAGGATGCTCTTAATTATTTTAGCAATAACCTTAGAAATGAAATTGCATAGTGAGATAGGGAGAAATTCATTCAGGGAAGAAAGATTGTCAACTTTTGAAATTAATGTTGTTGGAACGGGGGTTCCTAGCTCTAAGTTTGTCCAGTTTTGTAATATTTGGTCTAGAGAAGGGGGTTTGGGGTGAGTTAAACCCCTAATGAATTGTAATGGGTCAAAAAGGTAGACCCATGGTCCACAAACCATGGTTTTCAGACCATAGGATAGCGCAGGCTAAGGTGCTATAAGTAGATGGGTATATCGAGTATAGGAGTAGGCTAAGATTGATTGATGCAAATTGCAAACTGTCGAGATCTGTTTTGGGTTTTATTTGGGTAAGGAGTCTGGCTGGTTGTGTGCGCAGAGATCCTCAGTTCTGCTGTGTGCAGACCCCGGTGGCTATGTGTGCGGGTTGGGAATTGAGTCTGTAAGTGGATTTTGGAAGCTAATGAATGATAAATCTATTGGATCATATCTCTATGTTATAAGAATTGGCTATGTTTATGATATTACGGTGGTTCAGTTTGTCGATTAATATTGATGCGCACGTGGATACAAAGGTGTTCCTGAGATATGATTAGTAATAGTTGTTTATTTATGCTATTTGTGGGTTTATGAACTTCACAATCTACACGTATACTATTAAAGGTTCCACGATATGATTTCCTCTGCGCAAATCTGATAGATATTAACAAGGCCGCCTCTATTAATCCTCCTTCTCTCAGGGTGCGAAAACCTGGTTCCATCACCCTCCCATACTACTTCGGGTGAGACCTTGGTCTGCGTAAGCAGGTCATTGCCGAAAGGGTCAGTAGTATAGGGGTTTGTTGGAAAACCTTAAATCCAAACCTGGGTCAGGGCCCCTTAAGCCAAAAAATGGTTCCATTGCTAGGACCGGGTGCATTTTGAGAGAAATAGGGTAATTCCATGAGGTCACTGGCGGCCTGAGAAGTCTGAGCTTGAAGATTGGTTCGAGAAACAGATCCATGACTTTTCCTTAAAAAAGAATCAAAGTACAAGGCTGAATGCCGAAAAGTGGAAAAACAAGTATATCTTTACTGAAATATATGAGATTTTCTTTGTAACCTTCGCCCACGAACTATAGGAGTGTTTAGCAAGGTTAGCAGAGTTCCAAACCTGTGGGAAGAACAATAAGGTTATGTAGTGGATTCCTAAATTGATCCGACAGTTGGAAAGGGCTGATAACAAAATCACTCGGACTGTAGATCACTAGGTGGATAGTGTTTTGGGAGGTTTCATAACAGAATTCATATTTGATCAATTCGTATCTTATTCTGAAGCTGAGCGAAGTTTCTTCAAAGGGTTCCAAGGTAAGTTTTTGCAAACACTGCCGCTACTAATTAAGATACTATTGTGCGAAAAAGGTGTGTTGTGCAGTCACACTATGTGAATGACCTACGATCAGAATGAAAGTACAACACAAAGTGGTAAATATTATAGGGTTAACCAAGAAGGGGATAGATCGGTATATAGCCCCCTAAGAGAGCTGCCTACCATAACTAGCCTGCCAATTACCCCACCATCAAATCCGTGAAAGAGAAAGAATTCTCCTACCCAACCACTACCACTGGAAAATGACATGGCTACACACATGAAGCTACCTACCTTTAAGGGTGTGGAGGACGAGGAAATGGACTGGTTTTGGTTCGTAGTAGAATTAGTATGGACTGCGCATAATGTTGCTAGCGATGCTGTAAAAAGGGCGCAGCTATCCCTAGCCTTTGAGGGAAGAGCCATTGATTGGTTCATGGGGTACGTTGGCCAGCACGCGGATCCATCAATATAGGAAATTAAGGACACCTTAAAACAACAGTTTTGAAAGCCAAAGTCCTATGCTCAACTGGTGATCGACCTGAAATATTTTTGACAAGGACCTGCAAAATCGGTATGGGAGGCTGATCAAACGCTGAAGAAAGTTATCAGGGATGGGGATTTTAAGTACGAAGATAGACAACACAAAGAATGGTTCATTTCCATGCTATTACCACACTTGCGCGGGCCTATGGGCGAGCAGACGATTGATACACAAGAAAAGGCCCTGGAAATTTCCATGAAGTTTGAAGCTACACCAAGGGACGATGCCCAGTTTGGGGTGTAGCAGATCCAGGGCTAGTTGGAGGCGATTCACTTGAAAATATAGAATCTATGAAAAGAATGGGGAAAAGAATCCAACACAGACATTTGGTGCATAAGGTGCAGGGTGTTAGGCCACACCAAGGATCAGTGGCCTTTGCTATTAGACTACATGCAGGCTAGGGGGCCTAACCCGTTACGCCCCAAAGAGCTTGTGGGACCAAGCAACCCCACGTTATGGTGCGCTGGCTATCGATTAGTTGGGTTTCACGATACAAACCATTGCCCCTGACTCGGTGCCTATGTCCCAGAGTTGAAGCAGCAGTGGTGTAGATTCTGCTCATCTGTAGGACATGATGAGCACAATTGTCGGACATATGATTTGATGATAGATAGAGGAAACCTGTATAGGGTACAGGCTGACCCTTCCACACTGATATCTCCCTCTGGATGAGGAGGCTCCCTGGCAAGAGGTCGAGGGGGGGGGAAGAGGTGGAAGCACAGACGGGGAATAGGACAACTGATTTGTTATAACTGTGGAGAGGTGGGACACTTCGTAAGGGAATGTATGAAACCTGCATGACAATATTGCAAGTATTTCAGGCAGTTGGATCATGTGATCGAAGATTGTCTTGTACTGATAGCAAAGATGCAGGAAAAACAACAAACATCGACGCATAATGTGCAAAGGGTTAAGGCAGAACCACGCGATGAAGGACCCAATATTAACATAATTACGCACAGTGGCATGGCCACAGGGGGAGCTGAGGAAAAGGCTGCAGCCAAACCACTTATCAGGAAAGCTACTGACAAAAGGGACAACTTGGACTTACAGAAAGAGAAATAAACCTTCCTTGAAGTGGGAAAATAATTTACCAAAAATGAGGCATCTACCTCCAAGACCCCAGCAGAGTTGAAAGCAGATGAAGAAGTGAATTTGTTCCTGCAGGCATGTATGAAGTTACTACGCAACCAGAAGGTAGTCGAGAACCTCCAAGCATTGATAGACATCTGCACCGAAAATATTTCCCCACCAACAAAAGTGAGAGAGGTCAACAAACTTTATAAGCATAAGAAGAGAACTGGTCGGGAAATGCGGCTACCAAACACAGATTGGAGATTATGAAATGGACCAGGTCATCCTTGATTTAGGATCTGATGCGAATTTCCTACCTAAATAGACTTGGTAGAGGATGGGAGAGCCCAAGCTGGAATGGTCTATTATACATATACACATGGCGAACCAAAAGAATATAATACCACTAGGAAGGCTATCAAAGGTCATGGTAGACATTGCGGGAGTTAAGGTATACGCAGATTTCAAAGTGATTAAAATTGTAGATGATGAAGACCCTATGCTTTTAGGATTGGATTGGGCTATATACATGGGAGGTATTATCAACTTAAAAAGGTGAACCATGGTTTTTGAAAACGAGGATACGAGGGTAATAGTCCCTCTCGATCTGGTAGAAGGCGAGCGGTATACAGAACTAGTGTGCGAAGGGGATGATGTTGATCAGATTTACAGGCTGACTGCCCAGAATGAAATTGGATCAACACTACCACTAATGGTGTGCTCCACTGGGAGAAGGATAGCGAATGTCTTTCTGACTCAGATGGGGAGATATAAAAATGGCAGAATCGGTTGCATGACGTATCTACGCTACGATGCATGAATATCACCAAGAGCTTCCGATGTATCTCCTCAAAGGTAAGAGAACTGCCCTATTTTGATGATTTTGGTAGTGTTAGGGATTTTCTTAGAGCATTCGAAGCAGAAGTCCCAAAAGAATGGAGGATGCGGGCGCTTAACCTAGATATGTGTGCAACCCCTACGCGGTGGTGGGAAACTCATAAGGGGGCTTTTCAGGATTGGAAGGAAAGTCGCAGAATGTTGATCCTACGATTCAAACCTCCAATCCACCTACCCATGAATATTTTCCTTGACCACGGGGACCCATGCAAGAACTTGTCAGTATGGATGGAAGTATGGTGCAAAACGATGTGGGACGAATGGGTCCACATGTTTATCCATGCCTTGGGACCTATCCCCACCACGTGGTATTTGGATGTAGAGATACATCAGTGCACTTACCACTGGGACACCATGAGGGAAGATTTCTTGGGGACGTTTGGATTGGTAGGTGGGACTGAGAAATTAGACGAAGCCCTGTAGGACATAGATGCTATAGTATTTGATGAATCGCGCCCTCACATTGAATGTGGTGAACCAGCTTGGGATGTGCAGATGCAGGATATTTCCAACTATCAGAATCTATCAGTGGAAGAGTATGAAAAGGATCCGCGAAATATCACTATCCTGAAGTTCGAGGGAGAGTGCCCAGTTGCTGGACCCCCATTACAAGCAGTAGACATGACTAAGCCTCTCAAATTAAAGGAAGTCAACATTGGGACAGAAGAACAACCCAAGAGGGCTAGAATTAGGGATTACCGAGATGATGATACCGTTGGAAAAATCACGGAACTGTTCACTGAATATCAGATTTGTTTCCCACAAAATTTTCAGAGCTCAAAGGTATTGTAGGGGACCTGGGTGTCATGCGGATCACCTTAAAACCAGATGCGCGTCCTGTCAAGCAGTGACCTTACCGATTGAACCCCAAATATAAGCAGAAAGCTAGAGAAGAAATCAATAAAATGATAGTCGTAGGTATCATCAAACTAGTAGAACAATTGGATTGGGTAAGCCCTATGGTGGTCCAAGAAAAGAATGCAAAAGGAGAAATAAGAATCTGCGTATACCTGCACAAATTGAATGATGCTTGTGTACATGATCCCTTCCCTACACCATTCTCTGATGAAATTCTTGATAGTGTGGGAGGTCAGGAAGCAGGCTCGTTTACTGACGGGTTTTCAGGCTACCATCAGATCATAATTGCACCCGAAGATTGCAGAAAAACTACCTTCGCCACCGAATGGGGATCCTTCCAATACACTGTCATGCCCTTTGGGCTCAAAAATTCCCTTGCCATCTTTTCACGAGTGGTGGTGGCATTGTTCAAGGAATTCATTCACAAGTTTCTGTAGGTATATTTTGATGATTGGACAATGTTTGGGTTGGTCAAGAAGCACGTATCGAACCTGCAAATGATGCTGGATGCCTGCAGAAAGAACAAAATTTACCTAAATATTAAGAAGTGCATATTTTGTGTACCTTTCGGGATCTTGTTAGGACATGTGGGCTGCCTGAAAGGATTGATGGTTGACCCAGCCAAGGTGTCAGTTATCATAAATTTAGTAGTCACCACAATTGAGAAGCAGCTACGCTCCACCCTCGGGCACACTGGCTATTATAAGAAATTTATTCAAGGGTACACACTGATCACGAAACCAATGGAGAAGCTGTTAAAGAAGGATGTATATTTTACTGGAACGAGGAGTGTCAGAAGAGTTTTGAGATGCTAAAGGAAAAGATGGTATCTGCACCTATCCTCATATTTCCTGTCTTGGAGAAGGTTTTTCATGTCCATGTGGACGCCTCAAGGATCGCCCTAGGCACTGTCCTTATGTAGCCCGGGGAAGGGGATATTGACCATCTAGTTGCGTTTTCTAGTAGAAAAATTTCTAGCGCAGAACGTAATTACTCTACTACTGAACGGGAGGGACTAGCCATGGTGTATGCCCTGCAGAGATACCGACACTATCTACTGGGAGGGCACTTCAAGATGTTCATGGATCATTCAGCTTTGAAGTACCTAGTCAATAAGCCTATGTTGGGGGGGGGGGTTGGGGGGGAAATTTTTTCAATGGTTACTAATGTTTCAGAAGTATTATTTTGAGATAATTGTAAAGCTTGGGAGACTAAATTTTGGACTGGACCACTCATCCTGAATCGAGAGTGGTGAAGAGCCAACTAACCTAGCAGAAGGCTTGCCTGATCTGCAACTATTTTCTATTAAGGTGGTTGACAAGCACTTTGCAGATATTATTCAATTCTTAACTACGGGGATGGTGCCTACAAACTACACGGTACAACAGAAAAGAGAACTGGTCACCTGTGCCGCTGAATTTACATCATTGCGGGCCAATTGTACAAGCTGGGAGCTGATGAGGTGTTGTGAAGGTATGTACTGGAGGATGAAAGATAAGCCATTTTAGCAAAATCCCACAGAGGAGTGGCAGGAGGTCACTATGTTGGAAGAGAAACTACGCAGAAGGTACTAAGAACTAGGTTGTGGTGACCCACACTGCATAGCGACTCCCACGCATATTGCAAAGCCTACGACGCGTGCCAACGGACAGGAATACCTTCGTGCTAGGATGAGATGCCTTTGCAACCACAGACGACCCTACAGGTGTTTGATAAGTGGGCCATTGACTTCGTAGGCCCCATTCACCCTCTTGACAAGAAGACATGTGCTCGATATATCATTGCGACTACCAATTACGTTACCAGGTGGGTCGAAGTTGCAGTTGTCAAGGACTGCACTGCAGACATAGTGACACACTTCCTTTTTGAGAATATCTTAACCAGGTTTGGGTGCCCCAAGATCCTGATGAGCGACAGAGGGACTCATTTCATTAATGACACAATTAAGGCTCTGACTGAGGAATTCTAGATCCACCATGCCAAAAGTACCCCATATCATCCACAGGCAAATGAGACCGTAGAGGCATTCAACAAAATTTTGGAACAAAACAAGCGCTAACCAAGGTCTATAACGCACAATGAAATGATTGGGACGTGCACATCCCCTCTATCTTCTAGGCCTACAGAACCACATGTAAGAAGCTCACAGGAAAAACACCCTTCCGCTTGGTCTATGGAAAGGAATTTATTATGCCTATGGAATACATTGTTCTTAGATTGCGCATCTCGACCTTCACAAATATGGCTGATCCCAACATTATGGAGGAGTGATTGGCGTAGCTGGTAACACTGGAAGAAGACCAGTTCATTTCCCAATTCCACCAATAGGTTCAAAAGGCACGGGAGAAAGCGTGGCACGACCGCCATATCCGAAAGGACTTTTCGGAGGAAGCATTGGTCCTACTATATGATAGCCAGTTCGCGAAACACCCGGTGAAATTTCGACAACAAAAGTTAGGTTCATATGTGGTCAAATAAATTTCCAACGACGGAGTGGTTAGACTGGCTACACTGTGCGGTGAATTCCTACCTCGATAAGTTAATGGAAGTCGGTTAAATCCCTACCAGGACTCCGCGGTGCTGATCAAATGACTATATGGTTGGAGTAGCTGTACCATGGACACTGCATGCAGGGAGGATGTGCAAGAATGGATGTGCGGGGATGGTGCACAAGCATGGATGCACAAGGGTGATGCGCAGGACTGGCAGCATAGGTGAGTGCAAGATAGGTGCAGGTGCTGCGTTCAATGGACACAACTAGCCGTTGGGATGGAGCGGGAGCATGGAAAACCGCACTCCCCGTTTAATTACATGGGTAACTGGTACTTAATGAGGCAATTTACGAGGAATTTTTACTATTTCTGTAATGATGGAAGGCAATTAAGGGTCCGACAACCATTTCTCTCATGGACGCTATAAGGTCAGGATTGTTTGTTCTACGGGATTCAACTATTGCTCATGTTTTCCACACCTCGGCCTCTCTGGTATATACCATTATTTCTTTCTATCTGCCGGCCGCATGACTGAGCAAGATCCACTGTCCGACATTAGCCATGATGAATTCATCTTTCAAGCAAGGATGACCGCTACCAACCCAAATGCACCTCCGCCTGACACAACTTCCGAAGAAATAGGTTCTGATGAGGTCTAAGAAGTCACCCCTACAGCAGAAGAAATTGGCTCGACTTCAGCACCCTAGAAGGGAAAGAGAAAGATAAACAGATGAAATGGGCTGGTGGGAAGCCTTATACTTCCCCTCGAATTCAACGTCCCCCCTGGAAGGTGCCTAAGAAGCGATCGCCCACCGCATCCCCGAACTCGATGGCGCTCGCAACAAAAGGTCTACAGGTGACTCCACTGACCTAGTTACCCCATTATGTTTGGCCACACAAAAAAATGGCCCATATTCCCAACGTAGATGTCATCTGTTCCTATCTTCAGATGCCTTTGGTCCCTGAAGAAGTGCCCCATCATGGAGAAATGTTCAGAAAGCTTCCTAACATAAAGTTCGACGACCATGACCTAGGAAACTTGGTCACTTTTCCTTAGTTAGATCCACAATTGTACTTGGAATAGGTGATCGAAGATGGTGTGCCCCAAGTCGAGCCAATGCTTTGGGTCACGGTATTATCTAGGGAAGGAATCCTGAACTTGCTACGCCTTCCCCATTTTTGATGCTACAACATAACTAGCCTCAACGTTCGCCAACTGCTGGAACTTGTCCATGATGGCTACTTGTGGCTCCAAGGTTGCATACTGATCAATGTTGCCCTCATTTACCGCATCACAGGCCTCCCTATGAATGGGCCCGACCCTAGGGATTGAACGAGCAAGAAATTTGAGCACCATACTGCCGACGCTATCTAGAAGAAGTACGGTGTGAGACGCAACAAGCGGGTCTTCCTGATTAATACCATCCAGGACCTAGGGACGTGCATGGCCACCTTAATGCTTGCCTGAAAATTGATGCGGAAATGTCAGGCCGCAACTATCCCTGCTCACGTCATTCAGATCGCTGGCTAGTGTGAAAAGGGAGTCTTATACAATTTGCCGCAGTACCTGGTTGAAGATTTTCTTGACAATGTGCGCGAGGCTCAGCTGCAGGGAAAAGTGTTCTACTATTCGTGGCTGATTCTACTAATCATCTTAGTTGCCTGGGAGACCCCGGAATAAGCGATCTTCCCCCCTCTTGAGCCTGGCATGTACGAAGGGGCACAGTTTCCCAACCTATGGGACTCAAAGGATCTCAAGTGGGTGGAGGAGAATAATTTCTTTTGGATACTCTACGATGGGGCTATCTATGCGACCATTGACTCCCAACTGTGCCTGTCCCCAGCCGTCTATGAAAAGTATAAGAAAATAGCGACATTTCAGATAACCATGCACAATGTGCAAATTTGGGCCTGAAAAGCTCACACTTGGCATAATCTTCCATACATGACTACTGAGGCTGAAATTGTATAGGTAATTACCACTTGGCCACCAGAGTGGAAGGTCGCAACTCCGCCAAATGACCTAGACACAATAGGTACATTTGGCCCCAATGTAGTGTCTAAGCCTACCGTTCCGCTTGACCCAATAGTAGAGTCCATGCCTCCAATGTCCACGCCACATGCGTCCCCCAAGAGCATCACCGAGCAGCTAGAACCAGACTCCCTACCAGATCAACACATAAACGATGCTAATGACGTTGGTATGTCCGACCTGCACACCCTTAAGTGGCCCCGCGAATTATATCAAGGGCCTAGAAAAAAACGTAAGGCCACTAAGACTGGCACCACCACGGAAGTCACCCTCACGGAGGATGATCTTGATCAGATTGTAGATGCTGTCACCACTGTGTTTGCTGATTGATGGAATACTTGGAAATAACATCAAAAGCCGAGATGTAGGCCCTCCAACTCAAATCAGACACACTTCAGGCGACCGTGGATCAAGCGAGGCGTAATCAGGTGAGTGTAGATCAAGCGAGGCAAACCCCTGCAGGCTCGCTAACCCCTGTTACATCCCTGACGACCGTCGCAGATAGTCGGATTTGTCCCCTCCCAGTGATGCCTTTTTCCTAGAACCTGCTGACTTGTGTGCCCATGTCTAGGCATGCTCCTCCATCGGTCTTGAGGTTGGTCGATTGGCCGATGTGCAGCTACAGGAATTATTGGCCACCATCACCAGCGAAATCTAGCAGCACGAACTCCAAGTACATCAGCACCTCAGCATAGCTGAGCAGACTATTCTGACTCAGGCCACCGAAGTCGCTCAAATCCAGGCCGCACACGTCGCGACCATTGGGTCGCAGGCTGCCCTTGAACAACTGATCAATAGGCTCTGTGAGGACATGCCCGAAGTCATTCCAGCTTCCGCTGAACCCCAAGTTAAGGTCAAAGGGTTGGTCGCTGCCCTGAAGGCATCCCAGAGTTAGGTATAGGTTGTCAAGGTTGAGTTTGAACTTCAGCTTGCATCTTTACAGGCTAAGCTGCAGCCTGAGATCCCTTCGGAGGTACGCGCCCAACACGCTGCATTGGTTACAGAAGCCACGACCACTATTACGACGCAGATCAGTCAGGGTGCCACTCTGCTTGAGCAAGATATGGAATTATGGTCCCAAGTGTAGCATGACCCTCTCCTCCATGAGATCGATCAGGAGTTAACACTGAAGGAGCATGACTTTGAGCAGCTGGAAGCTACAATGTCCAGCCTTGTTCCCGCCCAGCGCTCAACCCGTCTTCGGACCAGCCACACACTTCGCATTGAAATTATGGGGTTGTGGTGCAAGAAACAGGTACTCATTGACCATCTCACACCATGGTCGGATGACACCCTCAAGCTATCACAAGACTTAGATGGGGCGGCGAGACAATTGAACCAGACTCTTGACAACGTCACTGCTGCCACAAAAGGACCAAACTCGCATAAATGGGTGGACATTGCACAGATTTTCACCACGTAGAGCCTCTGTGTTTTACCTCCACTTACTGCCACGATGGAGCATCTCAAGGAAAGGATGAATACCTCACCAACGCTGTGAATTGGGATGAGTCACAAGATTGTGTTGGGTGATTGTTGGAATGGGGGTTCCTAGCCCTAATTTTGTCCAGTTTTGTAATATTTGGTCTATCAAAGGGGGTTTGGGGTGGGTCAAACCCCCAATGAATTGTAATGGGTCAAAAGGGTAGACCTAGGGTCCGCAAACCATGGTTTGCAGACCATAGGATAGCGTAGGCTAAGGTGCTATAAGTAGATGGGTAGATCGAGTCCAGGAGTAGGCCAATATTGATTGATGCAAATTGTGAACTGTCGAGATCTGTTTTGGGTTGTATTTGGGTAAGGACTTTGACTGGCTGTGTGCACAGAGATTGTTAGTCCTACTATGTGTGGACCCTGCTGGATGTGTGCGCGGGTTGGGAATTGAGTCTATAAGTGGATTTTGGAAGCTAATGAATGATAATTCTGTTGGATCGTATCTCTGTGTTATAAGAACTAGCTGTGTTTATGATATTATGGTGGTTTGGTTTGTTGATTAATATTGATGCGCACGTAGATGCGAAGGTGTTCCTGAGATCTGAGTAGTAATAGTTGTGGTTTTATGAACTTCACATTCTGCACGTATACTGTTAAATATTCTGCGATAAGATTTCCTCTGCACAAATATGATAGATCTTAAAAAGGCCGCCTCTATTAACCCTCCTTCTCTTAGGGTGTGGAACCTGGTTCCATCACCCTCCCATACTACTTCGGGTGAGACCTTGGCCTACGCAAGCAGGTCATTGTAGAAAGGGCCAATAGTATAGGGGTTTGTTGGCAAACCTTAAATCTGAACCTGGGTTAGGACCCCTTATGCCAACAAAAACTATGAAGGTAGAGTTAAAACTAGCTGGAATCCTCCCTGATTCTTTGGTGTCTTCAACCAGTTTAAGTAAATCCTCTTCGAACAAGTCATAAAGATCCAAAAAGAATTCAATTGTCTAGCCATCGGGCCTGAGACTCTTGTATTTTTGAGATATTTGAATCACTTCCTTCAGTTCCTTCTCCGACACCTCTTCGATCAAAGACCTTTTGTCTTCCTCCTCCATAAACCTCGGGAAAAACTGAGAAACTCTGATGAATTCCACAATGGTAGCCTGAATTGGAGCTTTAAAAAGAGCCTTGAAATGGTCTACCCCCAATTTTTCCTTGCTTCAAAAGAAGAATGTTTAGCTCCCTGATCATCAATCAAGCTCCAAATAGTATTAGCTGCCTTCCTACCTCTAGCATAAGCATGAAATTTTTTTGTATTATCTTCCCCACATGCCATCCTTGTGGCCCTGCTTTTTGGCCTCCAAGACTCCTCCTTCTCCATTAGGAGGGTGTTTATTCTCCCTTCTAGACAAACTAGAGAGTCCTTTGCCTCATGGGAGATAAAACCACCTCCATCCCCTTCATAAATCATGTGAAGGTCTTCTTCCACCTGCTTCAACTCACTATCCTCCCTCTGCCTCTTTGCCACTGACCAATCCTTGATGGCACCCTTAAGCCTCTTAATGTTATTAGCAAACTGAAAATCTGTAGAGCATGCACTAACATGATTAAATGGAAACCACCTGGAGCGAACCAAGATCTTAAAGGACTCATCCTTGAGCCAAATCTTATTGAACTTTAAAGGGATTGGGGGCTTCGAAGGCCCGATTTTAAATTCCATAAAAATGGGAAAGTGGTCTGAAGGACCTCCACTTCCGATCCACTGTCTGATTTGAAAAATTCTATCCACAACTTGTTCTGCCACCAGAAAACGATCAAGCCTCTTCGCCACTCTACCTTCTCCACATCTGTTATTCTTCCAGGTAGGTTTGAGCTTGATGGGTTCAATGTCTAACAAATTCCTCTCCTCCAATTTTAGGGTGAAATAACCAGTCAGAAAATCAGCATGTGCATGAGGACCCCAAACCATCGACTGACCCAATGAGAAATTGAGATCCCCACCCAGGATCACTGAGTCCCCTCTGAGCAATGGGTTGCTAAAAAGAGAGTCATAGAAGGGGATCCTATTAATATAAGGGCCATAAATATTAAAAATAGTAAACTATGCTCCTAACTCCATCGCCAAGAAATTAAAACCAAGGACCGACTCCATGCCCCAAGAATGCAAAGATTTGATAGTTCTTTCATTCCACCCCACCGCCAGCCCACCTGAACAACCTCTAACATCTAGAGTTTCAAAAATCCACCTCGGTAACCAACTTTGTAATCTTGCTTTGACTATAACTCCTTCTCCTAAAGTCTGTTGCAACAAAATAATATCTGGGTGTTTAAGGGAAATCACCCTCAGGAAAGTTGATTTTTTATGGGGACCTGCCAAACCCTTGCAATTAAAGGACATAATCTTCATCTAAAACCCTTTTTCTGGGTTCAAATTTCTCTAAGAACCCTTTCAATATATTGTTGTTTCCCATCATGGAGATCCATTTTAGCCTTACTTTGAGCCTTAGCCAAATAGGATATCCTTCCCCTTCCTCGAGAAACTGGGATCTTCCCATTTATCAAACCTCTAGAAGCTTTCTTAGCACTAGACCTCAGATAATACACAAAATCTGAGGAATATGATGGTGAAGGGTAAGGATCCATCTCTTCTTCGATGGGATCAGGATCCAAAGAGAGCGGGAGACCCCCCACAGAAGCTGCAGGCAAGAAAAAAAAAGGAAGAGGATGGTCGAGGGAGATCAGAGAAAAGAGATAAGTTCTTTAGACCCTCCACCCAAACCATACCAGAGATTGAGACATTATTAAGAAATAAGCTCATTGAAGAAGAGAGAGGGATAGAAGGAGAACCTCAGAGGGAAGGTCTCAATAGATTCTGAGCAACCAACATCTTTCCAACATCCCCCACCGACAGAGAAACCTCAACGTCCTCCTCTTGACTGCTGATATCCACCTCTTCACTGGTCGGATCACTGCCATGATCCTGAGAAATGAAGGCTAAGAAAAAGGTACTCCCGAACCTTCCACCTCCGAGTCCTTCTCCAAATGACTCTTACGAAAATGCCGACCATTTAAAGGGCGAAAGGAAAGCCTACAAACAGAGGATGGATGACTATAGGCATGACATCTTCGGAATCTGAAAGGCACATTTTCATAATCTAGCACCTACTTAATCTCATAAGGCCCCCACCTTAGATTCATGGTTTCCGCAAAAACTTCTATGACATTTATATTTACCAGAATCCAAGCCAATTTCCTTTGTTTAGTCTCCAGAAAGAAGAATTCAGTTTCTAGGAAGTTCCCGAGAATATTCCCAATGCAACTGAGGTGATCCACAGTCTAGTAATGGAGAGGCAAACCAGGCAGCCTCACCCATAGAGGAACCAGATCCACCCTCTCCCTACTAGCATGGAAAAGAGTATGCCAGGGCTTGAGAAGCAAAGGAGTGTGATCCAAAGCCTAGTTTCGATGCAACACCCACTGCACATGATCTGCTTGCAAAAAATTGAAGGCGAACCACCCCCTCGCGAGAGTCACGACCTCTGGCACATAATCAATAGCTTCCTTCCAGTTTCTTTCTGCCCACAAAACCATAGATTTTAGAGCAAAGTACCTCCCCATAGCCCTTCCCACCAGAGTCTGGTTAGTCATTTGGAGCACCTTTTCCCAACCAATATCTTTTCCCTACACATAATTATAGTCCCCTTTGTTTGATTTCATTCATATTTTTCTACTGCACTTTCCAGATCCCCTCCTAGGCTCTTTCCCTTCTGCAACACTGTTAAGGCTTGGGCCCTTTCCCCCTATAACACCCCCGGGTTTAGGGAAACCATGCTGATTAGAACACCCAAGATGGCCAGATAATGACCCTAGTTCCTCCTCCTTGAACGACCGACCTCTCGAATCACATCCTAGAAAAAAGAAATGATCCAGGGTCCTAGTCTAATCAAGATTAGGCCCTCCTCCATCAGTCACCACTCCCTTAACTCCTTTGAAGACGTGCGATTGGGACGCATCCTCGGCCGACTATTGAATAAACTGTTTTTCATCTCTCCAGCACTGCATATCCTACACATGCTACACATTCTCTGCAATCCGAAGTTCCCGCTCGCCGCATTTCAAACCAACCCCATTCAAATATCCCTCCATTCGATGCATCCATCGCCCTCCTACACTCCCGTCCATATCTTTTCTGGACTTGGTTGGAATTTTCATATATTAATATGATATTTTTTTTTGTCTACTATCACATCACCCTTACGAAATAAATTTGTGGATTTCCTTAGCCATCACAAAGAGAACACTTTATAGGGAAAATAGGACAATGAATTGGTATGAAGGGAGAGAAAAAATAGTTGCTTTGATTAACACAATGCATCCAACTAAGTTGACCCAACGAGCTCCCCTAGAAACAAATTTAATTTTAAATTTAGATATGAATATATCCTATACTTGCAAGGAATGTGATTTTAAACAAATAGGAATCCCTAAATATTTAAATTATTTCCAAGATTCCACATGGTGGAAGCCCATAATACTTCTTATTTGTCCTTTCTTGCTAGAGGAGGCATTCCAACAATAAATCTGTGATTTTCCTGAGTTTGTTAGACCTCTAGAGGCATCCAAAAAATCATTAAGGACCAATTTAATTCTTCATGCAATTATTATACAAGCCTCTCCTAAAATGAGGGTATCATCAATAAATTGAGAGCGATTTATATTTTTTATTCAATGTAAAAACCTAAGATCAAGTAGACGCTCATAGATTATTTCAAACTCCAACCTTATGCTAAGAGAGTCATCCATTATGATTTATCAAAAATGGGACAAAGGGAAGTCTTGATGGAGGACATAGGAAGCACGAAATAATCACATTTCCCTTCCATTTACTAATGGTGATATCAAAAACTATTTAATACATAGGGAAACCCAATGTATAAAACTTTCATCAAAGCCAAATTTTGACATAAATTTTAATAAATAATCATGTCTACCCTTGTCAAAGGAATTATCAAGCTTGATGATCATGCCTTGGTCTCTTCTTTCTTGACTCCATTAAATTGCTTCTTGGACTGAGATGATATTATCAAGTGTTTTTATTTTATGCACAAATACACCATGGTTATCAGAGTTAATTTTGGGAGAAGAAATTTCATTCTTGAGGCCAAAATATTTGAAATGGATTTATAAGAAACATTACACAACAATATTGATCTAAAGCTAGCAAAATAATATGTATTTTCTTCCTTTGGGACCAAATTTAGGAAATAAGTATTGATTCCTCCACCCATTCAATTGTGTTTAAATGAGTAGTCAATCATTCTACAAAAATTACATTTTTTTACCTCCCAAAACTGATGATAAAAGTGAGTGGAAAACCCATTTGGTATAGGATATTTATTCGAATTAAATGAGAACACCAAATTTTGGATTTCTTCCTCTGTAATTTCCTTCACAAGCACTAAATTCCCCACGTGAGAAAGAATTTAAAATACGTGTTCTAGCATATATTTTTCTGCCTTAAGGCTGGAGGAAGCAGTAGCATTGTATAGCTCAACATAGTGGTGGATTGTATCCTTTTTGATTTTTTAAAACCCAGAAAATTTATTACCTCTGATCTCTAATTCCTTGATTTTATTTCTCCATATCTTGTTCCTTTCTTGATTATGAAAAAAATTTGAATTCATATCTCTTACCTAGAGCCATATACTCCTATATTTTAATCTTCATTCCTCTTCCTCTTCTTTCAAAGCCTTATGAAAGCCTCCAATTTTTTTCTTCTCCCAAGTCTACATCTCATAAGTAACATGGCCTTCCTATATTTTGGATTGAAGGGAATCCATTCTCATTTGATGTGCTTGCATAACATATTACATATCCATCCTGTGCTCATGGGCTCACTAGTTTAAGGCTTCCTTGAGGTGCTTTATCTTCTTTTCCTAGATTTAAATCATATTGTCTGGGATCCATATTCTCCAAACTTGTTTTACTAGGTTTATAAAACCTTATTTTTGATGCCAAAGTGGATTATAGTGAAACAAAATAGGGTCACGAATATGATCTTATGAAATTTCCAATCGAGTGTGGGGGGGGGGGGGTGGTCAAAATTGTTCCAAAGGAGAATGTGTGAGGATACCATAATATTTTTTGTTATAAAGGAATCAACAATTAGAAAGCGTTCCAATCTAGCAGTTATATGGATCAGGCCAAATCTCTTAATGTTATTCCAAGTAAACTTGTTGGAGGTTGTTTTAACATACAACAAGTTTAGGCTTTGCATGAAGTCTTCCATGGTTTCTTGAAATAGATCTCTTACTAAAGATCCAACTTTATTCCCCCATTGACGCACAGTGATATTAAAAATACCCTCCAAAAATATACTTTGAACCAAAAGGGGAGTCTCCAAGGTCCAATAAAGAAGCCCAACTCTTTGTTTTTTCTTGGAAATGGGCCAGAATGTATAGATTAACAATAGAACATACCTGATTTGAAGGGATGTGTAGGAAATTTGTTGGCAACCAATGAGTGGATGATCACTAGTATAGTAGTTTGAGTGAATATTGACCCCATAATGTGTAAACTCCACTAGAGGCCCCACGAGATCTCACCTATAGGATCCCGCTACCATGCCATATTTTATGTTGTTTTTGAAGGTGTTGATGGTGTTAGAAATCCGCAAACAAGGGGTCTCCCTGATGTGAAGCCCAAATTAAATCTCACACCTTTTGGAATAGGAACCCCATCCGTAATATCAACCTAGTTTCCATGTATTTTTATATATTTTCTTTGGCTATAACTGTTAGAAAGAGAGGAAGGTGTGGAGCCTTCAAAAAGCAAGAAGGTGTGCCTGGTGAGTGTTTGGTTTTAGGTGTGTCAAAGTTCTTCTACCGCGGAGGAAAATAGTAAAGTGAGCATCTAAGAGAGAGGTAATAATACCACCCAAGTAAATACACATGCAAACAAGAAGGATCCATCTGACATCCAACAGAATAGTCCACAAAACATGTGACAATAATTACAACCAATGAATGAGAAATATAAATGTAGTATCATGCAGAATAGCCCATAAGGATGGGACAACAATAACAACCATTGAAACACATTCTTATTGAGATAAGTACTAAAATAACTAAAGTATTTCAACTACTTTAGCACAGATGAAAGAAAACATGAAATACAAACATCTACATAATAATATTACAAATATTCATAATCCATGCATGAAGAACGTGCCAGCCTTGAAGGCTTATATTATTAAGTAAAATTTCTAAGACACATGTATGCAAGGAACATCACTAGCTCCAATAGTGGAGCATTGGAGACACTCCTTGCTCCTCAAAAGAACTAGTTTGTCTCTCTAATGCCTTCCGTGAGAAGCTAAGGTGAAAAGTCCTTTGTTCATACACTGAGGGTGTATATATAACCAAGAGTTGATGCTTCACCTTCCTTGTAACTCTTTGACTACCCTCATGACTATTTGACTTCCTATGACTTTTCAACTTTACATGACTCTTCATATTCTGAATGTGTCCTTTGGACTTCCACTTTACAAAAGATTTTGAATAGGTAATTACATATTCCGCAATAATGATGTGGCAAGACATGACATGACACTGGTGACATGAACTACATGATGATGTGACAGTGCCAATTTTTCCCTCTTCCTTCTTCTTTCTTTGTGTCTTCTAGAAACGATGGTACATGTTCTTCCTCTTCCTCCTCCTTATGACTTGAAGATGAGGAGTCTTCCATGTGATCTTTATCTTCATATTATTTTATAGTGTGATGTTCCTTCATCTTCTTGCATGATGATCATCTTATATCTTCATCTCCATATGTGTATTCTAGCATGTTCTCATTCTCCATATCCTTCTTCATCATATTTCAATAATGTGATAGAGTACCTGCATCTGCAATCCACTCATGAAAAAACAACATCAGTTCAATAAACCATTAGTATAAGATGGCACATATTGATCCACTGACTAAATCAGAAATGAGTGACAGGCTAGGAAAGAGGCTCAGTAACTGTGTAATTGCGCAACTCAAGTAGTCAAGGGCAAAAATTGAGCCATGATACTAAACAATGCACAGTTCAAATTGGACTAAGGAAGAAAACTACGCAATCTGGGAGCTTAGTCTGACAGGTTGAGGGGATAGACATCTAATCATACTATTGTGCAGTTTTAGAGGACAATGGAGCCCAAGTGACTGGGTAGTTCAAGAGCTCAGGGCCGAGGCTTGAGCCTTCAGACTACGCAAAGCGCAGTACTAATTGGGCATGAGAGAGAAATTGTGTAGTTTTGGGGGCTAGTGAGCCTGGCTGAAGGGATTTTGCACTATTTCAGCGAACTGTGCAGTTTTGGGAGGCAAACAAGGCCTAGTGCTTGCACACTGTCAAGAGCTTAGGGTTTGATCTTGAGCTCAGATATTTCACAGTGCGTAGTTGGGGCCATGTTGGAGGGCTGGATTGCGCAATTCTAGGAGCCAGAGGTCGGGCTTGAGCACTGGAATTGTGCAATGCATAGTCCTGGGAAGTAGAAACCACAAATTGCGAAGTTTCAAGGGAAATGGATGCAATTTTAGGATTGGAAATGGGCAGTGAAATTTGAGGAAGACTGGATGAGGCTATGTTGCTGGGGAATTTTTGAAAATTGACTAAGTGTGGGATCAAAGAGACTGATGTGAACAATGATATGAATTTACTGTGATCACACACTCGAAACACTTTGAAGACACAAAAAATAGATCATCCAGAACACATTAACAACATATTTCCCTTAATGCGACAAATTTGTGACGACTTTATGACAAGTGTGACACTAAAGGTACACTTTGCGACAACCGTGAGGACAGTTGTGCGAGACTGCTTAAAACTTTGGGAATGATTGCGAATGATGTTTGCATGGTTATACCAACTCATTCACACAAAGATATCCCCTTTAAACCACCAGAAAAAGCATACATTCATTGTGTGACATCTAACATGCAAAAATACGACAATTTCTAAACTACAAATGACTCTTGCGATATGTGAATGGAAGTGAAAGTAACACATGCCAAAGAAAGAATAACATGAAAATGACTCTAATTAAATTGAAGGCAAGCGAAAGTGACAGATGAAAACATGAAAATGACACTCACAAGAACAAAGGTGCGTAGAAGCGACAATTTGCAAAACTCACTGAACTGGAAGTATAAATGTATCTAGTGTGTGAGAAATTGTCATTGTTAGTGCACAGTTATTGTCGACGTGGATTGGACATCACACATGCATAGTCTTGATTGGAACGTGCTATGATTTTCCAATATTTCATAAAAGAATAAACTTATGCACTTGTTACGGACTTAGCATGTGTGGGCAAGTGACTTCGACACTTCAAGTCCAAGTAGGGAGCTCGAAAAACATCAATTTACCAACAAGTGCGTATGGAACGACTGATTAAAAGATCCACAATAGGATCCAAAATTCGAGTGTACGTAAAATTTTGGAGGGTGTTTTTTGTAATGACAATAGAAGGATATCTTGGTCCCCTATATTAGTATCTTGAAGCAAGAGGACTAAGGGTTTTTCCTTCTTTATTAAGGATTTCAATTTTTTCATTTTTTTTTCAACTCTAATCTCTTGCAATTCTAGGTAATAACCTTCATTGTTTACTATTGGTGTGAGTAGCCCCTTGTGAATGGGTTGAGTTTCCTCCTTTCTCGGTGTTCCTATACCCTTTGAGTTTTGGGTCAAAAATCGATTGTGTACCCAATTGTTTTTCCTATTCTAATTTGTTTGTTCATATCTCTCTGTTCTCTTCCTTCCAACCTTCTTGTGAAGTCGATCCCACAATTTTTCCTTCTTTGCCTTTGATTTTTCATCAGTAGAGCTAGCAAATGTAGGCCCCAACTTAATATTTTTGGGAGAGAGGAACTCTTCATCATTTGATGAAGAATATTTCTTAAGCTATGTAGGGGCTGAGTCATCCTCTAGGGGAAGCATGTTATTATTATTCATCTCCATGATTGGGTCCGTTGCTGATTTGGGGTTGATTCCTTATGGGGATGGAGGATTATTCTATGGAATTTCCCCTTCTTCATTCAGAATATTCAATGCCTCATAATTGTTAGTATTCTATTTCTTCCAATTTGTTTTGTTGGTCCCTTATCCATTTACTAGGACAATTTTTTTTGGGAAATTTAGCCCTATCCCTTTGAAACACCTCATAATTGTTTATTTTTTAGGAAAAATTCGTCATTTTAGTCAACCTGAAACAAGGAAAAAATATTTTTTGCATATGTTGTAAGAATTTGTTCATATCATCCTTTTGGTTGATGAGCAATAAAAATAAAATTGTAATAATTTTCATAAATTATGTCGGAGCTAAGTGTGATAAAAATCACTTAACTTCTCCTTTTTACCTTTCTTTTTATAAGCGTTTTACTAGACCCCATGGTTGGGATACTCTATTACCATCACTAATTTGTTTCCAACTTCTTGCAAAGGGATTTATTTGTTCGACTCTGAGATTTCAAATACATGACTACTCTTTATACCCCCCTTTCCCTTTTTGTTGTGTGTTTCCTCTTTCTGTTTCTCTAATGCTTGTATCTCTACTAATTCGATACCCTTCTGGATGTGGGTTGTGGTTCTTGACTGTTACAAAACATCTCCATATGATTGGTTACCATGTTGAGCATGTGCATCCATATTTGGATTATTCTCCATGGTATCTTCTTCTTCTTCTTCTTCAGATAGGCGAGGGTCAGATACCTGCCATACCTTAGACTTATGGGCCTACCTATTTTTCTTGTTTGGGGTTAATTTTGCTTGTGTACACGTGTTCAACAAGGGTCCTGTTTGAAAACAAATTTAGCATCTAAATGTCATGTTCTCATAATCTAAAACTTAGTTCCATTGAAATTTTTTATGTTTCAGTTGAATGTGGTAGACCTTTGCTGAGGTCTATCAATACAAAAATTTTGGCAAAAGTAAAGACACATTTTTCTATTCTGTCAAGGTTCATATTTTTGGATTTTCCTAAAGTATTTCCAATATCCTCTAGGAACCGATGGTGGCATAAGGAAGAGGGAGATTTGGTAATCTCACAGAAACTGGTATTGTTGATACCTCCATGGTTATGGCATCAAAAACTAGGAACCTTGGAGTATTGAAGTGATCAGAATCTGGATTAGGGGAAATTTTTTTCCAAAGATTCAAAGTGCTCAAAATTGCACCAAACTAGAATGAATGGATCCGTCCCATCGCCAGGAATCCGATGCACTTCGTTTCACTCAAAAAAGAGTCAACATGAGGAAGTTAGAGCCCGTTGATCACTGTGTCAAACACATGAATTTAAAAAAAAATGGCAAACAGGGTCAAAGGTCAAATTTTGGGAATATTTCTCCAATGTCTCCCAATGAAAAGATGACAAGTGTTAGATTCTGAATGGCCCGAATTTCTGGGCATATGGTACAATTTCATCTGTTTTAGATGAACCAATGGGATGCTAACATGTGGCTAGCCCAGAGGCTACCACGTGCCCCTCCTAAAGGAAGATTATTGGTTAAGCTAGTCAGACATTTATGTTATACGGTGGGTCGAAATTCACATATTATATGGTGGAATTTTTCGTATATAGCAATGGTCGAATTGTAATATATATGCAAAGGTTAGATCTGAGACTTTTGTTATGCATAGATTAGATAAATGTATTTTCAGATTAAACACATCATTAGGATTTGGTCATTAATCCAGAAATCCTAATGATGTGATTAATTCGGAAATACATTTATCTATACAAAGGTTGTTATATTATATTATGTTGCATATTAATTTTAAACCAAAGTCTTGAGACTTTGGTTAAAGCTCCATAAAATCCATTGAAAAAATAATGTATGGAGGGCAGAGGTTGGGGTTCGACATCGTGACCTCCCCCAACAACTTGACCCCCTTACCATTGTGCCAACTGGTGCTCCTTGTTACATGGAGCGGAGCCACATTTAATTAAACCATATTGTAATGTGGATTGCATTAAAACGCGCCTTAAGTGCACTTAACCTTAATTAACTCATGCTTATCCCTAATTAATATGCAGTTAGTTTCGCGCTTAACTTGGTGGTCAGTTTGGCGGAGTCCAGCATTTTCGATGGAGCTCCATTTTTGGCGGAGCTAACTAGAGTCTTCTCTAGTTTTGGAGGCAGTTTACTAGGCAAAACTGTTTTGGCCATATCTTTGGCTAATTTTGACCAATTTTGGTTCAAGAATAATCATTATTAGATGATTTTGTTGCTTTGAACATAATGGAATAGGTTGCAAAGGTGTTGGAGCACTTCCGAAAGTTTTTTTTCCACTTTTAATATTAAATAAGCCCAGGGCCACCAGGTGAGGAGGTCATGCATATATCAGTTGGAGACAATTTTTAGAGATTGAATTGACTATTTTGAGGTTTTTTGGTCTTCTGAATCCAATGGAGTAGGTTGCAAAGCCATTGAAGCACTACATGTGCACCTAATGAGAAATTTTACCATTAATCCAAAGAGGGCCTAGCCAGTTGAAGCAGGTCCATGGAGATGTAGCCCAGGAGGGGTGAAATTTGTTATCAACTGTTATGTAATGTGTATGTTGTGTGTTATTTCTATGCATTTTATTTGATGTACATGAGTTTTTAAAATCTAATTAACTCATAAATTTCTCATCAAAGGCACTTAAATCTTGACACATAAACCCCTTCACAATTGGCTAACTTGAGACGATCCTAAACATATTTATATTTAACTTATTAGGGAGATATCACAAAAAAACTAGTTTTCCCATATTCATTATCAAGTTGGTATCAGAGAAAAAGTTTAGCTCATTTTAGTCAATGTTAGCTATAAGAATTAGCTATTGGTTTTAAATTTGTGCAAGGAGAATTTAACTATGTGCAAGTTTATGTGTGAAGGAGAAGGTCAATATTGAGATATCAGTTCTCAAAACATAGAAAAGAATATTTGTATGCATTGTGGGTGTGATGGAAGCTTCATTAAGTAATGTTTATAGTCAATCTTCCATAGCAAAACTCTTTGATAAAGAGATGTTGCAGAAGCTCTACATCATGAATGATATGGTGCAAGAGATGTATGAAGATAAGAGGGAGAGCATTATACTTCAAGAGTAGTTGATTTCCATGAAGGAGGAGAAGCAAGAGCTTATTGAAAAGATGGATGAGATGGAGACTCAACTCCATGTTGCAAATGAAACCTTTGAAAAGATGCATGAGATGGAGACTTAGCTCCATGATGCCAAAGAAGCTTTAGCCAAGTATGTGCATGAAAAATAGGTATGAAAATCAAGTTGATATTATATTTATTATCAAGATGAATGTGTAGGTGCTTTTTAAATACACACTAGAGGAATATGGTCCAAATTATTGATGAAAATGGGCTATGAAGGTAAAGAATTAGGAAAAAATGCATAAGGCTGGGTTGAGCCAATTGTTGTTGAGGAAAGGCCTAGATATTTGGGTCTTGGTTATGGAAAACATGATGGAGAATGCTCCAAAGCCAAGGAGGGACATGAAGGTGTTCCAAGAAGGACTTTAATTTAATGTTCATTACCTCAAGCTTGTGAAGATTTTGTTCATGACGAATGCAAAAGTTTTACACCCACTTTGCAAGAAGGTGATCATAAGGATGCAACTAATGAGAATGGCGAGCAATAGGATGTTGAAATCTCTAAAGTCATTGAATGCATTGTTGGTATTCTGAATAGAGCCACTACCTCATCAAATTAACATTCTTAAGAAGGTGACAAAGGTGAATGTTCAAGGTATAAATTTGCCTTTAATCAAGTTGCTTTTGATTATGATAAACATGGTAAATCTTCACATAAGATTTGGAAAAGGTTTGCATGTTCCTTTTGTGGTTTTAATAACCATAATGTTTCAAGATGTTGGAAGAAGATATCCATGCACATGAAACTTTCTAAAAAAAGGATACAGGAAGCCAAAGGTCCATTGGAAAAGGAAAACCATGTTGAAAAGAAGATGAAATTGTTTTGCACTCATTTCCATAAACAAGATCACCTTGTAGACAAGTGTTGGACTTTGTATCCAGCAAGTCATCCACGACATTTGAAGAAGGTGGAGAGAGATCTTAACAAGAATGGAAAGGAGGATTCCATAATCGATGTGGGTCAAGATGATTCACATGATGACGATGTGCAGCTGAAAGAAGCGCCATTGAAATGGTTTGGTAAGAGATGGTTAGATTTCTTATCCAATTAAGGCCTTGCATGTCTTTTGATGATTGATGCATTTCTTTCCCAATTGAATGCATGTTGCATGTTTATGCCAAGAATGTGTTTGAAAGTGGAGTTATGTTGACTCACTTAGATGCAACAAAGATGGAAATTTATACATGCTATTGTTTGACTTGAGAGTCATTTGTTTGCATATGCATGAGTGTCGACTTTTGTTGGTCGATGAATTTTTACACCGAGATATAAAAGTGCATGGCGATGTTCACATGATGTGAAATTTGTTGCTTTGAAGGATCAAAAGGGTATGCTGTCAAGCTATGTTTCTTCCATTTTGTGTTTTTCAGATTGATGGTTGTGTTTGTGACAAGATGTCGCAGGAATTTGGGAAGGTCCACTCTTGAGCAAGAGGCTTATGTTTAGCTTTCATTCTCAAATCCATGGCATGAACAACATGTCGAACTATAGGATGATGGAAAGAGGGACAAGATGTCAAATAATTTGCAGTCAAAAATTTTGCAGCCATTGTAGACCATTTGATGTGTTGATGCCTAGAAGTGAAAGAGATGGCAAATGCATTCTTCCAGATGTGGAATTTGGAACCGTGGAGGTAAAAGAATGGTCATTTCTTTTCTTATTATTAATGATGTTGGAACTCATTGCTGTAATTCACTCAGATGGGCTTAACTTGGAAAAATGGTTTCCAAGGAGAATCTTGCATCAAATGCATGTTTGTGCAAAGGAGGAACATGATTCTTAGTGGGAAGGCCATCGACATTTTTCCAAGCACCGAGGGATAAATTTGGTACATCAAAGTGTTTTATCAGTTAGCAAGCATCGAGAAAGTGTTGGATTGGGTCAGCAACAAAATGAGAACATTGGTTGAAGAGCCAAGCCATTTGCAAGGCAAGGCATGTTAATGAACCCAGGTGGTTGTCATGGATATTTTTCCAAATAGAATCAGGATGATAGAACTTGGGAAAGAGAAGAGTATTTATCTCTTATAAGATAACCAAATTTTGTGGGTCTAAAAGCCTGTCAGTGGGAAGGAGTGATCAGAATATGGATCAGGGGAAAAAATTTCCCAAAAATTAAAAGTGATCAATTGCACCAAACTAGAATGACCGGATCTGGTCCGTCGCAAGGAATCTGATGCACTTCGTTTCACTCAAAACAGAGTCCGTATGAGGAAGTTAGAGCCCACTAATCGCCGTGTCAAACAAGCAATTTAAAAAAAAAAATGGTCAAACATGATCAAAGGTCAAATTTTGGGAATATGTCTCCAATTTCGCCCAATGACAGGATGACAAGTGTCAGATACTGAATGGATCAAATTTCTGGGTGTATGGAACAATTTCATTGGTTTTAAATGAACTAATGGGAGGCTAACACGTGGCTAGCCCGGAGGCCACCACGTGCCCCTCCCAAAGGAAGATTATTGGTTAAGCTACAAAGTCCGAATTTTAAAATTAATGTCAAAGGTTAGACATTTATGTTATATGGTGGGTCGAAATTCACATATTATATGGTGAAATTTTTGTATATAGGAATGGTAGAATTGTAATATATATACAAAGGTTGTTATATTATATTACATCACATATTAATTTTAAACCAAAGTCTTGAGACTTTGGTTAAAACTCCGTAAAATATGTTGAAAAAAAAAATGTATGGAGGGGAAAAGGTTGGGGTTTGACGACCTACTCCCAACAACTCCACCACATTACCAATGTGCCAAGTGGTGCTCCTTGTTACATGGAGCGGAACCACATTTAATTAAACCATATTGTAATGCGGATTGCATTAAAACGCGCCTTAAGTGCGCTTAAACTTAATTAACTCATGCTTATCCATAATTAATCCACAGTTAATTTCGTGCTTAACTTGGTGTTAAGTTTGGCGGAGTCAGATATTTTAAGTGGAGCTCCATTTTTGGCGGAGCTAACTGGAGTCTTCTCTAGTTTTGGAGGCAGTTTACTAGGCAAAACTGTTTTGGCCATATATTTGGCTAATTTCGACCAATTTTGGCTCAAGAAGAGTCATTATTAGATTATTTTGATGCTATGAACACAATGGAACAAGGTGTAGAGGCGTTGGAGCACTTTTGAAAGTGTTTTTTCCACTTTGAAGATTAAAGAAGCCTAGGGCCACTAGGAGAGGAGGTCATGCCTAGATCAGTTGGAGGCCATTTTGAGAGACTGAATAGTCTATTTTGAGGTTTTTGGGTCTTATGAATCCAATGGAGTAGGTTTCAAAGCCATTTGAGCATTGTAAGTGCATGTAATCAGACATTTGACTGTTAATCCAAAGAGGGCCTAGCCAGTTGAAGCAGGTCCATGGAGATGTAGCCAGGGGGGGTGAACTCTGTTATCAGCTATTTTGTAATGTGTATGTTGTGTGTTATTTCTCTACATTTTATTTTCTATACATGAGTTTTTAAAATATAATTAACTCATAAAATTCTCATCAAATACACTTAAAAATTGACACATAAACCCCTTCACAATTGGCTAACTTGAGATGATCCTAAACACATTTATATTTAACTGATGACGGAGCTAGCACAAAAAAACTAGTTTTCTCATATTCAGATGAAGAGCCCAACTCTACCCCAAAACCATGCCCCATAATTTAGGAAATCCTCTAAATATTTATGTGTATCAAATTGAACTATGAAGAAACATTTGGAATATAAATAGATGTCACAGTTCGGTGTCCAAGATGAAAAACACCATTAGTGTAAATCATGAGATATAGGCCAAAAACCATTAAACCTGCATATCACAACCTTGGATTAAAGATCATAAAAAAGTGAATTTACCTTTGGGAGTTTAAATTCCATGGATGGTAGTTGTTTCTTTTGTTCTACAATTTAGAGTCCTGACATGTTTTGGATTTGATTTTCAAGAATGGAAGCCTTCCCTTTCACTACATCCTTGAAAGAGACATATCCATTAGGGTTTTTGAAGCTTGAAGCTCCACCCCAAAAATGCATCTTTAATACTATGGTGGAATTCCTCACAATGCCATAATATTTCATCTAAAATGAATCTTGTAGAAATTTCCCTTCATATAACAAACATTGAAGAATTGTAGAAACACCCATATTGTTCTGAATGCTTTGCTTCATGTTTTCCATTAGATCGGAGCCCCGAATCCATAAGATGGAGGTCTTCCCATTAAATTTTTTTAAGAAATTTTTGAAATTTTTAGTCTCAACTTGTCTTTTGGCCAGATCTAGGAGAAAAAGACAAAAGGGTACATGGGAGGGAAGATCCCCTTTGTGCACTTGTCTCTTCAATTCGCTAGATCCCAATATAAGAAGGGAAAGGTGATCTGAATTAATTTTGCAAAAACCTTGCTTTGGATAAACCCTAATTACTACATCAAACCTCAGATACACCTCGATCCCCGGAGAAAGGACAAACTCATGGATTGAATCATCAATCCTTCATGGAAGCCTTGGTTTCTTTGCTACACAAGGTCATAAGTTCCACAAAAATTTGAATCCAGAACTAATGGCATTCATCATTGTGTAGCAGAAAAGGATTATTGATTTCAAAACAATTCCTTCCTTCTCTGTGTACCTCTTTCTTCTGGTATGTGGTGGCGCCCACCGAGAAAATGCAGAAGGATAAAACCCTAAAACTTTGCTCTACCTCCATTCTTACTCCTAATAAAAAAGCTTGATATTAAAATATATATGTTTTTTTTCTTGCATGGAAGAGTAGGTGGTTGTTTCATATGGTTGTGACACCAACTTTGTCTCTGACTGTCTTAGACTGGCATCAATTCATCCAACGCCTCATAATTTTTACTACTCTCTTTCTTCCCATTTATTTAGTCAGTCCCTTCTTCATTTACTGCGCCAATTTTTTTTGGGAAAGTTGGTCCTTTCCCTTTTTTTCCATTCTATAAGGTTTAATAAGATGTTTATTGGATTTCCTTGGTAGGGATCTTCTTCTTTTTGTTTTCTACCATTGGTACCCCTCCTCGACTTGCTTTTGTTGCTCCTATTTTGATTTGCAACTTCTCACAAAGTGTCCGTATTAATGACATACCTTGCATTTAAACGGAATTTAGTGAAAATCCACCTCTTGGATGTGATACCAACTATCTAAGTTCATATATATGGCTGCTAGAAGTACCTTATCCAGATCCACTTCCACACATATCCGTACATAGGAAAATAAACTTTCATGTTACTAAGCTCGATTAATATATTTTCCCAAGGCATTACCATTTATTTTAAAGGTGGTATCATTCCAAAAATGCAGCGGAAGGAAGGGGAGCTTCATGTAAATAGTGATTGTTGACACCGCACCACTTTCAGGATTAAATTATGGACTCAACCGATCCAAATATAAGCCTTGGGCACCCATAAAGTATGGCCCACTTTGTAAAATTAGGTCATGATCTGCCTTATTTTTGAAGAAGAAGGTAAAGAAACCCTTCCCAAAAAAGCAAGATGAGATAGAACCCTTGATCACTGGCTTCCATTTTTTCTCCACCCAAATCCTCACATATTGTGGGGAAGGCCATATACCCATGAACTGATTAACCAGGGCATGCTATGCATTTTATAGATCACAATATCTCACTTGGGGGGGTAGACCTCCACGTTGGGAATTTCCTCTAACTTCTTGACAAAGCAGGTTGGCTTTGCCTTCTAGTATTTCGACCCATTGGCTACGATATTGTTGAAGTCCTTAATGTATGGAGCCAAATGAGGGTGGGGGGGTCGGGAGGCACAAGACCCCAAGAGCTTATTGCCACTATACAACATAAAAGTCAAATTGCTTCGTTAGTAAATATTTTTAAATTTAAATATTAAAAAAATATATATATAATTAAACAATTCTCCCATAACATTATTTCAACCTTGGCTATTATTATTTATTTAATAAAAAAATTCTTATACTTAAACTTATAAACTTATTCATTATTAAAAATAATAATAATTTTAACATATTCAACATAGAAATATCAATTATTATATTCCACCACATTAATTATTAATAATAATAAACCATAGATAAAATACTAACTAAACAAAGATACTTAGAAACAATAACACCCCTAGTTATCTAATCAACCTTAATCACAACAACACATATACAATGATACAACTATAATAAAGTTAATATGTTCACAATCCAACAACATATCAATAAATTAGTGCAAGCTTATAAATCAAATGGCTAGTAAATGTTGATAGGAATTAATCCATACTCAACATCAAAAGTCATAGTCTAACTGTTATACATTTCAGACATATTTCCGGATCAAATTTCCTAGAATCCAACAAGAATTTGTTGGAATCATCAATTTTATCTATTAACTCTACACAATCCAAGGGCCCCGTGGTTTTTTTAGGGCATTGAATTCATTTATGCATTCAAAAACAGATTTTAAACAACAAAAGCATCATCTCACCAAAATTTGTTTCACCGGATTTCGACAAAAAAATCCAAAAAATATAATACGTAGACAACACCAAAATTAAAACAATTACTTCCACTTTATCATGGATATTCTTAATATGTAAATAGGTTTTGTTACAATACCATGGCTTATTAATACCACATGCCCAAAAATCCATCACTACCTTGTGCTTACGAATTATTGATAAGTAAATTAAAGTTCTAGAAGCTATATACCAAAATAAACATGCTTATCGACAGAAAAAACCTTACCATCCACCTAATAATTATTGATAATTAAATTACAATTCTAAAAGCCCTATTCCAAAATAAACACACCTATCAAATTAATTATGTCATATCATCACATAAAGAGCTAGAGTAAATATTTATCGCATAAATCAAATAATAATACAATTCCTAGAACAATATAATTATTGTTATCTAACTGAATACCAATCCAATTTATTAATACCCTCTATTATCACCACTCAATTATTTAAATAACCAAACATATGGCATCATGCATGTTTGGTGATTATGTGATGATTCATTTCATGAAGTGCCCATGATCCATATTCACTCTCCAACAACATGTGTAATGCAATCTACATTAACGATGGAGCTTGACTTTACAATATCATTAAATACCCAATATAACTTAATAAAAAACTCAAAAAAATCCATACCTTATTTTAGGTTTCTTAATGAGGGGAAATCCATACAATATTTATTTGATTTTAGAATGCTTGTATTTGATTTGGTAGCTTTTTAATCTATGCAATAAGATTTTAGGTTTGAAAATATAAAAAGTGAAGTGTTTGTAAAAAAATCGTCAAGGCCAAGCTAGGTCAACTACAGGTTCATTCGCGATGAAGGTTTAGGGTTTTGATGATTTTGGGGGATTGTATATAGGGTTAATTTTTTTTGGATCTTGGTGTATCTTTCCTGTGATAACCCTATTCTGGTAATTATATTTACCCGATGGAGGGATGGGATCCTAGGTGGCATATGATTTGTGGTTTATTTTCCTTTTTACCGACCTTCTTCGCCAACATCTTCCTTATACAATTGATATAATTACTCACATTTAACTTTCTAGGCTTGGAGGATGAATCATTTGATTACGGTCGAGACACTCCACATACCACCTCTATTTTCGCAACCTGAGAAAATTTAATTTCTAAGGGTTCAATGATGATGATCTCTCCTTGGGTCTCTCCAGTTTCTCCACCACCTTCTCTTGAGGAAAACTTAACTCACGATGTGCAAGCACTAGATGTTTCATTCCCTTTTTTGACTAAAACATGTGCTCCAACCCATAATCCTAAAGCTTTCTAGAATGAAAATGTCGATTTTGGTTTTAGAGCTAAAAAAAAGTTTCCTATTAAGTCGTGCCATGATACAAAAAATATGGTTGTGTGGGATGATATTCCATTGTTTGGTATCCCCATTTTATATGAAAAGGCAGTTTCTAGTCACTTCACAGGGAAGGTGGTGAGTGCTTCTGCCTTAGAGAGATGGAAAAATTCTCATTGGCTCCCCTTCCTGGATTATGCACCTAACTTTCACGTCATGATCATGGGATGGTTCTGTGTGATTTATAATTCTTATAGGAAGGTTGAAAATATCCTTCCTAGGGACTAGTCATGGGTTTGTCTGACTTGTTTGCACAATGTTGGCATTTTGATTTTGATGTGTCCCGACAACCTCTGCGTACCTAAAAAGTATAGGAATTGTTATCTATACCACCTTCAATTTTTTGGAACCATTAATTTTTGAGCAAAATCAAAAACAAGATTGGTCATTTTGTTTGTGTGGAGGAAGAATGCTTCATGAAACTTGACCGAAGGGTGGTCTGGTTCTAAGTCGAAAATGATTTAAAAGGTGTTTTTTTGGAGGACATTGAATTGAAATTTCAAGGTTGAACATGGTCCCAAATTTTCAACTATTAGAGGACACCATTTAGGTGTTATGCTTGTCACAAGGTAGGACACTTAGTGGATTCATGCCTTTCTTCTGTTAGAACAAAATAATTTACTCTTCCTAAAAAAAGATGTGTAAAAAATTCCTCCTCGGTGCCTTTGAAAATAATGTAGATGAAGGGTGGTGAATTGGCGGATGAGAATGGACCTCCTACGTAGGAAGGTGATAGCTTGCATGTCAGGGATTCTCCTCCAAAAGAATCTGAAGAACTCACATTATGTATGTATACTCATGCTCCCCCTACATGTAGTCATCGTTTATTGAGGATTTTAGTAAAGAAGTAACGTTGCCAGAAAAATACAATGCACATGTAAAATAATATAAGGAAGTAGTAAATTCTCCTAAAAAGCAACTGAGTCAAACATCTCTCAGGTTCCCCTTAAGATTCATTCTCCTCCTTCGACATCAATTGTCCCTCTGGTAAATTATTTAGAGTCTTCCTCAATTAGGTTAGACTCTTTGTTGCCCTTTCCAAACTCCTCACATGCCTGAAAGAAAAGGCATGAAATATCCTATGTTTACTCACTGGTAGATAAGAGGAAATACGCCCTACATTCCAGAATGTTGCGCAATGAAGTTACATCATCTTGAGGAGGTCTAGCCACAAATATTCTTTCCGTTGGCTATGTTGGTAGGAAGTAAATTTTTTCTAAGGCACAGTAAAAAACTAAAGAGAACATCTATAGGGGAAAACAATCCATGATTTTCAAGGCTCTTAAAGCGAAAGGATCCTCTCGTGGTGAAAAATGAAGATGTGTCATTGAATCTGCAGGGGTTTGGGGGCACCCACAAGAAATTAGCCCTTAAAAGGTTTATAAACAAGGTTAAGCCCAACATGATCATATTGCAAGAAACTATGACTGAAAGTGACAGATCCAAAGCCATCATCTTCCCGTGGTTAAGGAACTAGTCATTACATAATTTTTAAGGTCTAAAATGGGTCTCCTAAGGGATATTATAAAATAATAGTGGAAATAATAAAATAAAATTATATTACATCATCAAATTTTAGAGGGAAAAAAGAAAAAAAACTATTTTTTCAACTCATATTTTCAGGTTATCTCCCTGTGATTTTACTTAAATTTTGAGTGGGAGCAATATTTGGATGTGGAATTTAATTATTCATCCGAGTACCCATGTTGCATACTTTTGATGGACCCTTCTACACAAAAAATTAGAAATACTTGAAAAAACATGATTGCAATCATGCTTTTCATGTATTTCTCATTTTTCATATAGTAGGGTCCATCACAAGTGGATACTCTTTGGATGAGGAATTTAATTCTGCATCCAACAAGTGCTCCAAAATATGAGTTGAAATATATATATATATATATTTTAATGTTTAATATTTTTACTTTTTTACTCCAAAAAAGGTGAATCATTCCCCATAGTTGACATCATCATCTTGAATCCTATTGGTTCTTATAAAGTTGATTTTCGTTGTACATTTTTATTTTGAGGTCCTTTATAGACCTCAAAATTTCTCTAATGCCTTCATGGTTGTGGACTCCCATAGTCAATCAGGAGGTATCATAACTATAAGGAATTCTTCCTTTAAGGACATTGTCTCCTCTTCCTCGACAAGACATATATCATTGGATATGGACGTTTATATTTTAAGTAGGAAGATAATGTTGGTAAATGTCTACGGGCCTTATCTTGATCACAAAACCTTTTGGGACAACTGGGGTTCATCTGGTGTTCTCAACTTTCATCCACTTATCTTGAGAGGTGATTACAACTTCACCATATCAATCAAAGAAATTTGGGGTTCAACTTTATGAAAATATCTGATAGATCAATATTTTGCACAGTTCATTCGAGACAAAAACTTAATCGAGTTCGAACCTATTACTCTTCCCCCCACATGGAGGAATACTATATCTGATGAAGGTTCCATTTCAAAATCACTGGATCGTTTTATAATGTTTAAGTCCCTAATTTATTCATCCCTCAGAGTGCGCTTGTGGGTGGAGGATGGTGGCATTTCATACCATTTCCCAATTGTTCTCAAAATAGTGAGAGATGTGACCAGACCTCGATCTCCTTTCAAATTTAAACTATCTTGGCTGAAAAAAATAGATTTCATAAAACCAATCAAAATCTCGTGGACTCTATTGAGCCTGAATGAAGATGACACTTTTATGTTTCATATGGAGGAAAATGTAAAACATATATAAAAAATTTCTAGGAAATGGGATAAGGATTATAATGTTAATTCAGAGTTAGAATTAAAGTATATAAAATCTAAAATTCATGAGATCTACTCCTCGAATTTTGCAAGATCTTTCCCAGCTGATATTTATGTAAGTCTCCATGAGCTGGAATGTAAAAAGAGGGAGCTCTTGGCCAGGGAGGAAGAGATGTGGCGTCTTCATAGCTGCACCATATAGATTCATGAAGGTGAAAATAACACAAACTTTTTTACAACTTTGCAAATATGAGGAAAAAGTTGAATACCAATTTTTCCATCGATAACCAAAATGGTTCCCATATCTATTCTTTCCAAGATTTTGAGAGAACAGGCATTCACCATTTCAAATATATTTTTTCCTAGCCTGAAAGTTGTCCCATTCGTGAGATTTTGGAAGCATTATCTCTTTTCCCTTGTTCCATCACGAAGGAAATAATTGAGTCCTTATCTACTGAATTCTCAGAAGGGGAAATGCTAGCAACTTTCACATGCATGGAAAAGGGGAAATGTATAGGCCTAGATGGGATGACGATTGATTTTTACACTAGTTTTTATGAGCTCATTAGGGAATATCTCCTCAAAGTTATTAGAGTCTCAAGCCTCAATATAATTTATGGAATTTTTCAACTCTACATTCATCGCTCTTTTTCCAAAGGTCCAAAAAGATGAAACCTTTGACAACTTTCGTCCCATATCTTGTTGTGATGTGTTTTATAAAATAATCACTAAAATAATTTCCACTCATTTGAAGCCCATTCTTAGTGAGACTATCTTAGAAGAGCAATTTGGTTTCTTACAAAATTGTCAAAATCATGATGCAGTCCCACTAGTAGAAGAGGTCCTCCACTTGATTAAAGCAACAGACCTCAATGTGGTAGCCTTCAAGACTGATCTCTCTAAAGCCTACGATCATGTAAAGTAGACGTTTTTAAGGTTGGTGTTGATCCAATTAGGTATGCATCTAAAAATGGTGAATTGGATTATGGGGTGTGTTCAATTGAATAGTTTTACAATCTCATTAATGGATGTCCAATGTATTTCTTCTGCCCTTCCAGAGGCCTTCACCAAGGGTGTCCTTTATCACCTCTCTTTTTTTTGTTGGTGGCCAAATATATGAGAAAAATTATCTCTGAAGCATCTTGCGAAGGTTATTTAAAATGGGTTGGAATCTTGCAAACATTCTCAATCTCTCATCTCCTTTTCATCAACAATTTCTTCATCTATATATTAGGTCTTAGACATTATTTATAGGTTTTGAAGCATATCTTGGAGTGTTTCTCCACTGTCACTAGCATGGATATAAACATTCATAAATCATGCATGATTATTCATAGTGTGTAAAAAGCCAATATTTCCCTCATGTCAACTTTGTTCCAATTCCAATCCAAATCAATCATTCATGGGGTCAATTACCTAGGTTTCATGATGAAGGAAAACAATTATAGGTTTGATGACTGGATTTGGTTGTATAAAAAAGTGGAAAAATGTGTTAACATATGGGCGAAGATACTCCTATCTAGGGGAGGAAGAATTGTCTTGTTCAAATCTATCCGCCAATGCATATATGTATATTGGACATCGATCACATTAGCGCCTAAAGGTATTCTAAATAAAATTCTTAAATTATACTTCAGATTTCTTTGGTTTGGGAAGGAAGTTTCAAAGGCTATACCCCTAGTCTCTTGGAATGCACTAGCCATGCCTAAGTTTATGGGGGGATGAGGTCTAAATAATACTCATAATTTTTGTTAGGCACTGAATTTTATTAGTCTAGGGAGATTCACAAATAACACTTATTTATAGGGCCGAGCCTTGCAGTCTAATTACCTAGGAAATAGATCCATCCTCGAGTAGTGTCGTGACTACAAAAAATCCAGTCCTAATGTTTCCATTGTGTGGATATCCCTCATTAGATCCTTACCCTTTGTTGGTGACTGGTTGGTCTAGCATATTGGCAATGGTGTGGTAGGGATTGGTGAAGATTCACGATTTGGTGCTGGAGATAGTTTTCATATTTCTCTATATTGTATCTATATTTTGCACACTGTTAGGGTTTATGTCTTAGATGACGCAAAATCTAATAATGAATCCCCATTAGGAAATTAAGCATGGAAGTCCATTGTTAACCTTTCTCTCACTTGGCATGTAGCTATCAAATGGTTAGAATATGTTAGGAACTTGGTGTCATCCCTCATTCTCCTAGTGAGCGATGATTCAGATCACCTAGTTTGGTTTAAATACCCAACATCAGAAAAATACACAGAAAATTTGGGTTATACCACATATGTGGTGTCTATGCAGGCACAAGATCATAAGTGGTGGTGGCGCTTCCTCTTAGAAGAGAAACTTGGTTTCTTACAAAATTGTCAAAATCATGATGCAGTCCCCCTAGCAGAAGAGGTCCTCTACTTGATTAAAGCAATAGACCTCAATGTGGTAGCCTTCAAGACCGATCTCTCTAAATCCTACGATCATGTAAAGTAGAAGTTTTTAAGGTTGGTGTTGATCCAATTAGGTATGCACCTAAAAATGGTGAATTGGATTATTGGGTGTGTTCAATTGACTGGTTTTACGATCCTCATTAATGGATTTCCAATGTCTTTATTTTTCCCTTCTAGAGGCCTTCACCAAGGGTGTCCTTTATCACCTCTCTTTTTTTTGTTGGTTGCCAAATATATGAGAAAAATGATCTTTGAAGCATCTTGCGAAGGTTATTTAAAAGGGGTTGGAATCTCTCAAACATTCTCAATCTCTCATCTCCTTTTCGTCAACAATTTCTTCATCTATATATCAGGTCTTAGACATTATTTCTAGGTTTTGAAGCATATCTTGGAGTGTTTCTCCACTGTCACTAGCATGGCTATTAACATCCATAAATCATGCATGATTATTCATAGTGTGTAAAAAGCCACTATTTCCCTCATGTCAAATTTGTTCCAATTCCAATTCAAATCAATCATTCATGGGGTCAATTACCTAGGTTTCATGCTGAAGGCAAACAATTATAGGTTTGATGACTGGATTTGGTTGTATAAAAAAGTGGAAAAATGTGTTAACGTATGGGCGAAGATACTCCTATCTAGGGGAGAAAGACTTGTCTTGTTCAAATCTATCTGCCAATGCATCTATGTATATTGGACATCGATCACATTAGCACCTAAAGGTATTCTCAATAAAATTCTTAAATTATACTTCAGATTTTTTTGGTTTGGGAAGGAAGTTTCAAAGGCTATACCCCTAGTCTCTTGGAATGCAATAGCCATGCCTAAGTTTATGGGGGGATGAGGTCTAAATAATTCTCATAATTTTTGTTAGGCACTGACTTTTATGGGGGGATGAGGTCTAAATAATACTCATAATTTTTGTTAGGCGCTGAATTTTATTAGTCTAGGGAGATTCACAAATAACACTTATTTATAGGGTCGAGCCTTGCAGTCTAATTACTTAGGAAATAGATCCATTCTCGAGTGGTGTCGCGACTGCAAAAAATCCAGTCCTAACGCTTCCAATGTGTGGATAGCCCTCATTAGATCCTTACCCTTTGTTGGTGACTAGGTGGTCTAGCATATTGGCAATGGTGTGGTAGGGATTGGTGAAGATTCATGTTTTGGTGCTGGTGATAATTTTTATATTTCTCTATATTGTATCTATATTTTGCACACTGTTAGGGTTTCTGTCTTGGATGACGCAAAATCTAATAATGAATCCCCGTTAGGAACTTAAGCATGGAAGTCCATTGTTAACCTTTCTCTCACTTGGCATGCAGCTATCTAATGGTTAGAATATGTTAGGAACTTGGTGTCATCCCTCATTCTCCTAATGAGCGATGATTCAGATCACCTAGTTTGGTTTAAATACCCAACATCAGACAAATACATAGAAAATTTGGGTTATACCACATATGTGGTGTCTATGCAGGCACAAGATCATAAGTGGTGGTGGCGCTTCCTCTGGAAACACTAGTGTCAATTAAAATGAACATTTCTATGTGGCTTGCTCTCAATAATAAATTGTTGACTTGGGATAATCTCCTTAGAAGAGGTTTGAATGCCCAAATGCTACACACTATGCCACCAGGATTTTGAGTCCATTTCTCATTTATTTATTTGTTTGTGTGTATGTAGAGAAATATTGGATCTTTATCAGTCATAATTTCTCTCCTTCCTCGACTAGATAGAATAAATTCTCCCTCATTGATTGCTTGCAAGGTTAGGTTGTGGAATCCTTTGTTCAAAATTATCAAGCTATTCTAGCCATATTTGTGCATAACATTTGGTGGGCCCGTAACCAAGTCATTTTTCAGGAAAAAATTATTTCGCTTGAAGTATCCAATGGAATCACTGTGAACATGACTAAAGAATTTAGGTATGAGCTAAACTGAAAAAAAACCAAGGGTCCCAAAGATGCCTAACATTGATAAGTAGATACCATGGGGCTTCTTTGACAGTGCTAGTAAGGGAGATTCACCGAATTGTGGAGTGGGGGAAGTCTTGTACTTAAATCAAAACGACCATTATGTATTGCGGTATGCCCTAGGAAGATGAACTAATACAAAGGCTGAATTATCTAGGCTTTGGAATATACACTAGTAGAAATATGGGCATGAACAAGATTTAGGTTTATGGGGATTCAAAGCTCATCATTAACTGGGACAATAATAAATCCAAGGTAAATATTCCAAATTTGAATAATATTTTATGGGAAATATCAGTACAATTTTTTTCTTTGAATCACCATGATTCACACACATATATAGAGAATTGAACCAAAAGGTTAATAA
Source organism: Pinus albicaulis (assembly GCA_034641835.2). NCBI lineage: Eukaryota > Viridiplantae > Streptophyta > Pinopsida > Pinales > Pinaceae > Pinus > Pinus albicaulis. The sequence goes on from CM076584.1 coordinate 928,716,821, forward strand.
ACTCTCAAAATAGGCATTTCAACTTCCAATTGGATCATTCATACAATATGAATTATGAAATGAACAAGAAATCAATGGAATGAAATTCCATTTCTAAAGATCATTTGGAAGTTGATAAGAGGTGTCTTTAAGGCACATGTCTAAGATTTTCAGAAAATGAAGTCTTGTCTTTTGGATAGTATGAGCTCCACATGCAATTGGATATTTGATTTGAAGATTTAGTCTTTATGGACAGCACAATGCATATTTTCATAATAGAAATATAAGTTTTTTTATGGAAAAAAATAAATAGTCAACATTATAGTTCCTTGGGATGTTCTAATGATGCTCTTTTATGTGTTATAGATGTTCATGTTGTGTTTGAAGTTATTATAGATGGTCATGTTGCTCCCACTGACATTATCAATTGTGGTGTTGCTCATGATGGCCCTATAGATGCAAACATTGATTTTCTAACTATATTGGTCTTACAAGTTGTGTTGATCATCCAATATCATGGCATATGGAATTGATGTTCCCAATATAGATCCTACCACTATCTTCCCTTTCTCCCCTTCCTCTAATTTTTTATTCCTCTTTAAATTTTCTTTCTCTATGCCAACATCTATTTTTTTCCATTTTTCCTTTGCCTTCTGCTATTCATCTTCTTCCCACATCTTCTTGGCTTCAATTTCCCTATGTTTCTTGTCTATAATTTATTTTTTCTTCTATATGTATTTTCTTTGATTATCCTCCTACTTCTCTTCTTCTATGTTTTTCTTCTCCTTAGCATTCTTTCTCCTCTAATGATGTTGGATCCATTAACCTCATTTTCCATCTAGTTCTCCCAACAATAAAAAATATCTTCAAATCTATGATCATGCCACTAATGAAACCTACACCATTGGCTCTGTAGCTAGCTAAATCAATGAGCCAAATTTATTTTTGGGGGTTAGCATGTGTGGGAGGCCCAATGAAATCTAAGTCATCAAATACTTTTCCATGAACAAAGAGATTCTCATAGTTGTATAATATAAGGCCAAAGTCTATGGAGGAAAACATCAATATGATATCATAGTTATCTAATTAGCCCACATCTATTGATTCAATTTTTTGGGGGTTCACTCTTCAATGAATCTTATAATGGGATCTCCACCGTCCATTATATCCTCTCTTGATATTTTTTCCTACATTAGTTCAAGTGACATCCATTAAGGAGAGGGATCAAGGTTTATTACCCCATGTGATGTTTCACAGTGGTTTAAGCTAATGTTCCCATCCTTGATTGATTTTATTTAATTTTATTAATGGTTGTGTTATCAAAATTTTGGTCAATAATTTTTAAAGCGTTGACAACGGGAGTGTCAACACCGATTTTTAAAATATAGTGTTAATGCACTAACAACCAGAGTAGCAACGAAAATTTGTAAAAAATGATCGGTAAAAATCTAACAACTGGAATATTAGCGCCAAAAGAAAATTTCAAATTTTTGGTCTTATGTCCAAATAATGCGTTGATGGAGCACACATCATCATATGAACAATCATTTATCAAGCAAGCACTGACTAAGCAGATGTCAACAAAAAACTTTGTTTTTCCTGTAAAAGGCAGTAACTTCGAGCGCGGTTTTCGAACATATGGAAATAAATTTTCCAAATATGAAAGAGGATTGTGTCGAACAAATACCAATTAACAAAAACCTTTGTTAGGTTTTACACATGTGTCATGATTTGAGAGATTTGAAGGGACATTTGAAGCATATTTTCAAGATTTTGCAATCCTGAAACCAAACCACAACTAAGTTCTGCCCCTATGTGAAGGGACTTCTAGAATGCAAGATTTAAATCTAAATGTAGATCTATGCTAACATGTAAACAAAAATCTAATCTTATCTTGAATTGGAAAATGATAGCCTTTTCCCAATTCAAGAGAAAATGAATTAACTAAACAGGGGAAGAGGAATGTTTTATATGATTGAATTCATTATATGGTTTTCATCAGTTAAATAATTTCTTCATTCAATTAATGAAAGGGAAAATAAAATGGAAATGCATCTAAACAATAAATAGTTATTACCCAGTACATTCCTATCTCAATGAATTCATATTAATTCTATTTTTGTTATGTCCATCAGTGATAGCTCTTACAGAACCTCAATCGCATAAAACAATTGATATTCCAGTAGTTCTCAATATGAGAAAGCCATACACTATTTAGAACATAAATTAAAGTCAATTAGAGAAATTTTGGCAATAGAAGATTAACTTACAATCCAAGCAATAGTGCATTGAAAAAAAAATTAAACTCATACCAGAACTTCATTACAAATTTGCAGTCCTTAAGCAGCTTCAACTACTTGAGAAAATTTGTCTACAACAGTGCAAAACAATTCATCCTCTCAAAGCCAAAATTCTATATCTCTCTATAACTCAACTCACAATACATTACAATAGTGCAAATGCATAACAAGAAAAATCATAGAGTTTTCCCCAAACCTCAGATCTGAATTTTCCCCTCACCTACAACTATAATATCCTATTACAAAAGTGCTTTCAGAGCCTCTAGTTGTAGAGAAGAAGAACTCCTTGTTCATTCTCTAAACTACTATTTAATGATTACAAGAAATATCAAAATAAAGAACTATTGAGAGTAGTTTCCAAATCCCGAATTAGAGATGCAAATTCTCCATTCTTCTCTTTGGTGGTCTCTTTCAATTGCTCCAAAATGTTCCAGATTTGAACTTCTCCAACTGATCTCTTTTACAAACCAATCAAAACCAAAACAAAAATAAATTAAATTGCAAATAAGAAAAAAAAACAAAATTTCATGAAATTGCTAAATAAAAAAAAAAAAATCCAAAGAAATTCCATGCTACTATTGCTTCTAATGGAGCTAATTAGCCTTTGAATCAATACCGAGGAATGAATTAGCGACAACAATTTTCCCAAAACAATGAAATTTGCCAAAATCAAATTTGAAAAGACTAATTGTTGTTGCAAATTCGTCACTTTGTCTTCTACTGAATTTTTGGGTCGTTAAATGATTGAATATGCTAAGATTGACCTTACTAGATTATTCTCCTTTGTCTTAGCTTTCCAACGAGCTATTGTGAGTTTCATTTGGATGAGTAAGTCTCCAAAGATGAATCGCCAAAACTGCAAAAATTGCTAAAAAATACGCACCTATACCAAAATTATATTTTTTTATTAAAAATCTTAATTAAAATTAAATTTTAATTTAATATCAATTAATTACAATGATTTCATTAATTAAATATATACAATTTAATCACAATTATTAAATTAATTAATTAAAAAAATATTACAATTACCAATTATAAAAATTAAATTCATTAAAACAATTAAAAATAAAAATTAATTTATATTAAAATAAATTAATTTAATATTAAAAACTAAACATGGGAAGATGTGTCACGGTATTAGTGGTTATTGGTCCATGTAATGGACCATAGTGGCTTTTTCGCTGAACGTATGAGCCATGGTGAATTACAAAGGAAGACATAAGGAGGACTTTATGGAGTAGGGGAGGCATGAGGAATTACAAAGGAAGACATGATTTCGGAGGAAGACACATTTTAGAGAGAAAAAAATATATGCCTGAAAAGTGATGGGAGTGATAATTTTTGAGGGTTTAATAAAATGAAGCTCTGAAATTGAAAGCCCTGAAATGGGAGAGTGATGTGATGGGAGCGATAATGAGGAGTGAAAAGGGAACTCTGAAATTTAAAGTCTTGAAATGGGAGAGTGATGTGAGGAGGATGTGATGGGAGCGATAATGAGGAGTGAAAATTTATTAGGGTTTAATAAAAGGGAACTCTGAAATTTAAAGTCTTGAAATGGGAGAGTGATGTGAGGAGGAGAGAAGATATGAGTAGGGTTTTGCAAATAAAGAGCTTGGAACTCTAAAAAGTGAGGGAGTGACAAGGAGTTAGAAGTATGGATTTCGGTGGCTTTTAAAATAATGTTACAAAATTGATAAGCTTCGAAATGGGAAGGGGTGAAGTTTGGTGAGAGAGGAGAGGAGAGGAGGGCCACGTGGAGTGGGACCCTCTTTTCTAATAAAACAGAACTACATCTATAGGTGGGACCCTCTTTTCTAATAAAACAAAACTACATTTACAGTTGAATATTAATGTGAATTAAAAGAATTACAACTATTTTATAATTAAGGTTTTGAGGTTATAAAAAAATAGTCATTTGACTTTTAGAATTTCAGAGATTCTTAATTTTTGAAATTGAGATTTGAAATATATTTCTGAAATCTAAAAATGCATAAATTTAATTGTTTTACAATTTGGTTGTGGTAATTTTGTAAGACTATTAGCGAATAAGATAATAATTAATTAAAAATAATTAAAAATGAATAAAAATGAATATTTATATTTAATTTATAAAAATTAAAATAATATATGTTTTGTACATTTTTTAGTCAAAGTAGTAAAACTCATCAAACTTCGGATGAACACCATTTGCAAATCGTGCGTTCAAATAAGATGAAACAAAAACCAATGGAAAGCTAACGAAAAGTAGAATTAAATGAAGCAATTAGAAGGAAAATCCGAAGAAAATCAAAATTTGGCAAAATTGTCAGACACTTAACTAAATAAAAATATTAGTCAAAATTTACGAAAATGATCCCCATTATTATTATGAAATAATAAGTTAGAATGAGAGTGTTGTGATTTCACCACATAAATGATGACACACTGGGAAGAACCAATTATCCCTGGTTAAAAATATAATGAACTTCACTTTACCCAAAGGTTAAAAGTCAGGAATTCTATTAAACCTTCAAACAGTAAAAGATTCCCCATGAATCCCACATTAGTGATTCAAGCAATATAAGTTCAAAATTGTGTCTAAAATCATAAATCTGAATTTTGAGAAATATTTAATATTTAAGATTACCTCGTATGAGAAACACAAGAATATAGAGATAGAGAGTTTTTTGATAATATATATATATATATATATATATATATATATATATGGTCTTTGACATTGCTTCGCTACTATCAAACTTGGTTAGTACACCAACAAAGTTGTCCTTAATGTCATACAAGCATGGCCCCACTTCCAGCGAGCATCCATAGCCCCAACGAGTTTACTTGTACTTCCCATGCTTTCTCGTTTGATCAACCTTTCGATAAACACATTTGTGAGCTAAGTTTATGATGTACATGAGTGAAATGGGAAAGATTTTAAAAGAGACTTAAGAAAATGTATATAATACTTCCACAATGTTGACTTGAAATCTTTTGCCGTGATTATCCATTCAGAGGATTCTGTATGAACTGGAAGGATGGAAGTGATCCATTGAGCTAAACTCAAGGTCAATTATTTCCTTTAAAAGGTGAACTATATCACTTAGAAATGATACATGTTCCTCCATGAAAAATATTTAAAGCAAGAGGGCTTTTGAAATTCCGTAATGATAGACCTTTAAGGTAAATGAAACATATTAAAATGGTCAAAGTGGGAATTTCCCATGCTTCCAAACACTGTTGGGTGAGAAAAATTCCTTCCAAATATATTTTAGTGGAATCAACAAATCAAACAATAACCAACAACAAAAAGGAAAAATAAATTCAAACTGAAGCGAAGGAAGAAAGCAAAAAACTCCAAAAATGTCAAATAAGGAGAAGAAAAATGAAAGAAAAACCCAAATTAAAAAAACACCCCTATAAGACTAACTGTAAAAATTTCTCAACAAAAGAGTAAAATAAGACAATCATGTCTGTGTTCGTCCTATGTTTAGATTTTGATTAATTCTATCTTGTAGAGTAACAAGAAATTTAGCTCTCAAACCATAAGGTGAATAATAGTCATGAGGTAAATGAACCTAAAAGAAAAGTTTCTCTTTGTAAAATTTTGGCTTCATAATCAAGCTCACAATGAGAACATCTTGATCATTAAAAAATAGGCTTGAAAATTAAACTGAAAGTTTAGAGGCTCCCTAATTTAACTGATATCATGAACATCATTTATGCACTTCCAAAACTTAGAAGAAAACGACAAGGAGAATGAGTGCCAAATCTAAGCAAGCAGGGGTGTGAAAAAATTCTTAAAGTCCACTGGAGAATTTAATTTAATTTTACCTGAGAAATATCATTTTCTCCAACAAAATATAACCTCTCCTTTTGATTGGAAATAAAGCATGAAAATTTGGCTTTCAATTCAGTTTTCATTGCCCCAAAATCACAACTTATTAAATTTAAACTAAAGCAAGTAGTACAACTAAGAAAAATAATGATTCATGTTCAAGGCATCTAAAGTGAATAAAATTCATTAGGAATGAAAATGAAGTTGTGCTTATCAATTAAGTGCAGTGGAAAATTTTCTCTTAGTATTTCAGATTTCACATCCACTCCGTTATTTTCATAAAATCTCATAAATCAATACCAAGTCCCATCTTATGTAACTCTTATGTGTATATGGAAAGGAATTAAATCTTTGCATGATAAGTATGGAGTGATATATAAAAAATAAGAGGACTATAAGAGAATTCGAAATGACTATAAGAGAATTTGAAATTGATCATGATACATTGCTTTTACATGTTCTGAATTTCCTTACCAATTACTGCATTTGCATAGTGGCTGATCAAGAGTGCCTTGAAAAGAAAACGAGGAAGAACATTATAGGATAAAAGAAAATGAAATGGGCATCCAATAGTAAGATAAAGAAGGAAATGTAAATGAGTCATAGGTGATGATCTTCTCATTAGCCATGAAGATTTCCGCGTAGAGCAAAAGGAGGCCCAAATGTACATGTAGGAATGTATGTCCAATGAAGGCACAATGATATGATCCATGTGCACACATGATAAAGAATGAATATCCCTAAAGTCACTGTGTAATTAAAAATGCATCCAAGCTCTTAGATACCCGAGTAACATGAAAGTGAACCTAAAGATACAAAGATAATTGAACAGGACTCCTTGTGAATATAGTGATGGGTCAGACTATTTAGTAATGAATAAATTGACCAGAGGCCTAATAGAATACATAATCCGATATTCGTAGGTTCCGAGATAAGGAGAGGCCTCAAAAATTATTTCTCATAAAGTATTTAAATCAGGGTTACGAAAAAAAAGGAAACCCGAGATCACTATTGGATAGAAACATAATATCAGAAACTTGGATACAATAATAATTTAATATAACTTAACGAGATTTAGAGACCAAGGAATTTAGGTAGAGAAATTAAATAGGCCACGTGGATCTCACTAGATATTTCAGAACGTATTTTAAAATGCTTCAAATGAAATGTGTTTATGAGTTTATGATATATTGAGTTCTCAGATGATAAATCTCGGAAAATATTTTAAAATACTCTGATACAATACAGACCCAAAAGTACGATAATCCTGAAGGTTCGAAGTATCAAGGAAAAGATCTTGGAAAATGAAAAGCAGAGGATCGATATTCCAAGATTTACCAGGTAGAGACTCTGAATCATCTCAGAAGAAGAATTGTGACTAAAGTGGAAATAAGATGAATGAGTGTAATGCAGAGGTTCAACTCAACTCGACAAATATAAGATTCATAATGGGCAAAGTTGGATAGGAGCACTTTTGCAACTTGCTGCAAGATTTTTGTGTGATTTTCCTTTGCTTATGGACCTTCTTTATTTTAAAATTGAGATGCGAAAATACGTAGGCCCACGAAAAATCTGAACAAGAAGGAGCCAAGGGTTTAATTTAAGCTGCATCAACACAAAGCGAAATATGATTCTTGACTAATCTCTAAAATTTGCAAAAACAAATAAATATGAATAGAAGCATTAATATAGGTCTAAAATCAGAAATATTTCTGATGAGAAAGAAAACACTTCCCTCAACATGTAAAATGGTTTGGAAAGGGAGGAATGCTCACTTATTCTAAAGCTAAATTGAATTTTCTAAAAAAAATCAAGTCTCCAAATCCAACCAATGAAGACCTGCAAGAAGAATTACCAATGAGAAGTACAAGGAAAACAAAATATGAAAACTAACAACGAATGAGGATGAACATGTATATGCATACATGCAGAATCTGTTTGTAAATTTACCTTATAGATCTTAACATTCCCCTGTGTATTATCTTTGATTTTTCATATGTTCAAAATCATCTCGTTTTTCAATATAAATTAAAATGTTAAGTAATGAACTTTCAATTTGTATCCGCTTCATATTTACATTGAAGGACAATAGTGGTGAAAGCAAACATTTATAAATACTTGTGAATCAGAAATTTGGCATTCTAAAAAAGCACCAGGCTATAGAAATTCTTTGAAACTTTACCATATATGATTTTTATTAAAAAACATTCTGAACAATGCCATGAAGCTTTGGTAAAGGAAGACAATCAAGCGCATCACAAGTGTGTATGATTTGACGATAAAAAAACATTGAGATGTTCTAAGCCACTTTGTGAAGAAATGAAAGAGAATACCAAAGGAAATACTTGTGCTCATTACTTGCTTATTGAATTTTTTCTATATGGAAAGAAATACAAACAGAAAAGAAATTTGAATTTAACTAATTTATTCCTAATCCTAATCGAAAGAGCAAACTGAAATTAGGTGGAATAATACTTTCAATGTGACCATTATCTCATTTTATTTCTTGCATGCACGTATAGGTCAAACGTTAGTAACAAAAATACAATTATAATTAAACTAACATAAATAAATATGAATGCGGTAAGTACACTTATTGCTAACAATATATTTACAAAAAGTAGCTTATTTACAAGCATTTTCTATTGGAAAGTTTCCTCCAACTAAATTTATATGTGATCATAAAAATAAAAATGAATATTTGATAGAGAATGGAAGAGGTTAAATGAAAGAGGAGTTGAACAAACCTGAAACAAGTCATTGGAAAAACTATTAGCAATGTTCTGTGAAAATGAATCTTCCAACAACTTTGAAATGGATTAGTGAAGTGTGGATGGAGGCTTAGTGAATATGTCATAAGATATTCAATCAAGTTAGATAGCTGGTCATATTGGATCACTGCACTCACATGTGTTGATTCATGTTGAAGATGCACTCTAGAAGGGAAATTAAGCTGATAAAATATGACCATCAAATGGAATTGGAAGATTAACAACCCTTGATTATCATGATCTGAATCTTGTGATTCATTTTCACATTCTAGAAATCCATATTACGAATTTTCAATACTTAATGATTCCATATGCCAACAAATGAAATTTAAAAATTGAAAAACGCAAACAGGAAAAAAATCTGAAAACAAACAAAACAATTGAAGGAAAAATAATAAAAACAACTCATAATTTACACTATTGTTACAATTAATGTTACAACGCAACTGAGAGTGATCCAGGACAATTTCCTTTTCACAAGCACTAACAAAAATAATACAATTAGAATAGTCATTGTCATCAACTTGTGAAAGAGGGAAAGGTTCATGACTATGAATAAGAGTGAGAATTTGATTGTCATATGAATCATAAATTGGGATGGATTCTTGAATGTTGAAATTACGAAAATTATTTGAGAATGAGAATTAATTGGAAACATTTCTGAATTAGAGTTTTCATCATTCTCAAATATCATTTTACTTTGATCATGAGGATTTAATGAAGAGTAAGATAAATCAACATCCCCAATTTCAAAGTAATCATCATAAATGACTTCACAACATTCACTAGAATTCTCTTCATTCCCATATGGGGCATCAAAACAAGAAGGGATATTGAGCACATGTTCATCAATCTCGAAAGAATGATTAATAATTGCTTCTTTACATTGATAAAAACTAATCGACAATTCAATTATTTCAGCCTCTCTGTTTTCTGGAATAATATTAATGTAAAGAGGAGATGAATTAATCTAAGCACAAATATCAAAATAAATAAAGAAATGTGAGTTTAAATAAATTAACTTGAAAATATCTCTGTTTGTGGATTCTTGTGCATTTTCTCCATTATAAATTTTAGATCCTTGATCATTCATTTGGCTACTTAAGCTTTCTTGAAGGCTTTTTTTATTTTAGCTTCCTTGGATTTTGTATTTGATCATCATTATAAAATTCAAAGATTTCTATAGCTGATTGCACATTATTGTAATCTTCAATTTATGCTTGTGCATGCTAATTTATTAAATGTTTTTTCGAATTTATTTCATGTTGATTTTCAGATTTTGTGGTAGCTAGCTCTTCAATTTTTTTGCTGGTATCTTCTTGCAATTGATTTCCAAAACTTTCCAAGCTTTGTGGTTGAGATTGATTAACATGTGGGAGTGCATCAAAGTCATTATTAATAATATAATAAATGTGCACCAAATGAAGGAATTTATCATACACAACAAAGACAACTTCATCATGATTAGTATGCACCTCCATATTGGAATTCTCAATCATGTTAATAGAAGTTGAAGAAGATTCATCAAAGCTTTAAATTTCCTCGTATGGATTAGGAATGCAAGAAAGAGAACAAGCATATTCAAACCATTCCATCAATTCGATATATGAAGGTTTATCCTCAACTTTAAATACTAAACGAATTAATCAAAATCTGTTGTGTAACCAGCTTCAAAAGTAGAAGGAAAGAGATATAAACGCCTTAGAAATAAGCCACTTCGAGGGGGCAACCTCCAATACATTACATAAATGCACAATTCTTGGATGATACAAATGAACAAAACCTCCTTCTATATATAGGAGTCCATGGGGCCATAATATAATCCTAGTGGGGCCACAATGTAATCCTACCGACCTAACAATAATAATGTAAGGGCACAATAATAACAATATGGGGGTTACAGGGGTACAATAATAACAATAAGGGGGGCTACACTAACATAATAAGGGGCTACACTATTAATATAGGGACTTAACATGCCCTCTCCTTCAAACAAGTGTTGTCCTCAACGCTTGATTATTTCTTGATGCTCCTGTATAAAATTCTCATCCTCCCATGTGTAATCTTCAACGGGTAAGTTCTTCCATTTGATGAGATACTCTGAAATTGATCGATTTTGTAGTTGTCGAGTTCTTGTTTCCGTGACTTCTTCAGGTTCCAATATGATTTTTCCTTCCTCATCAAGTTCTCGCAATATTGTTTGAACTGGAAGTTTGTCCCCTATAACCTTTTTTAAGCATGAAACATGGAAAATTGGATGCACTCGCGAAGAAGCAGGAAGCTCCAATTTGTATGCCATAGTACCAATATTTTGCAAAACCTTGTAAGGACCATAGTACTTTGGAGATAATTTATTATCCTTCTTAGCTTGCTTGAGGGACATTTGTTTGTATGGTTGTAGCCGTAAAAAATACCCAGTCTCCCACATCAAAACTTCTCTCACTGCGATGTTGATCTGCCTATTGTTTCATTCGATTTTGTGCCAAATTTAGGTTATCCTTTAAGAGTTGGAGAACTTCTTGTTGATGCTCCATGTGATATTCCACTTCTTGAACCATAGAAATTTCCCTTAAAGAAGATTTGATGGACGATGGATGATATCCATAAAGTTCCATAAATGGGGTCATTTTTGCTACAGCATGGAAGGAAGTGTTGTACCACCATTCAGCGAGAGGTAACCACTTGACCCATTGGGCTTGCTTATCAAACAGAAAACAACGAAGATATCCTTCCAAAAATTTATTTACTATCTCAGTTTGACCATCGGATTGAGGATGATAGGATGAGTTATGAGGTAATTGAGTACCCAAACAAGAAAATAACTCTGTCCAAAAAATTCCAGTAAAAATGGGATCTCCGTCGCTCACAATAACCCTTGGGTTTCCATGTAGCTTTTGAATTGTGTCCATAAATTTAGTAGCAATTGTACTTGCTTTAAATGGATGAGAAAATGCATAAAAGTGTGCATACTTGGTAAGTCTATCAACTACCACCATGATGACATTCTTCCTTCGTAATTTAGGTAAACCCGTGATAAAATCCATTGAAATCTCCTCCCAACGCCGACTTGGAATGGATAAAGGTTGTAGAAGTCCTGGTCTTAATTTTCTCCACTTTATCTACCGGGCAAACATTCCGCCACAAACTTTTGAATATCGTATTTAAGGCCATCCCAAAAAAATTTTTCTTCACCCCGTGTAAGTTTTTAAAAATCCTGAGTGTCCTCCCAAAGGAGAAGTGTGAAATTCTAGAAGAATCTTTTGTTTTAGTTGGGACTTCTTACAAAGATATAAGCGATCTTTGTACCATAAGGAATCATTTTTCCAACTAAATGTATCGGATGTACTAGGATCTTGTTGCAAATTTTCAATGAGTGTCCATACATCTTTGTCCTTCTTCCATTCATCTCTTTCTTCGGTTATACAATCTAGTTGGATAATAGAAATGGCACAAAGAAATGCTTCCACCTCTTCATTCTTTCTTGAGAGTGCATCTGCAACAACATTAAGCGTTCCTTTTTTGTAGATTATTTCAATTTCATAACCCAACATCTTTGTGACCCATTTTTGTCGCTCTTCTGAAGACAATCTTTGTTCCAAAAAGTGTTTAATACTACCATGATTAGTTTTTACCTTGAAGTGTCTTCCCATTAGGTAAGTTCACCATTTCTTTAGTGCATGTAGTATTGCTAACATTTCCTTCTCATAAATAGGTTTTTGTAAATACTTTCCTTTTATTGGACGACTTTCAAAAGCAATGGGTCATCCTTCCCCGCATTAAACCGCACCAATTCCATTTCCCGAGGCATCACATTCCACAATAAAGGTTTTTGTGTCTCATAGCTAAGACCTGCTAGCACATTGCTCCTTTAAGATGTTCAAAGGCCTTAGTTGCTTCAGGAGTCCATGAAAATGCATCTTTCTTCAATAATGTTGTTAGAGGTGTCGTTTATTCTTCCATAATTCTTAACAAACTTACGATAATAGCTCGTTAACCCGAGAAATCCTCGTAACCGCTTTATGGTCTTAGGGACTTTCCATTCCCTTAATGGCTTTAATTTTGTTAGGGTCTACCTTAATAGCCTCCTGAGATACAATATGACCCTAATATTCCACCTCTTGTACTCCAAAGAAACATTTGGATGTTTTTGAATATAATTGTTTCTACTCCAATAGTTTGAGCACCATGTCAACATGTTGAACATGATCCTTCCAAGACCTGTTGTAGATTAGTATATCATCAAAAAATACTAACACAAATTTTCTAAGGAAGGGTTTGAAAATGGAATTCATCAACCCTTGAAATGTAGAAGGTGTATTGGCAAGGCCAAAAGGCATGACAAAAAATTCATAATGACCCTCATGAGTTCAAAATGTTGTTTTTGGAATATCTTCAGTATTCATTCTAATTTAATGATATCCTGAACGAAGATCCAACTTGGTAAAAGGAATTGTTGCATGTAATTCATCCAATAACTCATCAATCACAGGAATGGGAAATTTATATTTAATGGTGAGCTTATTGAGCTCCCTATAATCCGGACACATTCGCTTAGATCCATCCTTTCTTGTGTACCAATACTACAGAGCAGTAGAAAGAACTTGATCAGGGTTGAATTATACCCGCTCTAACATTTCTCGCAATCATGCGTTCAATTTCGCTCTCTTTTGGAAGTAAGGATATCTATAAGGTCGGATGTTTGGAGGAACAACTCCCCGGAATCAAATGAATAGCATGTGATCATGATCACGAATAGGTGGGAGTCCTTTGGGAGTTTCAAACACCTTGGAATGGGATATGATTGTTCAAGACTTGCTGGAGATCTCAAATAAATGATTTTGATGTTGAAACTTCTAGTGAGCATGATTGTGTAATTACGCCTCGTTGTTCTTTCTTCAAAATATTTGTCATGACATTAGAGCTTATTATGTTTCCCGGCTTCCCTGCGATACCCCATAATTCAAATTCCTTTCCTTCTGAAAAAAATTCAAGAAAGTTCTTGAAAATTAAAAGTTATCGTCCCCAAATATTGTAATCATTGTACTCCGAGTACAACATCAGTGCCTCCCATTGGAATGGAAAACATTGGAATATTCAATACATATTCCCCCATGGTTATCTTGATATTATGACATTTTCCAGAGCAATTTATAGTTACTCCATTTCAGCCATCACTTAACATTCTCGTGTTGGGTATAGGAAACAATTCAATTCCTTGGCTACCTTACAATGAATAAAATTATGGGTGCTACCCGAATCAATCAACACTATTACCTTTTTCTTCTTGATATGTCCTTCTACATTGAGAGTTTGAGGAGTGGTAATTCCTGCCAGTGCATTACACGATATGGTCGGATTCATTTCTTCCCCTTCTATGGTTGGTTCCTCGTGTATATCCTCTTCTTGTTCATTTTCTTCCTCCTCTTCACAATCTATGTAAAACAATTTCTTCTCAAGACACTTATGACCTTTTTAGTATATTTGCTATCACAACCGTAGCAAAGCCCTTTTGCTCTTTTTTTCTTCCAATTGTTGTGGTGTCAATCTTGTAGGTTGTGGAAGTCTAGGAGTAGCAACACTTCCATCTTTATATATGTGAGTGGTAGGCTTCTTTGTTGCCATAATTTTACATTCAATTTTTCTTGCCAACTCCGAATGCCTTCTCTAATGAATCGGGGTTCCGTAACACGAACTTCATGTTGAATGTTATCCTTTAAATCGCTCTAAGAAGAGATCAATCCCGTGGTCCTCTCAAATATCAAGCATTCTTATACTCAATTTGGAAGTCCTCAATGTGCCGGCCCACTAAACCCCCTTTTTTTTGAGATTTATCAATTGGCTAAAGAAGGTGTTGCTCTTTGTATCCTCATAACATGCTATCATTTCCTCTGTAAAAATTGATCAAGTGACAATTTTTTTACGAGAGCAAAGCCATCGATACCATACAAATATATTGGGTTGTAAATATAAAGTTGCAATGCATACCCTTTGTGTGTTTTTCACATTATGGAGATCAATATATTTCTCCATCTATAGTATCCATGTTACGAGATCCTTGCCATAAAACTTCCTCATATCCATTTTGGAATATGGTGGTCTTTCCCACCAACATTCGAGTTTATGAAATCACGATTAACATTTATTTTATTCTCATCATGAGGTTCTTCTCCTATATTTCCGCCATTAGAATCATTTCTGGTTTTAAGCTTGTCATCAAGCCTTCCATGTATGCTTTTAGATCATTCTTCATGTTTTCCATGTTGTCTTCCATGTAATCCATCTTAGCTTCCATGCCAGATTTCATGCCATCCATCTTAGCTTCCATGTAATTCTACAAACCGTCCATCTTATATTCCATGCCTTTTGTCAAACCATCCATATTAGCTTCCACGCCTTTCTTCAAAATTTCCATTTCATTTTTTGTCGCTCTTTGAGAGAGTGAAATTTGTTGCACTTGCTCTTGTAATTTTGATATGTCATGTTGCCATTCTTCGTCTTCATGAGTCATAGTAGAGCTTTCTAAAGGCTTAATGGGTGTTGAATTATTTTTAGGGGCCATTTTATAATTCAATATTGATATCTATTCTACAAGATGCCCTTGGAATCAATTCAACTTGATTCTTCAAACAAGACTTATGCAATTCGGAAAAAAATACACACCTTTTACTTGCTTTGAGGAGCTCGATATTGAAATTGAATTATCTCTATAATTGAAAATATTCGATATCTGAAATTCAGCTCTATAGTAGCCCTCTGAAGCTTCTTTCAAATGCCACAGTTCTGACCTGATTTGGATTCTCCAAGACAAAG
The DNA here is from genome assembly GCA_034641835.2 of Pinus albicaulis. Lineage (NCBI taxonomy): Eukaryota > Viridiplantae > Streptophyta > Pinopsida > Pinales > Pinaceae > Pinus > Pinus albicaulis. The sequence goes on from CM076584.1 coordinate 928,732,504, forward strand.
TTGTGTCCAATCTCCCACAATGACCTAATTATGGACTGGTTCAGTAGAGCGAACTTGTACGACTTTCCACGTATCACTGTTTCTTCCTTTGTCTCTAAAATTGATAGTGAAGAAACTTCAGTCTGTGTACTTGCGAACACTCACTTTTACGGCACTTCAATCCACCTCGGTGAGAGAGAGTTATTGAAGTTTTCCCCACGATCACCTCGAGATGAAATTCAGAGCCGAATGTACTACTCTTCCACAGATCATATTCCAAAATATTGCAAAACCAAGCTCTGAAATTTTTTGACGAATTTCCTCAGGATTTCAGCTTCGCACCATATGAATTTCAGACTCTGAAACTTCGTACAAAAAAATTTATAGCGCAATTTCCACGATGACCTGTTTATGAGCCTAAAAAAATACCTAACTTCCACAGATGATATCTCCTCAAATATTGCGAACCAAGATCTGAAATTTTTAGACAACCTTCCTCAAGATTTCAGCTTCGCACCCTAGAAATTTCAGCTTCGGAAGCTTCGTATAAAAAAAGTTATAGCGAAAATGCCACGATGACCTGTTTGGAGCAGCGAAACCCTAGAATCCCAAAGCTCTGATACCAAATGTTGTGTAACCAGCTTCAAAAGTAGAAGGAAAGAGATATAAACGCCTTAGAAATAAGCCACTTCGAGGGGGCAACCTCCAATACATTACATAAATGCACAATTCTTGGATGATACAAATGAACAAACCCTCCTTCTATATATAGGAGTCCATGGGGCCACAATATAATCCTAGTGGGGCCACAATGTAATCCTAGCCGACCTAACAATAATAATGTAAGGGCACAATATTAACAATATGGGGGTTACAGGGGTACAATAATAACAATAAGGGGGGCTACACTAACATAATAAGGGGCTACACTATTAATATAGGGACTTAACAAAATCTAACAGTAAAATCTATAAAAGATTCATTTTCAAACATTCGTAAATATTCAAGTTCATCACATACCTGTTTAGTCAATTTTATGTCTCAAATTGCTATCATGAATTATCAACCGAGGTTAGTAATTTGATGATGTGTGGTGCACTATATGTGCTTAGGTAAACTTGTTCTCTTACTTCGTTGTGTATGTTTATGTTGTTTTTGGGGGCATTTTTTTTTTTTTGTCTAAGAAATGAAATATCTTAATGCTAATGAATATTTAAATCTAAATGAATTTTAATGATGAAAACTAATTAAAGAAGGAAGAAAATGAAAATGTTTTTTTTTTTTTTAAAGAAAGAAATTAAATTACAAACTGTTAGAGTCAGCCTTTGCAGCTTTCCTTTAGTGATCAAACATGCTCTTACAAAGTGATTTTAAGGTGTCAAGGTCAAATTTTGTCATTTCAAAGAGTCTTCAAGCAAAATTTGGTCACTAGGCATTAGGTCTAGGGGTTGTTTTTACTCCTGTCAAAGTTGTCCAAATGTCGATCCATGTCACCATTCAGCTGAGTGTACCATCATTCAGAGGGTTTTCATCATCATGTCAAGTTCCGTTGGGTCATTTTACAGCTGGTTCATGCTTCAGTTGTGCCTAGGTAAGGTCCATTCCCCTCTCCTAGGGTTTTGGAGGTAATTTCTCTTGGATGTTCAAATCATCGAAAAAATTTGTATCCTGATGTTCATACACCTTCCCCTATCATTAATATACCTTATTAAATAGTTCCCATCACTGAGATTCCCCAAATTCCTCATTTTTGCACAAACCCTAGTTTCTTGCCACAACTTGGCAATTTTCTAGGCTAGGCCTGTGTTTTTCCCTTTTAGACCCCTTCCCCTCACTCAATCTCTGCGATTCCACTTTCCCCTACTTCCTAACATCCCTCCATACTTCCCAAAATTTCGCCAAGAATTTAGAAGCCCCTTATCCCCTTCATTTTGCTTCATTTCGACAAAATCCCTTGTTTCACACATCGGGATAAGTTTCACTCAAAAGATGTTTCAGAGAAATAAAAGATGAATTTTAGAAAACTGAGAGAGGTTTTTGTCCAAAACATCCCAAGGAAGAAAAACCTCTTTCACGTTTTACACAGGTATCATGGTTTTAGAGAAATGTCAAAAATACCGTTTCCTCAGGAGAATTGAATGCACCTCTGAAGTGACCTTGGGAAAATCAAGATTTCTCCTAGCATGGTTGGCTAAATGACTTGCTTGATGAGTCAAAGGATAACTAGACACAAATATATTTCCAATGAGCTATCATGAGCTCAATTTGGAGTTGAGGAAGACCTTCAAAAGTTGACTGCAACAACGCTCTGCCTTGAGGTAGCCTCATTCTGCTCATTTTGACAAGTTTTGGGAGATTTGATTTTTGAAAGGGTAAATGAAATCCAAATTGTAAAATTCCACTTGTGTTGGAAGTTAGACTCCAATAGCTTTCCAACGAGCTATCACACACCCGATTTGGACACCGGGAAGGCCTCCAAAAGCCTCCTGCAAAATGCACTATGTAGCTACTCATAGAAAAGTGCGCGCTACCCATACATGGTGTGCGCTACCCACTTAAGGTGCGCTACCCACATAACACCAACAGCCAGTGTTAATTAACACAGGAACTACCCACTTGAGGGGCGCTACCCATTGGGAAGGGGCGCTACCCATACAGTTTCAGAGCCAAAAAATTTTTCTCCTTCGTCCAGATTCATGCCAAATTGCCTCCAACTGCTTGCAAGTAGGTTCTTTACGTTTGCTCAGTGAATTTTGGACATGATTATGGTGTTTTGAAAGTGGAGAAACAAATGTTTAATGTGAAGAAATGTAAACCCTATGTTTATTTCCAAATTCACTTCTTAGGGTTTTGAAACAAATATGAGTGATTGTGTGGGGGTTTGCAAACTAGTGTGGTTGATATATATGCTCATGCATCTACTGTCAGTGGTGTCCCTGCTCATCATTTACCTCAGCCTCACGCTCTCTCATTGCCATTACATCACTGCTCTCATTGTTATTGCCATTGTCATTTTCACACTATTCATCATTCATGTTATGACATAGTCCCATTTTCACTTGTCCACATCCTCCATTGACATTGTCAAACGTTGCAAGGGCTATTTCTATTGACCTACACTACACTCATTCCTATTCATGTGTCAAATCCCCATGTAGTCAAAGAGTGGCTATTTTCCATTCAAACTCCTTGTGACAATCCTTTTCCCATTGTGATATTTCCTATAGCACCTTGACATATATGTGACACATCTGACATTGGAGCATACACCAAACTCTTGTTTTCGTCATAACCATATAAGCATACTTTCATACACATTGTGACACCATGATAGAGACCGACACATACAACCGAGACAGTGTTTTCACCACAGGAACTGCATGCACCAGGAGGGCACTGAAACGGCGTGAAACGCATGATCCACTTCATATTTTGGCCGAGGCTTCGTTGGCTGAGCAAGATACATGATGGAGGGTCTTCGCTTCGAATTTGAGCAAATTCGGAGAAAATTTTGTCATTTTGAAATATTTTGGTCTAAAAACAGGTTTTTCAGTTAAGCGGGTAGCGCGTCCATATGCTCACTTTTTTTCGGGACACTTGCTGAAGGAAATCTTTGCATTTTTGGGTTTTTCATGGTAAGTTATGCATCCTCAGGCATTGCCGAAGCATTTCATCAGATTCTGGATGGTCAAAAGGCTAAAAAACACCATGAAAACCACCTTGCTGCCACCTTTTGCACCAGCATGAAGTACTTCTGGGAGAATGAAGTTTTGGAGGGGAAAATGAGCTCCAAATTGAGAATTTCCACTTGGGTTGGATAGCCAACATCCAGGGCTTTCCAACGAGCTATCATGAGCTCAATTTGGATACCGGGAAGTGCCTCAAATTCAGGTTGAAAGGCGCGCTACCCACTCAATTCAGGCGCGCTACCCACTTAAATTTTTGGCTGAATTTTCAACTTCCAGCTCAGAATTTCGGCCAGTTGGGACCAGTTTTGCTTGTGGATGAAATTTTTGGGTTTTTATGATGTAAATTAATGGTTGACATGTAACTTTGGCTCATTTTTACCTATTCTAGAAGATTCACTCTCAAAAAAGTGAAAATCATGTAAATGAATCAATTTCCACTCTTTTAGAGGCAAGTTGTTAGCTGCCTAGATTTTAGCTCCTTGATTAGAATTTGTTGGAACTGCTCCTAGAAGGAGGATTTCGACCCCTAGAGGCATGGGAAGGGGTTAGGATGCTCTATATGATGTAATTTCTCAATTATTTTCAGAGGTTGGAGAGGTTGGACTCTTGGGAAGATTTTGGCACACTATTATACATATTTTTCATATTTTGGCTAAGGAAAGATCAGAGGTTTTGCAGCACCTGTTGGGATTCTTGTGGCTTTCAGTTCTTGATGGTGTTTTCTCTCAGTTTTTTGTAAGTTCTTTCATGTTTAATGTATGCCATTCTCTTCTTATGCTTCTGAAATTAAATGAATGAGTAGATGAGGTTGAATCCATTGTTCACAGTGCTCTGCCTTTGAATTCATTTAATTTTACATGTTTTCACCTGTTTGAGAAGGATCCATGTTCATCCTTGCCCTTTTCAACTTCCTTTCATTCTGATCCATCCATATATCCAATCAAAAGCATTAAGACTATTGCCTACCTCGCCCCAACTCGAAATTTGCAAAGATCTGACCTTATCCCTAGACCCAAAATTGTTTTTTCCCATTTCTCCAACGAAAACCCAAAAAAATCAAAATCAAACATTCCTATCTCTTTACTAGCCTAAAATCCGTATTCATTGTTCATTATAAGTCATCTCAGCCCCTCTGAAAACCTTTTGCCGAGATAGACCCGGAGAGAGCCCTCTCCTGTCCTCGTAGGGCTAGCTACGAGGCTGAGCGTGGTTTGATGTAGCCTTGAGTTTTACCTTATTTCAGCCTAAGGTAGATTTGAGCGCTAACACAAACTATGTAATATGAAATCTAAAAGAAGGAAGAAAAAGAAATGTTCATTAACTGATCTAAATTTCATAAAAATAAATCAAACTTTAAATGATGTTAGTAGGCCGGAAAAACATCTATGTAAAACATCTAACTAGTTAAAAACAAAGCATCATTCTAGATCTAATTGCATTCAAATGACAATTTGAAATCAATTCCTATCTTATCTATTGAAGGCTTCTAATCTTATGAAAAATAGAGCATAACTTAATCTAATTATATTCCATGGATTGAAAGCATAAATCCTATCTCTAAGAATTGAAATGACAGTGCCGAATTGAAATTGAAAGCAAGTACAAAGCATGAAACTATGACTGCAATGTGACTGCATACTAAGATCTGGTCCAATCGGAAAATGGAAAAACCACCTTCTTGCGACGTCTTTAGCTAGCACAAGATTACACAAATAATTGGAAATTTAATCTAAGAAAGCATTCATAAATTAATCTACAAAGCAGTAAACAATTTAAACTATGAATTGACAGAAAATTAATCTATGAAAGCAATGCGAACTTAACTATGAAATTGACAAAAATAGAAATGATAATTAACAGTGAATGAAATAATGAAATTCAAACTACAAAAAAAACTAACAAAACATCCTTTCCATGTAGGGGCCCTCTGCAACAGAATGAGTTGAAAATATAATGGGCTACGTGTGCATCAAAATCTCGAACTGGTCTTCTTATTATCAAAACAGAGTTTCAAAGGCATAAACTGTAGTATTAAAAATTAGGACTGTCTCCGGTTTCAAAACGATCGATATTTAAACAAGTTTTGAATTCAACTGTCTGAGGCATTTTCGCTTATAGATAACGATTATAATTGGTTTTCAGAAGTATAAACAAAACAAATTCTTAGTGGTTGTCTCTCGATTTTCTACGTCAGAGAAAACCGAAAACATCTCGCTCGCTAATCTCACTCTTTGACTGAACTTTGACCACGAACATAGGCACGTTTTCTTTTTGAATTCGAATAGGTGGATGGGATATGATGCATGTGTGGATCACTCCTGAGATACCCATTTGACCCATTCCCTTATTTTCTTCTCAAAACCTGTCAAACCATAATAGTAGCTGCTGAAACAAAGATTAGTTGCAGAAATGCATACATTCTGTAGCTAGTTACATAAATTCATTCAAGTAACAAGAAACATCATAATATAAAGTAGAGATCATTAAATGCTTTCTCTGGTATGAAATATGTCAATTATCATTGATTGGAGTCATGAATTTGTGAAAAAGAAAGGAAGATATGATGAAAAAGGGTGTCAAAGTAAGAACAATTTTGAGGTTCAAAATACCTGTTCATAATCATAACCATAAAATTCATAAAGGAAATTTTTGATAAATTGATCCCAACTCTGAACAGAGGCAACTAGAAGAGATTGAAACCATCTTCTGGCTTTTCCTGAGAATGTAAGAGTAAAAATTCTGCATAAGTTACCTTCATCAATATCATGAAAAGTAGAATTGTTACCGCTAAATTTTACCTTTGACAAGTGTCTTACTATTTCCGGTGGAGTATTGGAAGATGCATGTCCAAAGATACAACTCCAAATGGGAAATTTGGGAGGAGCCATTGTGATTAAATACAAACTTTAAAATACAAAAAATCCAAAAGACAATAAGTCGTTAGGCCCTCCTACTGGCACCAAAAATGTTTATGGTAAAAAATGACCTCATGAACATGTAAGGGAGACCAGCTGATGAGAGCTCTGACTAAGTCCTTATCCATTTTATGTAGTGGTTCCAACTGGTTCAATTGGGTCTAGTTACCCTCTCTCCTTCTATGTTGGCCTATAGTATGTCTATTACTTTCCAATAGAAAAAAGAGAAATCATATGTGCCCTCTTGAAAAGCTCATGCAGGAAAGTGATCCTTAAGTTGACTCTACGGCTCAACCAAACTGCAACTAAGTTCTTCCCCTGTATGAGGGGACTTATAGAATGCAACATTTAAATATAAATGCAGATCTATGCTAACATTCCAATAAAACTATAATCCTATCTCAAATTGGAAAATGATAGCCTTTTCCCAATTCAAGAGTAGATGAACTAACTAACCAGGGGAAGAGGGCTGTTTATATGATTGAATTCATTATATGATTTTCATCAATTAAAGAAGTAGTTCATTCAATTAATGAAAGGGAAAATAAAATGGGAATGTATCTAAACAATAAATAGTTATTTCCCAATACATTCTTATATCAATAAATTCTTATTAATTCTAATTTTGTTCGGTCCCTCAAAGATAGCTCTTACAGAACCTCAATATCATAAAAAAAATGATATGATACTAGTGCTCAATATCAGAAATCCATACACTATTTAGTTGTGGTTTGGTTTAGCTGTGGTTTGGTTTAGTTGTGGAAGAAAAAGAGTTGCGATTTGGCATTATTTATACTTAAACCCGAGGCCTCGGAGAAGTCAGACAGGATGGATTTGAAGACTTTGGCTTCTTGAATAGAGGGATAGCCAAACAGCATGTTATCGTCAACAAATTGTTGATGGGTGATGGCAGGGGAATTGTGGACAGAGAGGCCTTTGAGACGCTGGGAAGAGAGAGCGTGTTTGAGGTGTCGACCCAGCCCTTCAGCCATGAGGACAAAGAGGAAGGGGGAGAGCGGATCTCCTTGGCGAATGCCTCTGGAAGGTTTAAAAGGTTGGGAGGGGAGACCATTATTAAGAATAGAGAAGAATGAAGAGGAAATTAAACTTGCAATCCACCTGATCCACATGGGTGAGAAACCAAAGGCTAAAAGCATTTTATCTATATAGAGCCAACTCAACTTATCAAAGGCTTTGGAGAGGTCGATCTTTAGGAGCATACCTGCCTGCTTGGAGTGCTTGAGGGAGTGAATGATTTCGTGAGTGAGGATGATGCCATCCAAAATCTGCCGACCTTCTACATATCCGGATTGTTCAGGAGAAATGAGAATGGGCAGGAGCGGCTTCAATCTGTTTGCGATGACCTTGGATATCACTTTGTAAATGACATTGCAAAGAGCTATGGGTCTAAACTTGTCCGGAGTTCTGATGTTCGCTTCTTTAGGTATTAGAGCGATGAAGGTAGAGTTTAGAGCTGGCAGAAGCCAGTGCATTGTGCGGGATTCCTCAACCACCTGTCATACCTCTTCTTTGATGAGATCCCAAAAGGAGTGGAAGAAAGTCGTGGTAAATCCATCAGGGCCAGGAGCTTTGCCCTCCTTTAGCTGGTTCATTGCTTGGTCCACCTCCAGGAGTAGAACAGGTCGAAGAAGGATTTGATTGTGTTCCTCTGTTATGAGCTTTGGAACATGTTGAGTGATCTTCTCGATTGCTGGCCTTCTGTCCAGAGGGGGTTCTTGGTGGACCTCCTTGAAGTGGTTGATGAACTCCTGTTCAATTTCTTCGTGATTTTCCAAGCGCTCTCCCTCGCGATTCTGAATGAAAGAGATGGTGTTGTGCATTCTTCTCTGGACAGTGGATCTGTGAAAGAACTTAGTGTTCCGTTCACCTTCCTTTAACCATCTGATGCGGGACTTTTGCTTCCATAGAATTTCCTCTTGGGCCCTGCGTTCCTCCAGTTGACTGTGCAGAAACTTTTCTTTTTCCAAGGTTTCTGCTGAGTGACCCTCATCAATGATCTTTTGCTGGAGATCTTTCATTTCCTTGACAAGATCTTGCTGAGCCTGAAATATGTTACCGAAGGTCTCATGATTCCATTTTTTGATTTGGCCTTTCAGAAATTTGAGTTTCTGCTGGAATTTAAACATATATGATCCTTCAGACGAAGGGGAGTTTGTCCAGGTGGAGTTGATGAGGTCTTTGAATGCGGGATGAGAGAGCCAGAATCCTTCGAACCTGAACGGACGCCTAGAAGAATTTCCAGGCCGGAGCCATTGGAGAGAGATCGGCCAGTGATCCAACCCTGAAAAGGGAAGGATAGAGGCGGTGAGGTCACCTTCGAGATGGATCGCATTGTCCGAAATCAAGAACCTGCCGAGTTTGGATGCGATTTGCTGTTTACCAGCCCTTCGATTGCTCCAGGTGTGCATACCATTACAGAACGGTAGATCGATAAGCGAGTTGTTGTGTATGAAATCGTTGAAATGGCGATTTTCCTGATCCAACCTGGTTCGGCCTCCTTGCTTCTCCTCCAGTTTAGTGATCATATTGAAATCGCCTCCTGCAATCCAAAGAGGATGGACCCTATTAAGATTTAAAAGTTCAATTGTGTCAAGAAGAGCAATTTTATTGCCTGCCTCCTGCGGGAAGTAGACATTAGATAAATGCCCATGAATATTGGTACCGATAATGTGGAAAGTAGCTTGAATGAAGTGGTGGGAAGCATGAAACTTCGAGAGAGAGATGGTCTGCTCGTTCCAAGCTATGGCAAGACCTCCAGAAGCGCCAGAAGCATCGACAGCGACCGAGCGACACCCTGGCCAAGCTTTCGAGAGGATCTGACCAAGAGTAGTGCTATTACATTTCGTTTCCTGCAGAAAGAAGATTTGTGGTTGCTCCCGATTTATCATATTTTTAATCATACGGATCTTGCTGGGGCCATTAAGCCCTCTTAAATTCCATGAAGTGAGCTTCATGATCCACTGGGGGGGGTTGGCTTGTAGTATTTAGTCAACTTTGCATATCTGCCTGAGTCTACCAGGATTTTCCCTATTGAAATGGTGCGTTGAAGATCAGTTTTCCGTCCCCTCTTTTTGGAATCTTTGGGGAAGTAGTTTCCGTCCCATTGACTTCCCGTTTGTATACCAAGTTGCTGCTGCTGATAAGCCCTGGAGATGACCACTTCAAGGGCATTTAGTTGGAACTCTGGAATCTTATCATAATCTTTTCTTTTGCATGCTTGTTCCAATCCAAAGATGTCTAGACCATTAAGATTAATACTTTCCGGCTCTTCCTCCATATGCTGAGGGAGATTGCTTTCTGTGGGAAGAAGCGATGAAAGCAGAGAATGACTTGGTATACAGTCAACATCCATACCATTTGGCTTCCAATCTGGATCTTTGGGGGGCTCCGAGGAGGTGGCAGGACAATTATCCTGGGAAGGGGGAATGGAGGACGGATGATCTAAAGGTGGAGAGGGTGGGGTGGAAGAGTTCTTCTTAGTGATAGTCTCTGAGTTCGGTGGGGGTTCGGTAAAATTAGATCCCAGGATGTCGAAGCTATTACTTGTGGAGGGGGCAGAGACACCAGGTTGAATGGGTTTTTTCCCACTGGAGGTCTTTTTGTTAGCTCTTCTTCGATTGGTAACTTTAGTGAATCCTTCCTGATCTGAGGGATTCGAGGGACCAAAGGGGGTAGGATGGGAGTTTAGAGGGCAGTCCCTGAACAGGTGTCCTATAGTGTGGCATTTGCGACAACGAAAAGGAACATGTTCAAAATCTAAGGGCTGTACCCATTCATAGTCATCATGAAAGATACTTACCGAGTCCGGAAGAGGCTTGTCCAGTCGCATGCAGACACAAATACGAGCATATGAGGTGTATCTGCGCATTTTTGTTTCTTCTGCTATTTTGACAAATTCCCCAAGGCCTTTGCCTATGTCTTTCAATGAATCTTCATCCCAATATTCTAGAGGGAGCGAATATAACCTGATCCATACCGGGGCCCAGCTTAGGTCCTCCTTGTCGGGGTTGAATCTTTCAATCCAATCCCTTAAGTACAAGCCTGCTGAGTTGAAGAAGTAAGGGCCTTCGTCCATTACTCTGTTCCTGTCTTCTAAGCATAAAAAGGTAACTGTGAAGAACCCTTTAGGCCCTAGCTGCAGGGTAACGTGCCCCTTGGGTTTCCACTTTGCCGCGATCCATCCGTGTAGGGCCTTTTCGGTCGGCCAGAAGCCAACAAACTTACCAATGAGGGCATGGTCCCTCATATATTGGATTCTTCCGTTAATCCTGTGGCTAGGAAGCTCCACCTTGGGTCTTTCCGCGGCAATAGGTTTGCAAGTCGAGGAAGTGGCCTTGGGGATGCCCTCGTGGCCAAGCACAGCCTCCTACTTATCATCGCTTTTGTCAGGAAGGGCATCAGAAACATTTGTCGTATCCTGCTGAGGAGAAGTCATATTGAACTCGTGATCATGAGCAGGGGCGTCAGGACCTGTCGGAATCTGCGAGGTGCTCACAAAGTTCGAAGTGGGGGAAGACGCTGCGGTCTCCCCCAAAGGGGCCTCCATGAACGAGACAACAGCATCAGTCGGACACGAGCAAGCAGAAGGCCTGCGGGAGGAAGCAGAGGTTGAGAGAAGCAAGTCGACGCCGTTGCAGAGAGCGAAGGAAACCCTTAGGTTGCAGAGCACGAAAATCCCATCTTGTCCCTCAACTAATTTTTTATTATTAAAAATACAAATACAAATTAAATTTTAATTTAATGTTAATTAATTATAATGATTTCATTAATTAAATATATACAATTTAATTAAAATTATTAAATTAATAAATTAAAATTATTTTATAATTACAAATTACAAAAACTAAAATAATTAAAAATATAAATTAATTTAAATTAAAATAAAATAATTTATTATTAACAAATAAACCTGGAAAGACATGTCATGGTATTAGTGGCTATTGGTCCATGTGATGGAAAATAGTGGGTTTTTGGCTGAACATATGCGCCATGGTGAATTACAAAGGGAGGCATAAGGAGGGCTTTATTAAGTATAGAGTGGAGGGGTAAGGTATGGAGTAGGGAAGGCATAAGGTGTGATGATTTCAGAGGAAGGAACATTTTAGAGAGAGTTAAAAATGAAGCTCCAAAAAAAATATATCCCTAAGGTCCTAACAGTGATGTGAGTGATTAGGAGGAGTGAAGTGAGGTTTAATACAATGAACCTTCAAAATTGAAAGTCTAGAAATGGGAGAGTGAGGTGAGTGAGGTGAGGAGGGGAGATTGAAAGTCTAGAAATGGGAGAGTGAGGTGAGGAGGGGAGAAGATATAAGGAGGGTTTCACTATATGAATTTCAAAGGGGAAATAAATAAAAAGTCCCGAAATGGGAGAGTGAGGTGAGGAGAAGAGAAGATATAAGGAGGGTTTCACTATATGAATTTCAAAGGGGAAATAAATAGAAGTCCCTAAATTAGAGAGCTATGAGTTCCGAAAAGTGAGGGAGTGACAAGTAGGAGTCAAAGGTATGGATTTCAAGGGTTTTTAAAAATAATGTTACAAAATTGATAAGCTTCGAAGTGGGAAGGGGTGACGTATTGTGAGACAAGAGAGGAGGAGAGGAGGGACACGTGGAGTGAGACCCTCCCTCCTAATTAAAAAAAACTACATCCAATGTTGAATGATAATGTGAATTAAAAGAACTGCAATCACTTTATAATTAAAGTCTCAAAGTTATAAAAAATAATAGCCACTTGAGTTTTGGGATTTCATAAGCTTTTAATTTTGGAAATTGAGATTTGAAGTAGACTTTTGAAATTTGAAAACACATAATTTTAATTGTTTTATAATTTGGTTGTGGTGATTTTTTAGGATTGTTAGAAAATAATATAATAATTAATAATAATTAATTAAAAATTAATAAAAAACAAGATTTATATTTAATTTCTAAAAATTAAAATAATATAAGTTTTGTATATTTTTTTAGCCGAAGTGGTAAATATCACTGAACTTCTGATGAGCACCATTTGCAAACCGTGCATCCAAATGAGATGAAAAAATAACCAATGGAAAAATAATGAAAAGTCGAATGCAATGAACAATCAGAATGGAAATCTGAAGAAAATAAAAATTTGGCAAAATTGTCAGACACTTAACTAAATGAAAAATATTAGCCAAAATTTACGAAAAGGGTCCCCATTATTATTATGAAATAACAACTTAAAAATGCGGGTGTTGTGATTTCATCACTACATAGTCTTAAATCTCAAAGTATCTCAACTACCCTACCTTTGTGAAAGTTTTAGTTTGCTTCCTTTTTAAGCCAAATATTTGACTCCACGTCCAATGGAAATCTATCAAACCCTTTCACAATTTTGAAGCTTTGTTACAACAAACCTAGTAATTGTGTTAAGTACAAAATCGATCATTTTTAATGAGTTATAGAAGGGATCCCCCTTCAGATTGAAATGGCCAGCTTTCAATTCAAGAGATTGGCTAGAGGTTACCTCAGTTATTTCCTTCTACATCTCGACAAATTTCTAAGTGATACCAAGTGATAAATAAGGCGTAGACACACTTATTGAATTTTCATGCCAAGTGTTGTTTCATTAATATGAACATTCACTTTTGGAAGCAGAAAGAAAAAAAACGATGAGAATAAAAGTTTGTGGGAATATGCATTATGATCTTTATTCCTTAATACATTTAGGAGGTCTCTAGAGAAATACAAAGAAGAAGAAATAAGAACAAGAAGGAAGATAAGATAGAGATATGAAGAGGAGATAAGGGAAAAAAATAATAAAATGTAAAAGGAGAATAACGAAAAAAATAAGACAAAGCGGTAGAAAGTGAACTCTTTTAAAATTTTGAGAAGCTTTGAAAATTTATTAGTTATAATACCTACTTGATACTGAGACTAGTAGTCCTTGATTTTTCTTAATTTTTCATAATGAAATATGAACCCCTATGAGGTATGAATGGTGCCATTTATCATTTCTAGGAATTAATAAAAAGTAATGCAGAAAATCTTAAGTGTTCCTATGTATGTGTATGCTTTCAATATTTTAATTTTTACATGCACACTTCTAAATTTGTCTTACATGATTTTCTCTTTTTAATTTCTATTTTGCAAGGTTATTTGTGTGTTTTATTTTAATTCATAACAAGGTTGCAACAAGTTTAGTGTCAAAGAAAGACTATTTTATTGTAGGGGAACAATTATATCCTTAAGATTTGTCAAGTAGAATTATTCCAAGAAGAAATTGCAGTTCTAGCAAAGAGATTATGTTGGGTAAAATGTAAGAAAGGGAATTTATGTAGGAGAAATAGTAAGATTAAAAAAATAGGACTAAGAATACAATGGAGAGGCTTTAGGCAGTGTGTAGGTACATGTTGACGTAGGCATTGCCACACCTATTTCAACAAGGGAGAAACAACCCAGACCAAGGCTCTTTACACAACCTCAGTTGTTTGGAGTAGTTGTTCTCGACAAGTTTAAAGGATCCTTTGCACTTTGAATTCCTCTGCTTATGAAGGAGATAAACAGAGAAATTATCCTAGAATTATAATATACCTTAGATTTTCCTAAACTGAATTAAATAATATCTAAATTTCTTGAGTTATGTTAATATAATTCTAATGAAAAATGTAAAAATATGTAATCAATACCATTCTACTATTAAATAACTAAATTAGATTATAACATTTACAATACTATGATACAAAAGAAGGCTAGAACTGAGTGTAACTAGCGCAATGAAAAATTATTATTATATAAAAACTATTTTAAAGAGAGAAAAACCAAAGAAAATGATTTTATCAACATAAATAAAAATTAGTTCTCTTCTCAATGTAATATGAAATAGAATGGACATCTGTAATCAAAACAATTAGTTCACACTATTAAGTAAAAACAATGTAAAAAGAACTATGTTTTCTTTTCAAATCACTAAGAAAAGACAAAATTTAAATTAGTTATTCTTCCTTAGAATTACAACTTGGCCAAGACTTTTAAGTGAGAGAAAATTAAACAATGAATGAAATGTATTAGAAAATTTAGACTATCATTGGTGATAAACGAATGAAATCAACGCTAAACAAAATAGTATCTATAACATTCATTGTAATATTTCCCACAGGGTGTAGCTCAATTGATTATCGCCTTATTCTAAAGTCATGTGTAAAGCAAGAGATTCGATGTTCAATTCCCCGTGGGTTAGACAAAAAAAAAAAAAAAACATTCAGTGTATTCCTACTATAGATTCAAGAAAAACAACAGTAAAATTAACCAAATACTATTCTAGCTCATCTAACCATCAAAATCGAATCCTTCTTCTTAGGGCACAAGGTCCCGGAGATGAAAAATTGATCAATTTAAACAAATTTGAGTGGTAAAATTGTAATAACAGAGAAAGATAAAAAAATCATTCGCTTGTTAGCTCGAAAAGTCGTATTAACAAATGTGAATATATTCCATAAGCCACACGATATTATGAAATTTAAATTATGACTATGGAAGGAGTAAAACACAACACATTGATGGAATCAAACCTCATAAAAATGTCAGAACTGTCATTCATTCCACAGTTAAAAAAATAACACTTCTATATCAGAATAATGTCTCCCTCTCCTCTCTCGGGTTCCCCCTTTTACTTAAAATTAAGGGGTTTATATAGGAGATTACAATATCTAAAATTCAAACTTTGAAATATAATGATTACAAAAATAGTAAAATAATTTTCTGTTTGTTAGTCGAGATGGCCCACCTTACTAAAGACACTATTAAATATAAATGAAAAGAGCAAATTCAGGGATACATCCTGATTCAAACATGTGCGTCCCACAAGCAGAGCGATAGCAGATTTCATCAATAATTTAACTTGTGATAATACATAACAAGCCATTAAAAATAGTATAAAGCGAATAAGGCTCTTACATAATTATAAATTTTGTAACATCCTTTTCCTTTCCTTTTGATTATTATCTATTCCAACTCTAATTTTATTTTAAATAAGAAAAACTGAAATCAACAATAAAATCTTACCTCAAGACCAATCTGAAAGTAATATTAACTTAAAAGCTTTATTTAGTGCTTTTTGGTTCCTAAGAAATAACCAACTTGAATTTGACAAACTTTACTATAATGTGAGTGTTTAACCCTTGAGAAATTTCAATATATTGGGAATATTTTGTCTTCTTAGCATTAATATGATGATTACAGGCATCCCTCAACCGCTCATTTTCCTGGGTCAATTTTTCAATTTGACGATTGAGTCGTGGAATTACCACCAAGTACTATTGGTTCCAATCAATATCCAACAACGACTTAGAAGCATCCTTCTGAGACTTGTTCTTTGATTCTAGTGGATTTTGAGCATCATGGGGATAAATTTTCTTCTGGTTAACTTCATGTTTAACCTTCTTTGACTAATTTTCCTCCAGCTCTACAACATTCAGGTTAGAGGGGGGTTTTTTCTTGTCACGCAACAACTTGGAAATTTTCGTATTTAACAATTTTTCCTTCATATGATTATCGTTATTCTGACTTTTTGTGTATTTTGTTGCAAGGTCGGGATCAAAAGAGTTGACTTGAGGCTTTTCCTTCTTAGTTTGAGGTTTACCCTGTAGACCGGACACCTTTCAAACCATACCCTCCTCCACAGTGGGATTAAAATTCTTACTATGAGATAACTCTGGGGTTTCAGGTGCCAAAAAATTATCTTCATTTTTCCCCGAAGATATAGGTTGTGAAACAAACTTAAGGTTGCTGATAGGGGTATTATCACCTGAGGGCTTGTCAGGAGCATCGTCAATTTCAACATCATGTTTTGAAGACACTTAAGGGCAGAATTACTCGGGTTGGGGTGTATAAAAAAACCGTTCTTTGAAAGATAAGAGTCCCATTGTAACCCTAGCTTACTAAATTGAAACTTAACCAGAATTTCAATTAAACCATGATGAATTAGATAGAGTACATTTTTCCACTTCTGATATGTCGATTTTAACCAACGAAACATACAAGAAATGTGGGAGATTCAAAGGGTAACCCATAAAAACCATTAACAGTCTAACATGATACAAAAATACCAAACTGTAACAACCTTCACATGTTATATACATTTTAATAAACAATAACATGTTCTGCCATTCAAGTTTCAAATGGGTAACTGGCATACCTGTAACGTCGTAGGAGTATGACCTTTTAGCCAACAATTTCTTCTAGGGAACCTTATTTATCTTCTTGGTCTTTGACCATTTTCACCTTTGAGAGACAGATCGGTGGCTTCTGTAATGAACTCGAGGCCAAATGTAAAATAAACATCGCCAATTTTAACCCTACTACCATTGAAAGAAGCAATGAAAGCCTCTGTGGCTGTCTGGTTATGTCCTTGAAACAATTTTAAAAATTAAAATAGACCAGACTTGGTCTAAAACATTTGTGTACAATCCTCATAGGACTCTAACATGTCAATTCCACGAGTCTCATATCGAACCACTTGAGACATGGAGAAACAATACCAAGCATACACATTCTAGGACTACTAATGGGTGAATAAACCCTCAAAACCCTCACTTGTTACTGGGAGAGTTGAAACCATAAGAGACTACCGAGACAACAAATGGAACGAGCTTCAAAAAACCTATTTAGTTTTAGCAATGGATTGCGAGGTACAGTTGTGACAATGAGCACAATATGGATCGTCAAAAAATAACAAGTGTGCAGGTCAATATAAACCGTGATCATGACACTTCACATCACCTTGATAATCCCATTTCCCAATCCTCCTGATCAAGGCCTCATTCAGAGGGTTCGAAATACATTTTTAGAGTTTAGGCTAAGGGTTTAACAATATATATTTTGAATAATAATCATTCGATAAGTGTTTAATCATAGCTTTTAAACAATAATGATAGCACCATCAAAATAAGTTTGAAATAGATAGGATAAGATTAGGTAAATAGATCACGAATGGGTATAAAAATAAATGTACATGAAATTTGAACATAACATAGGATAAAATCCCCCAAAAAAATAAAAATACATTAGAAATGATGGGTTGTTACAAAAATTTTAAAATTATGCAATAACTTCCAATACAATGTATCTTGTGTGAGTTAAAATGCACCAATGGTTATGACCTTAGGATATGATTATCAATGTTAAGCAAGATAAAATCAAATAAAATCTAAGTCCAAATATACAATGATAGCTACTTTGAAGTCACGAGAAGGCATTAAAAAACAAAAAACATTAAGAATCAATTCAAAAATTAAAAATAGCAAAGAGGGGAACCATATCATCACCGATGAATGAGATGGGAGGGGTTGGCCTTCCAACAATTGGCGACTTATTGGGAAGGACCAATTGTCTATGCCTGTAATTAAAAAGAGAATATCAAATGATAAAAAAGTTAAGTGGTAGATATCGAGCATGTTTTCCTTTATAGGGATTCGCAGACAGGTAAGAGGAAAAAATAGTTACAGGATCAATGAAACTAGTATATACATTTTTAGAGAGGAAGCTCAAACTGACTTAGATAATAAATAAGCAATTTTTTTTTTTTTTAAATTTTTAAAGATACTAGCTAAAAGATTTACTTTGATACTATTGGTAGGGCCACTGCTACCAACAAGCGTCTATAGCCTCGGTAGGGTTACCATTTAACCCATATGTGTCAATATCCCATTTATTCATGGTTTTAGAGTGATCATGATTGACATATAATTATTTATCATTATTGTTTTCCATTATTGTTTTTTAAATTAATAATTGAAAGCCAATGTTTAGGCTTACTGTGTTGAAAATAACAACAATAAATCTTGAAAATGGCATCAAGAATGGTTTAAATTTAATTTTCCATTGATTAAATTAGAATAAAACTATAATTACACATCACATGACAACTTCTACAAGTTAACTAAGTTAGGATGACTTAGTTGGTTGAGTTAATTCGAGTTGAGGGTCAAACTAGAGGCATGTAGAGTGTCTCCTACATTATAAGAGCCCCGGTTGAGTTTATTTTGAGTTGTAATTAATTAACTCAGTTTATCTAAGTTAAAGTTAGTTAAACTAATTCTAACTGATGAAGGAACTAGTAGAAGGTTAGACATTGGGGTGTCTCTTCGTGTGTTCAACCAGTTAACTGACAATTCACTCATAAATAACTCATGCATGTCAGTTTTTAGAAAGACCTAGTTGAGATTGGAGTTCAAGGGCAGTGTACTATCAATTGTATAATTATCTGAATTGTACAGGTGGTGCATGAAGTCAGAGGAAAGCCCTTAATGGATTGCGCAATATGGATTGAGAATTTCCCTAATTAATAGGGCCTAATTACCCAAGGAAAGAACATAAGGAAATAGGGATCCTAGAGGTCAAGAAATTCGTTAAGTATTGAACCAAGCTTGTCTAGGAATCAGTGAGATAGATAGAGATAGTGCATGGGTTTTTTAGCTTGGAGAAAAGAATTGTAATCTTCTCATATTTTATGACTTATGAAATATACAGATAATGGGGTTTTTAGCGAATGATTTCCCCAAGAAATACTTGTGTGTTGTGCGATTGAAATTATTTCTCTTTCATGTTTTGTGATTTAAATCTTAATTGGTTTCTACAATTAGTAAAGTAGATTTAAGTATAATGTCTTAGCATATTAAAATTATCAATTGAATGGACATGGATTTTATCCATGGTATCAGAGAAGGAATCACTCTAGAAGAGAAGAATTCGATTTTTGTGTGTGCAGGTGAATCGAATTTGTAGATCTACTCTTTAGGACTAGCAACATGATTAGGATGTCTTTCTCTAGATTGAGACTCGAATATGCCCTTGAGGGTAGTTTGAATTACATAGATTGGAGAGTTAGGATGGAAGCAGTGCTAGAAGACAACGATCTGAAGGAGTTCATAAAAAATGATATTGCTAAGCCTGCAACATGATATGCTCCAGATTATAGCAAAGGCAAGAAAGATTCTATTGGAAGGTGTTTGAGATCATATTTTCTTAAACCTCCATGGAAAGAAAACTCCATATGATATGTGGAAGGGCTTAACATATTTGTTTCAGAACAAAAATGGCCACAGGAAGCTGACACTGAAGGACAAGGTCAAAAAAATCAAGATGGAAGAGGGCAACACGATACCAAAGTATTGATCAAATTCACCCAATGTCTAGATGAGCTTGGAAGTGTTGATGTTACCGTTTCCGAGGATGATCTAGTGAGCCTAGCACTGATAGGCCTTTCCAAAAGCTAGCACTACTACCATGATTTGGTAAATGGGAGGGAGAATCTACTAGAGTGGGAGATATTGTGGTTTGACTTTGTGTAGGAAGCGATTAGGAGGAACACCAGAGATGGGACCTCTTCCAAAAAAAAGGAAGAGGAATTTGCATTAGTTAGCAAAAGAAATAAAGCCAAGGGAAAGAAGTCCCAAGGCGAAGAGGGTAATAATAAATAATTATCCAACATAAAGTGTTTTCACTATGATGATTTTAGGCACTAAGCAAAGAAATGTCCACATAACAAGGAAAGTAAGAAGGAGTCTGAAATAGTAGCAACAGGTGAAGATTTAGCTTCACAATTCAAGCTTGATTTTAATCTCGTTGCATGCATGGTTTTGTAGTGTGTTTGGTGCACACATGTACGAAATCACACCAACTTAAGGGGTGTGGTCTACCCAATTAAGTTATTGGTAACAGGCAGAAAAAGAAGTGGATTCAAGCAAGTTAGTAGAACAAGCTAGAATCAATAAGCATACTAGATAGAGAAATAGCATGCATATATAAACTAAAACTAAACTAAAAACTAAAAAAATAAACATGAGCTCTGAAAATAGTCAAATGACAACAATAATATGAACGGTGGCTCTAGGCCCCTTTCTATTGAGTGTTGGTAGTAATAAGAGTGAAACTTTACCCTCTTTCCAAAGGGCCCCTAGACAATGGTTCTAGGTCCCGATGCAAGGATGTTTTTATCCCAAGCTTGCCTTGGTGCAGTCTCCCTCCCTCTTTACTGTGTTGGACTGAACTTCTTGGGTGGCCAACAATTGAGTTCCCTCTATCTTCAGCTTTGACTCACACACTACTGATATTTCTTGGGAAATTCCGGCCAGCATAAAAATGTGTTCACAAATTCTTCATCTCATGGTGGTCTTATATAGGGGATTTCAAATCCTCCCTTCCCTCCCTTGGTACATGGAGGATGGTGACCCAAGTGAGGGGTACGATTCCTTTGTGTGCTCCAAATATTCCATTGTGTGCTCACATAGTGTCTAAGGAGGCATTGGTGGCTATCCTTAGGCGGCTACAAGTAAGGCATCACTTGTCCTTTGCTTTGTGTGGTCTTGGATAGTGAAATTTTTCCACTCCCAAGATTGCACGCATATTGGGAAACAAGGCGCGCGGAAGGCACTCTTCACGAAGGATTATGCACGCAAATAGCATTTAGGACTAGTTCAAATTTGATTTTCCTCAGACCTTAGAGATTTTTAAATACTCTCCAGATCCTGTAATGTCTTCTAGCCCTGTAAATCCTTTTGCCTGACATTAATTAATGTCATATTTTGCTGTATGATTTTCCAGTGTTAACAGTTTCCCCCTACTGTGTGAGGTATAGGAAGAACTGTATAGTTGAAATACATTATAGTTTCTTTTATGTATCATGTGTAGAGAGAGAGAGAGAGTCTTGCGTGAAGCTTGGAATTGAAAACACCCTGCACCATTTCCAAGAATGACCATGGCCTAAGGGATCCCTGTAAGAAAATACAATTTAGAATACATATATAAAATTTCAACGAGGCGGGCATGTTCCATGCTTGTGATGCTGTGGCTAGTTAAACAAATCTAGTTGAAAGATATATGTTTGTGTCTGTATCACTGATATGGTAGTGATGTTGGCAGTTGCTGACAATGACTGCTGATGCCCTAAGAGGCATTTTTTCTTTAAATATAGGTGGAATATGGTACCCATATGTGTAGAATTGGTATGGCATATAGCTGCGCATTGTACACACAAGTGTTAGCTAGGACCTTCCCGTGTGAGCATTGTTGAAAGAGACGCTTATGGAGGCATGGGTCTTCGACGAATTTGATCAAAGTGCAATGGTTGTAAGGTACGATACCATATTGACATGAAATCTTTTGTTGAAGTTGAATGTCAGGAGGATCGATGACATATGTGGACAATGATGTCTCCCACAGTGCCACCCGAGGATACCCTTTGTATGGGGAGGGGTGATCCAAGGTACCGCTTCCTTTTTGGAATATAGGTGTTGAATTTGAAAAAAAAGAAGCCTCAAACGAATGAGGGGTCGCCGATATGAGGGATCAGGGACCTGGATGTGATGGGTTCGACATAGGCATGTAGGCAAGGGGTTACTGAAAACTGATGATGGGGATTCAGTGGCCGAAGGTCAGAGTATACTTAAGTAGCTTGGTAGCAGTCATAGTTATTTCTGAAGGGGAAATTCCTGGAGTCGGTAGGACTTCCAGGGCGGGTGTAAACCGACTATGAATGTCATGATGGCGTGTGCGTAAGGGGTATAATACTCCGACCAAGGGTGTGGAGGGACTGCTGCCGTGGGAGAAAAGATGAAATGAGAGGGTGAAGGACGTAGTGCACCGTTCGGGGTCTTTGTACACTTACCAAAAGAATAAAATAATGGGGTTTGGTTTGTACACAACACAGAGACGGGTACCCAAACACATGAAAGTGTTCGCTCACTGATGGTGTGAGGAAGGTCTTTTCTGAGTGTGGGGGTCCCATTGGTTGGTCTCATGTGCGGGGTTGATGAAGCAAATGAAAAATTATCGCAGATGGGATTATGTTGGTTGAGGTATGGTGGGAAAAATTCGAGGTGTGGTGGTGCGCTCTTGATTTTCTTGTACAACCTAGTCGTCCGGGAAGGGGGTTCATCCTTATATGGTAAACTTGACATT
Source organism: Pinus albicaulis (assembly GCA_034641835.2). Classification (NCBI taxonomy): domain Eukaryota; kingdom Viridiplantae; phylum Streptophyta; class Pinopsida; order Pinales; family Pinaceae; genus Pinus; species Pinus albicaulis. The sequence continues at coordinate 928,755,022 of CM076584.1, forward strand.
ATGCATGGTGAATGGATGGGCATGAGGTGCTTCCTGAACTGAAGTGGTATGACCATGGCGTCACTTGTTTTGTAATATATGGTCTACTGTGGGTGACGGGCGCCATGGAGGGTAGGCTCTACTGACCAACACAGATGTTTATCATGTGCAGGGTGAGGTGATGATAAACACGGTCAAATATGAGGACCCTATTGTTTATTTCTGATGGAGAAATGATGTTAGGATATGCAGAGTTTTCTGGGACTCTATCATGCTGGGGGTAGAATGATACCTGATATGGAACTTTCAGGAGACAGCGTTGTGGATGGTTTGCGAGCTTTTCCTGCAAAAATAACTACCTCAAATGAAAGCATCTTCTTTATCAAATATTATTGAAATTCATGAGCTTTAAAAAATAATATGAGAGAGGGCATACCTGCCGACGCTGAAAAATTATTTTTCTAGAGTGTGAATGTGTGGCATCGCTTCTGTTCATCATGGAGTGCTGATTGTGGAGAAACTTATAGTTCGAAGAACAGACCTTCTGATCTCTCATTACGATCCTCTGAAGTTTTTGAAAAGGGTGATATATAGGTGGATATGGCCCTAATTCAATTCATTTGTACATGTTGAGTTTTTGAGAGGTTAGAGGACGCCGCGTAACATTTCTTGCCGTTGCGGTCAGCCCGAGCACCAGGGATTCACGAGATCTGCCCAGGTAATCTTCATGACATCCTATACTTGAATTTTTTCAGTTTTATGGTGCTGGGGTCCATACAGATTGGGTTTGTAGGGATTATAAGTGTTTTTTTCCCTAGATTGCGCAAGCAATCAGGGAAAATGCCCACCCTTTTTGCGCTTTTTTGGGTGTTAAGCACTCTACTGCTCTCATTTCCCCTTTTTCAGTGCGCCTTAAGTACACTTGTGCAAAATACAGGTGCGCGCTAAGCACACCTGTTTGAGGGACAAGAGTGCAAAGCCGAGGCATAAAATATTTTTGGATTTTTTGCCTATTTTGGGTTTTTTCTGTACTGATGGGTACCTTTTTTGATGACAGGTTATTGTGGAGGAAGTGGGACTAGCCCGAGCTCTGTGCTGAGTTGGCTGCTGATGCTGGGGCACGTCGTCAGCTGGCGCTATGGGGACTCCTGAAGTTTGTGGAAAACGAGCTTCTTCGGTCACAGGACCGACTGCTACGTTACATGATCCGTCATTGGCGTAGGAGGCGCAACATGTTCGTATTGCGTGGGAAACATTTGGTTATCCGTCCTGAGACAGATGTTTACTTTGTGATTGGGTTGCTGCCTCACGGTGAGGCACTTAGGTATCCACTCCCTACCGGGAGAGTGGACTTGGAGAGATTTAGGAGATGCCACTTTGGTGGGGCGCCTCTTACAGAGGGATGTATCATCATTGCATTAGTTACAGATCTGGCATAGCGATGTGCTCTGGTAGTGATTGTGCGACTGGCAGGGTCAGTTGCTCCGCACTGGGAAATGGGCCCGTAGGTTGGAGTGCTGCACCTATTGAGGTCCGGGCATTTTTTCGACTTTGCTCATTTTTGCTTTGACGGGATGGTGTCGCAGCTCAACAAGGTCCATCGTGGATCTAAGTCATTTGCATACACCAGTATCTTGTGCAGCATTATGTACGAGAGAGCAGTGCTACTAAGGCTAGTAGTGGTGGTGCCTCTTGGGGGCCGCGGGAGCCCTGTATGAGGAGATGGGCTCCAGTGATGCCGCGAGGCGGTGGTGGCATGGTGGGGCGTTAATGGAATGCCACGATAGAGGCCTGGTTTGAGGGAAACCCACAAATGTTCTTACCATATCCATATGCAGGGATGGACTTCTGGGGGGATCCATACATGAGTCTCCCTTTTGGTTATGCTTGGGGTCCCGCAGGTATGTTTTGTATGTTTTCTGCATTTATTTGAGTATACATGTACTTATGTGTTTTTCTAATGGCAATGACATTATTTTGGTTACTCTTGTAGATGTTGGTGAGGTTGGACATCCTGTGGCTCAGTTGATCGGCCACGATCCTCCACGAAGACCTAGGGGTGATCGAGGAGGAGATGCTGCTGGGGGACTTGTGGTGGTGCTGGCCCTTTAGGGGAGGGCAGTAGCTCAGCTGCTGGAGAGATTGCGGCCGAGCGAGCTCGTGCTGACGTGGCAATGGATCACGCATATACGGCAGATGCTCGTATTGCGAAAATGACAGCTCAGGTGTCAATTCTTGAGGATTTCCAGGGTGGAGTGGACCGCTTGACCTAGGGGATGCCTGCTCGAGGTTTCATGGATGGCTTCGAGGAGGTCTGGTTAGAGACTATGGTGTCCCGTGAGAGGGCCTATCGACTTGTTCTTCTTCGGGTGGCGATTGCAGTTGCGACGACAGCTCCAGTGGTAGCACTGGGGGCAGTGGTGGGTCCAGTTGCCCCTCCTGAGGAGGCACCACCCTAGAGTATTTTTGTACACAGGGAAAGCACCCGTTATGAGGATGCTTCCCTTATTTTTTTATGACTTTGTATCTTTGGGCTGGCATTTGGGCTAGCAACACTATTTTTTGTGCTCAGACATACACATTGTGATATATATGAGAGATATTTTTTGCAGATCTACATGATGTATCACCTGTTTCAGTTTATGTATGATGTTATGCTGATGGATATCTATATTTTTGGTTTTTTATGTATGATGGTTTATTCGAGACGCATTCTAGTTTAGGATATTGTTAGCTATGCGATCAGCTATTTGGTTTTGACTGCTTGGTACATGTGTAAATGTGATATAGTCAAATTGTCCACTTAATCTTTTGGCATGCAAATATTTTCTAAACATATGTGTATCTCTTGTCTCAAATTTTTGGTTTAACTGTGACACTATTAATTGGGAATCAAGGTAGACATGCATATGGCGTATACCTTGATGGAGGGCATCGCACATAATTTTGATGACGACGTCATGTTCTGGCTGATTGTTTGTTACTGAACCGATGCACACATCATTTGAGCATAGTGGCAATTGGTCAGGGTGGTAAATGACCCAGACAGCTGCGACTAACTTTTGAGACCCCCTTGATGCTCCATCAGCAAATCTGAAATATGGTTCAGGTTGGTGATCCATGGTGATACTTTGAGAACTTTTAAATAAGTCTTTTGGTCAAAAAACTTGAGTGGTGGAATTCTGTGTACAAACACTCTTGGGAAGGGCCATCTTGGCCCTTATGGGTAGAATTTATTGAGGTAAAAGCCGTTGACAGGGTTTTTGAGGCAGGTCCCGTTCGGTTCCGTCAAGATGTATGCCCCCTGTCGGAGGCAGTGTTTAATGATGTAGGGTCCTTTCCACAAGGTTTCAAAATTTCTTGGCCCTAGGGATTCTTTTGCGACATCATAGCAGAGGACTAATTCTCCCTCAATGAATGAGTGAGGGGTGATGTGGCGGTCGAATGATTCTTTTACCCTTTTCTTGTGGGCCTTGTTGTGTTGGAGCGACTGTCGTTGATTTTCGTCGACAAGCTTTAGTTGTACTAGATGCTGTTCTAGAGGCTGGGTATTATTAAGGAGTTTGATGGCTGCATGTAAATTTGTAATCTCGTGGAAATAAATGCAAAAGCGTAAGGTACCTTGAATTTTTGCGACAGGAATAGGTTGGTAATTCTGGGACGTGGGGGTGGTAGGAACCCTATTTTCGATATGTGATGATACAAACCATATATGGTGGATTATGTCATCAACATTTGGTGGGGGGAGAATCTCCGTAATGGGATTCTGCGTGAGCACAAAGTTTGGTCCCCTCTAGGATGGTAAATTTATGGTAGGTGGAGATTGTGCCTGCCGCAGAGGTGCTTGAATGCTTCCATTAGCGGGCATACCTTTGGTGTGTTATCTTGGCCCGTGTAGATGGTGCATGGGATCACTGTGCCAACAAAGTAGATTGTGTGGGATTCTGTACTACTCGTTGTTCCTGATGTGGATGCTTGGAAAGGGTCTGTTGTAGAAGAGGTTGTCTTCTATTTCCATTTTCGTATTGTTGGCTTGGGTGTGTCTACTTCTTTGGGGGAGTGTAGACTCAACGTTGCACTTGCCACTCTTAGCTTGGGGAATTGTACACATTTAATTGTATGGTGAAATTTTTAACAAATATAGCAATAGGTACGCGTGATTTTCTCTTGGTTAGAGAGAAGTTTCTGAGGGAGAGAAGAGACTATACGAAAACTGTTTTCTAGGTGCTTTAGTTCTCTGCATTGGCTAACCCGTTGGTCGTTCAGGTCTTATAGACCACATGTTATCCTAGGCTTGGTCAAGGTCATGCTTGGCTAGTGTGTTGTCTTAGCTTTCCTAGTCCGCCATTTTGGGGGTAGGGACATTGAACCAGCGATGTACTTTTGATGCCATTCTCGGAGGTCGTCTTGTCTCTTCTCTATGGTATTAATCATGTCAATGGTGGGACGAAGTTGCGAGGCATAAGTATAGTGCCGCTCATAATGATTGCCCTGACATATAAGGCAAAATATCCTCGATATGAAGGTTCCGTCGAGCTAAGTTTTAGGTCTGGTGGGGAACCAACGCCGTAATGCAACTAAATCAGGACAATGGATGACCGCATGATTTGGCGTTTTGCATAATGTGCATGCTGGTCTTCTCTATGGAGGGCAGTTAGGGGTAACTAGGGGTTCCTTGATTGGTCGTTCTTCAACAGACAAGAACATGATGGATCTGCTGATCACATATTCTTGGTTGTGGAGATGTTCGTGGATTCTGCATCCATGTCATGTTCTTGGGAGAGGCAGACTATGGCGGAGCGTAGGCTAGTGAGGGCTAGCCAGAATCGGGGGATATAGTGACAATTCTCCAAAAGGTGATTGTCGTCGCATAATGGACATGTGAATTGCGCTGCCCGCAATCCAACGTAGTACACCCTTTCTATTGGATACCATTGGCGGATGAGTTCCAGGGCTACGCACTCTTCGAGGAAGTGACCACGTTCATAACATATCGTGAAATGTATAACGGGCATGACTAGGGGTCTTTCTAGAGCCCTTCGTTCTTCCTGCAGGTATAGGATGGTACGAGGTTCAGTTTCGGATGCTTGGGTGGAGGGATCCTCTTGATAGTATTTCTCGATGGCATATAAGGCGTCCCTATATCGCGAGATCTCTAGGAAATAATGGGTATAGTGCCCATAGTTACTGCAGAGAGCGCATCCGTGATTGGTACGCAATGCTTTGCCTTTACCTTTGGTGGTTGGTTCCTTTTTACAGGAATGCGACGTTGCGATGTATGTCTCAGATCTAAAGAGTGGTTTTAATTCATCCAGCTCTGGAAAGATATGGGTAGGGTGACTGATTATGTCGCATATGGTGCAGACTAGTGATTCCCATTGAATGGCGGGGGTCACCATCTTCTTTCCTCTCTTCTCAATTTTCTTAGCCATAACTACCATTTTTCAATGGGAATTTCCATTGCAGAGATGGTTTCAACCGTTTCTTGGATGATTGGGGCCTCCTTGGGACTGAGGGGCTTCAATCTAGTGGTAGTAACATGGGTGGCTCTTATTCCTACAGGGGGGACGAGGTACCAAACTGGGAGTGCCAACGATATGCTGGGTAATACCAGTGTTCCCAAAATCTGTTGGGAGACGAAACCAGCTAGGGGGTAGAGGAAAGGTGTTTGGGAGGCGACGTAGGCAAGAGAGGCTGCCGTGGCCAATGACTCGGTGCCATTACTGCTTGTGTCCATGTCCTAAATAGCTTTGGTGCTTGATGTGGAAATAATGCACACTAGAGCCCCAGTGACATTGGGCGATGACTCAGGGATTATGGGAGGATCTCCAAGGAATGACCTTAGAATGAATGATGGTTTGAATTAGCCGAGGCCATATTCTTGGTATCGTGAGAGAGCATCCGAGACTGTATCTACATAGGGTAGAATTGCATCAGTGTTTGTTAGGGGTCTCTTCTCGCTGTGCGTTAGTTGGTCTACACTAATGACGCAGTCCTCATGGGGGAACATCATGATGCGGAAGATGGAGGAGGCTATGGCAGACATGGCGTACATATAACTCTTCCCAAGGAATATATTGTAGTCCAAGTGAGAGTCCAAGACTTCAATGTCTATGTGGACTGTCTTTTCGGCTAAGTAGACCGGGATGTTTTGGTAGAGGTCGACGGGGGTCGAAGGATGACCGTCGTATGCTCGAAGCTTAATGACTGAGGGGTTTAGTTCGGGAGAACCTAACTTCTGCCAAATTTTTTTGGACATGATGCATGTGGATGCACCCTCATCTATGACACATCGGTGGATATTGATATTCTGCACCGACACTGGTATCTGGAAGGCGACCATGGAAGGAAGCTGAGGGGTGGCTTTGTCTAAGTTAAAAGCCATTAGGCATGTATTGGCAGGGTCGATAGCGCCTAACACGGAAAGGAGGGCTTTCCGTTGTTTTGGGAATGACTTCAATACTTCCAAAGCTGACATAGAAGCGAGAGATTGAGCTAAATATTCCATGATTCTATAATTATGGGCCGCTTTGGAGTATTTTCCTGCTCGCATATTAGGTCCATTTTCCATTTTCGGTAATGGTTCTATAGGCATCTTTGAAATGGTCAAAGGTGTAATCGGTGCATTGGTACTTGCCCCTGATGTATTGGTGTCTGGTGGGGTGTTGTAATTACGATTTCGTGTTTGAAACACATCTCTTCTCTAGTCATGTAGATTTCATGGCTTCTTTTCCCATAATCATCTACATTTTTCTGGTGAGTGCTTATCGTCCCTTTATTGGGGAAAGGTTCTTGCATCACGGCTGGTTGCTGGGAAGATCCTCCTTGTCCTTGGTTACTCTGTAGCTTCTTCAACTCAGGGAGATCAGGACAGTGGTGAGTATAGTGACTGTACTCACCACATATCGAACAGGAATGGTTTGTTCGAAGAGGTGGCCTTTTTCTCTACCGTTGGGCATTGCTCGGCTCCTGGTTCTGATTCCGATTGGAGTTTCCTCTAGCTTGGGATCGCGATGAGAGCTGCTGGTTGTTAGCCCCCTGTCCAGGGTTCCCTTTTGGCTTCTTTTTGGATTTTTTCTTCACCACATTAGGAGGGTAGTTCTCTTGATTATATTGGTGTGGTTGTTTTTGAGAGGACTGCACAAAGTTCACTTGTGCATTGTTTTGCATAGGTGGGTCATGTGATGGGGAATGAGCGTAATGCGGTCCCTGGTTTGCACTTGAATATTGGAGGGGAGTTCTTCCATCAGTGTTTCTTTCTGCATGTTGAGTCCCCTGAGCCGGAGGATAAGGTCCTCCCTGGTGATACGTTGGCGCCCTATTTGTCAAATTTTGCTGAGGCATATGATGACTTTGAAAACTGGGTTGAGGCATGTTCTGGGTAGAACTGTATGTGTACCCAGGGTTTTGACTGTTACTGCCTAGGTAACCTTGGGTCAATGACCCAATTAGTTCGTCTACAGAGTTCGACGTGCCTGGAAATTATTGATAAGTTTGTAGGCACAGGGCGTTAGGCAGGATGTTATAAATGTATCCTGACTGCTTATAAATCATATCAAGCTTCTGGGCTTTACTGATTGCATCCTCTTCGGATGTGGGATTATGCTGTGCCACATCCTTTGAAATCTTTTCCGTAAGAGTTTTCAAGAAAAAATCTAAGAGAACCTGATCGTCGAGTTTAGCTTTACATAAACTGTGACACTGCCTACATTCATGGAGATGGTCTGAGATATGGACGATGAGGGTTTGTCTAAAATGCGTTAGTAATTCCATTCCAGAATCATGGTGAATGGGTAACTGAAAATATGTTAAGAATGCGGTAGCGAGGGCGCTAAAGGTTCCATGTGAACCTGAGGGTTGCTCCACGTACCACTTCGTGGCTACTCTTGTAAGTGTGCGTTGAAATAATCTCAATCGAATAGTGTCGTCAATTATACTGTTCGATGAGCACCACAGGTGAAAGGTCATAACATGATTACCTGGGTCTTCCACTTGTTTGCCTTCAAATTTTGGTATATCCGAAGGGAGCTTCATGGGCATGAGAGGCCACGAAGGATCGTGTGTGATGGGGTCATTCATTAGCTTGGTTAAATCGGGCAGATTTAACGAAGTTAGGAAAGGTGGTTGAGAGGTAGACGCCATTGCAATGTGTGAAGACACAAAGTTTTGGTTAGAACGAGGGTTAGTCTGCAACGTACCCTACTGTGTATTCGGCTGGCTTCCCGAATGAGACACACTCCTCTACCCCCTAGGGGTTGTGGGAGGAGTGGTGTGTGGTGTGGTGTTGGGAGACCGACTAGGGTTCCCAACTATGACTTCCCCAATAAAAGATGAACCAATAATGGTGGCAGCATTTCGTCTTGGATGCCTGAATGGCGAAAGACTTGGAACCCCTCCCGGTAATGGGGGGAGGTCCAAAATATGCCTGGATCGACGAGGTTCTGTTGGGAACTTTCAGGTGTCGCCCAGGTTTGGTTTTGGAAAATTTTGAGAGGATATAGTCTATTATCAAAGAAAACTTCTTATCACATTCATAAAATAAAGTGAGAAATAAAATAAATTTCCCTTTAAATTAATCTATGTGATCAAGCAATCAAAAAAATGGTTTTTGTTCGTGTGCGTATGATACTCAAAATCCTAGAAGACCTATGCATCCTCACACACTAAAAAAGTATTTGGGCCTTGAGAAGATTTCTTGCGAGTGCTGGCACAACGTCCCGTAAGAGCTGGCAACGCCCCCAGTCAGCCGAAGAAAACCCACCAAGGTAAGGGTAGAGGTTCTAGCGCTTGCCTACACCGTCACTTATAGGGAAAAGGCTCCCCTAGTTTTTGAACACTAAGAGCCACGGTCCCACATGAGAATTTAAGTCTTGGGCTTCTTGGTAGTTAGGTAACAGTACTGAGTATCAGTCGGGTCAGGTAGCCCCAACTGATACCACAGGCACTGCGCCTAAGCCTAACCCCCTCTAAAACAGGTCTCTGCCGCGCTCGGGTTTTCTTTTCCTTGGGCTAATAGGTGGATTTGAAGCTCCATAAATACACAACTTCTATGTTTCAATATGAAGTATGATCAAGATAGCTTATTGGATGCCTACCCCCTTGATCCTAACTTAAGCTAAAATTCTTTTGTGGCCCATGTGGGGAGAATTTAGTGAGTTTGGTTAGGTTAGTTTTAGGTGTCTTTGCTTTGATTAGTGGGTGAGTTTGTGTGAGCACAAAGTGGACAAGAACATAGTTTGAAGGTGTGGATATCGACGATCCTTTACAAAATCCCCTATTTAAAATATGTTGTATTGTTCCTGGCTCAAATGAAAAACATGTGCAGATAATGAGCCGCTTTCTATTTTTCCTAGTTAATCTATGTGAATAACCATAGGGAGATGGCGAATTGTGAATAGGGAGCATTCATATGCTTACCTAGGATCACCTTAGGGTGCAAAGGTAGCAGAGATTACTTTCTCTTCTATAAACAATTCAATCCTGGTCCCGAAATTCCTAGTGCAAAAATTGAACTAAACTAAAACTTTTACACTAGAAAAAGAAAACTAGCTATGCATGCGTGGTCTTGCGCCACTTACTTGGGCTAGTTATCTAGGTTTGTAAGTACAAAAATTTGCAAAAAATAAAATATTTTTGGAATTCAATTTATTCCCCCCCCCCCCTACTCAAACTATGTGTGAACTTTGTAAAAATCAACTTGAATTAAAACTGACACTAAGCCTACAAAAAGCAGATAAAAGTGAGTTTTAACAAGCTGCGGGGTACCACAACCAGTGTTGGCAGGTGTATTAGGGGCTGCAAAACACTTTAAAAGCAGGAAAAAACAGAAACTAGGGAGAATTTTCTCATTCTGTATTTTGGCGCAAAAGGCTGAGACAAACGCACTCTCTGCGCACGGGTCAAATCTGAACGCGCACCCTACGCTTCTATGAGAAGAAACTGCACAGAAATTCCTGCAATTTTTTTTTTGGATCTGTCCTGCTTCAGCTTGTCATTTGGGATGAACTAGGGACTGCAAGAGAAATCAGGGGAAATTCAGATCCACTCCACAACATAGACAGAGGTGTCTGCAAAAAAGTCACAACCACATAAACTTGGTAATAAAACATTAGTGGAATCACCAATCTTGTTGTAGTGTGTTTGGTGCACATATGTACGAAATCACACCAACTTAAGGGGTGTGGTCTACCCACTTAAGTTATTTGTAATAGGCAGAAAAATAAGTGGAGTCAAGCAAGTTAGTGGAACAAGCTAGAATCAATAAGCATACTAGATAGAGAAATATCATGCATATATAAACTAAAACTAAACTAAAAAATAAACAAATAAACACGAACTCTGAAAATAGTCAAACGACAACAATAATATGAACAGTGGATCTAGGCCCCTTTCTATGGAGCACTGGTAGTAATAAGAGTGAAACTTTACCCTCTTTTCAAAGGGCCCCTAGACAATGGTTCTAGGTCCTGATGCAAGGATGTTTTTATCCCAAGCTTGCCTCAGTGCAGTCTCCCTCTCTCTCTACTGTGTTGGACTGAACTTGTTGGGTGGCCAACAATTGAGTCCCCTCTATCTTCAACTCCAGCTCACACACTGCTGGTATTGCTTGGGAAATTCTGGCCAGCATAACAATGTGTTCACCAATTCTTCATCTCATGGTGGTATTATATAGGGGATTTCAAATCCTCCCTTCCCTCCCTTGGTACATGGAGGATGGAGACCCAAGAGATGGGTATGATTCCTTTGTGTGCTCCAAATATTCCATTGTGTGCTCACATAGTGTCTAAGGAGGCATTGGTGGCTATCCTTAGGCAACTACAAGTAAGGCATCACTTGTCCTTTGCTTTGTGTGGTCTTGGATAATGAAATTTCGTCACTCCCAATATTGTGCGCATATCGGGAAAAAATGCGCACGAAAGGCGCTCTTCACAAAGGATTATGCACGCAAATAGCATTTAGGACTAGTTCAAATTTGATTTTCCTCAGACCTTAGAGATTTTTAAATACTTTCTGGATCCTGTAATGTCTTCCAGCCATGTAAATTCTTTTTCCTGAAATTAAGTAATGTCGTCTTCTGTTGTACGATTTTCCAGTGTTAACACATGGAAAGCACTGTAATGGGATGCATGTGGTATCTCAAAAATGGTGCCTCGTTCAACATGAGAGGGAATAGATATCTCTTCAGTGACTTGGAGGAGAAAGACCTCAAGTAGAACATAGAGTTTGGAGATGATGGGATGCATAACATGAACGATATTGGTACAATTACATTTCAGAGGGAGTATGACTCCCCTCTCAGACTCAATGATGTAATGTTTGTTCTAGGAGTAAAGAAGAATCTTGTTTTCATCACGGTATTGGAAGACCATGGCTATGATGTGATATTTAGCAAAGGGAAGGTTTTCCTTAGACACATCGTCACGAGATGGGTGAAGCAGATTGGTGTGTGAGTCAAGAAATTTTATGTTCTCAAGGTCGAAGATGCATGCAAAGCCTTGAGGAGCAAGGAGAAGGTTAGAAACATGGTGGTTGAGAGGGAGCATAAATTACCTCTCAACATGCAGCCTCAAAAGAAGCCTGATCAAGTTGTGGAGCAACCACAATTGGAGAAACAGAGAGGAGGCTAAATGGAGACATCCACTCAAGAAAAGACCTCCAGTAGGGGGAAATTTCGAGCCAAGTGGCGAAAGGGAATACATACATCCATACATCTATGTGAGAGGTGGGGGAATGTGAAACAATAGTACCAAGAGTGTAGAAATTTGGGTGGTGTCCATTGAGATGTCTTTTCTCATGGATCTTACCTTGCTATGGGGGCCCATAGTATACAGTAGCAGGATGGATCAATGGTGGTTGATGCAGTCAGATGCTTGAGTGACAAATGAAAAAAATAGCAGCAGTCAGATACTGGGGAGTAGAATGCAGAGTTGGTAGCAGTGCAGATGGCACAATACAGAGTCAACAACAACACAGAGTTTTCAGTAGACAATGCAGTAGCTAGTAGTACTCAGAGACTCGGGTGACAAATGCATCATACTGATCACAATTGGTTCAGTTTGGATTATTTTCAGTTTCATAAGTTGCAGTAGCAACAACACTAGAGATAAGTGTTGCATGCATAACATTCCAAAGGTACCGAATTGCGATAGAGTTGAATTCCTTTATTGTTGAGAAGGAGAGTTGAAAATGGCAACAAGAAATCTTGAAAATGGCATCAAGAATGATTTTAATTTAAATTTCCCTTGAATAAATTAGAATAAAATTGTAATTCCACATCACATGACAACTTGTACGAGTTAAATAAGTTAGGATGACTTAGTTGGTTCAGTTAATTTGAGTTTAGGGTCAAATTGGAGGCATGTAGAGTGTCTCCTACATTATAGGAGCCCTGGTTGAGTTTATTTTGAGTTGTAATTAATTAACTCAGTTTATCTGAGTTAAAGTAATTTAAAATAATTCTAACTGATGGAGGAACTAGTATAAGGTTAGACAGTGGGGTGTCACTTCATGTGTTCAACCAGTTAACTGATAATTCACTCATAAATAACTCATGCATGTTTATTCTGAGAAAGACCAATTAAGATTGGAGTTCAAGGGCAATGCACTATCAATTGCATAAGTATCCGAATTGTACAGGTGGTGCATGTAGTCATAGGAAGGCCCCTAATGGATTGCACAGTATGGATTGGGAATTTCTCTAATTAATAGGGCCTAATTACCCAAGGAAACAACACAAAGAAATAGGGATCCTGGAGGGAAGCAAATTGGTTAAGTATTGAACCAGGTTTGTCTAGGAATTAATGAGACATATAGAAATAGTATAGAGGTTTCTCAACTTGGAGAAAAGCATTGTACTATTCTCATATTTTCTGACTTATGCAATATACAAATAGAGGGGTTTTTTCTAAGGCTCTCCCTAGGAAATACTTGTGTGTTGTGCGATTGAAATTATTTCTCTTTCATGTTTTGTGATTTCAAGATCTATATTAGTTTCTGGAATTGGTATAGTAGACTTAAGTATAATGTTTTAGCATATTACAATTATTAGTTGAATCTTCGTGGATTTTCTACATAGTGACCTATAAGATAAAACCTCCATTCATAAGGCATAACAAATGAAAACAAGCTGACTCATGATGAGACCCCCTGTCTTGTGATCAGATGACCACAAACTACTACCCTGGCTTGGTGACCAGATATGACAATGTCACATATGCTAAAATCCTATTATCATGGTAGTCAGACTCGTGATGATACCTCCTATATTTCAATTAATAACTTTTAATATTTTTTAATTACTCTGAATTTTTTTAAGATTTAACTTTTAGCAGATGAGAAGACACATCCATTCCTTAAGAGTAGGATGGCGTAAGAAGTTTAAGTAACTAGTCTGATCAGAAATATAGTTGCTAAAAAATACATGTTGGCTTTGAGACATCAAATTTCCAAGGAAAACAAAAGCAACAATTTTCCTGTAACATATTTCAGCTACTTTTCCAATTAACAGATCAAAAATGGAAATTAAAGGAAATAATTCAATCAGTTAGCACAAATAAAAATGTACAACTGAAAATTTTATAAAATTAATTGCAGACAGATTTATTATGGAACGAAACATTCTGTAATAATCAAATAAAAACACTTGAACAAAAGGGAAGAAAAAGAAAAAATTTCAATCCAACGAAAAATATATACAAGTGTCCGACAAGAGGGACTATGCAAAATACTTTTTTCAAAAGAAAACCATTGACAGGAAGTGGCTCAGACTATCCTTCCAAGTTATGTAGCCAAAATGTGTTGGGACCCAACCTTTCTGTAATAATGTAGGGTCATAACCATAAGTTCTTGAACTTGGTGTGATTTCTTTTATCTTCCTGGGCTTTGTCCCATTTTAACACCAAATCACCAACCTCAAAATCTCTCTTGGAGGAAGATTTGTTATTGAATGGGCATTTTATGTTGATTGAATTTCGTTTTAGCTTTAAGTCTTTCTTCTTCCAGCCTTAGTGTTACACCATTTTTTGGTCATATAACCTACTATCATTAGATGGACCCAAGTACACCATGTAAGACCAATTTTACCCTAAGTAAAATTGCTTTCACTATGTAAAATAACTTAATAAAACATATTTATTAGGTTGTTTATGGTCTAAACAGGAAACCCCAAAGGGAAATATTAAACAAATCTATATTTGTTTGATTTTCCTCATGGAATAATTAATTAAACAATAATTTAATTATTATTCCTGGTCATGTTTAATCCAAAACAAAGAAATTAATTAGATAAATCTTTATTTATCTTATTATTTTCTAGGAATAATTATTTAAATCTTATTTAAATAATATTCCTTGTTAAATATGACTAAATCACCTATAAATAATTAAATAAATCATTATTTATTTGATTATCTTTCAACCACTTCCTTAAAATGATAAATAAATCATTTATTTATTTATTATTCACAAATAAAGGGATTTGACCCAAGTCAAATACTTTTTCTCTCCAACAAATATAATAAAATATTCCATAAAAGGTGGATCTAGATTTGGTTAATGTTATTTTAATCATGCACCAAGATCTAGAATGACCCAATATTTTGTTATAATTAGGAGGGTTTCTCCTACCATTCTTCACCTTTTGTTGCCTATTAGATCACTCTGGATCTATACTCTTGGTCTGACTTTGAGCCATTATCATTGTCAAATTTTTCATTATTTGCTGTGTGAGCTCCCTTTGAGTTCTATCTTTGTCTGGGTTTTCTACACCAACAAGAGAGAGAAATACTAGATCTGAAGTGCTGAGGACTTCCAAGAACCCATCCCATTGAGGAGAATTGGAAACACCTTCTTGTTTTCCTCCTAGGTGCCCTTAATACAAAAAATTCTTTCAAAAATATTGTTCTTGTCTTGTCTATTGGATGTATGGAGCAAAACCTTACTTTTACCGCTTAATGTCTCTTTATGCATAGATGTAGATTTTTGGCAAGATTGTCCTGATCAACTGTTGAAAAAGACCCAGGCAAACGCCAAGGCAGCCCACGATAAATGCGAAAACGGTTAAACACCATCGGCAAATTTGCCGGTTGCCGATTTGCCGGAAATTTTTTTTTGCCGGAAATTTTGCCGGAAATTTTTTTTTTTTTTTTTTTTTTTTTTTTTTTTTTTTTTTTTTTTTTTTTTTTTTTTTATTTTATTTTATTTTATTTTACTCCCAGATTTTGACATTTTGAT
>CM076584.1:928770331-928976582 GCA_034641835.2 Pinus albicaulis
TTGTGTGATAAAGAGATGATGTGAGAACAAAATGGCGATGGTATGAAGATGTCAGGTTATAACAGAAGGACTTTCATCTAGAGGTCAAGTCCAAGGGAGGAGAGTGCAAGTTGGTCACAGCAAAGGGGAGGAAACCTAACAGCCAGAAATCGAAGGAAAGATTTCTGGGTTATGTTGCAGGAAACATGCCCTTCATAGGGGATATAAATACTATCATAGGATCTGAGTGTATCCCTTGGAAAATTCAAATCACTGTATTTAATAAAATTTAAAAAATTTTATTTTTGGTTCTTGCAACTCTACCTTTGTTTTTTTACATGTTTTGTAGCAAAATTGATCCAGAGGAACTTGTGAAGAAGATACACACCCACTCTGTAGTACTGACACTTGTATTGAAACTACTAATAGAAGAGGTGGGACCACTATGGCAAATATGGAGACTAGGGCATTTGGCTAAGTGTGGAATTGTCTCCAAATTTGTAAGTCAGTCACCCATGTTGATTTTTTATAATTATTGCAGATGTGTATTTTGCCTTGGATGAGAGGCAGAGGCAGAGTAGAGACATGATTCTCTATTTGTGGATAGAGGTGGATGTACTGTACTTAGATCTAACATGGCAAACAAATACCAGACACCTAGAATTTGTAGACTAGACTTAGGAGGATTTTAAGATGGTTAGATGCCTGAAAGTGTTGAGGCAGAGGATACATATTGTTGCAGACATATGGGGATACCATTCTCTGCAGACAATGAATTTTGGAGATCCCCGACCTGTGTTACTTGTTAGGGCACAAATCAAAGCCTGTGAAGTGAAGGAAAATTTGACATACATATTTATAACTCCTATTGAATATTTATGGAAATCAAAAACCTTCCATTAAGAGTGATAGTCAAAACCTGAAAGAAAATGCTTTGTCAAAAAAATATGTTTGGAGTCTGATTTTGTGATTGCTATTTGGATGCCAAAGATTTGTAGGCAGTGGATATGTTGATGTGTAAGAGCAAGCACATAATTTTTCTTGAAAAGTAACAAGTGTCTCCCTTAGGGAAGTGAAGAAAAAATACATGATACCTGATGATGTTAAATGTTGAAGAGGGCACTGTTGGTGATGACAAGGTGGCGACTACCTATTTAATTGCAATCACTGTGATTACCAGTACAGCAAGCACAAAGAATGTAAAACATACATCGCTAATAACCTTTATCAGTTTCTGTCCAATGGTCTCTGCGGAATTTGTCGACTTCATGCCTTCGTCTTCTGTCTCTGCAACTTCTGTACATGCAAGCAGACAGACCATGAGGAAAACCATGCACAAATAGAGGAAAAAATCAAACCCCTTACAGCATAGCAAAATCAATGCAGAGGTCAAGTCCAAGGGAGGAGACTACAGGAAATAATGGTTAGATCTGTCAGAAGATTCTAAGTATTATGATTTATCTAATATGTGATTACTAGTACAGCAAGCACAAAGAATGTAAAACATGTACTGGTAATCTATGGCATAACATGAGTTTGCATAGGATATTGGGGACAAGACTCTAGAGGAGGGCATTCATTGGGGTGAAGCCAGAGATAAGGTAGTTGAGAATCTCTGGTTTTCCAGTATACATTCATGTGCCTGCGAAGAAGAGGACAAGGCTACACCCTTCAAGCGAGAAGGGGATATTTGTTGGATATAGAGAGATCTAAAAAGCTTACAAGATTTTTATACTAGTGCAGAGGAAGGCAATTGTGAGCATAGATGTTAAGTTCAAGGAGATCTTGTCATCTAGGAAGGTTTATGAGTTGCTCCTTCGAGTTTTGTCACAAGACAAAGGTGGTTTGAGCAAACATTGAGGGATGCTGAGAAGCATGTTTAGGTCATAGGAGCACATTTAGGGAGAGCGGACATCTAAAGAAGTTTATGAGGTATGTTTCATTGATGACTAACATCATTGATGAGGAAATAGACTAGGAAGTTTGGAGGATTGCAATGTTGAGGGAAGATGCATGGGACATTGTGTTGGGATTGAAGGGAAAGCCGATTCTAGGTGGTTCTTCAAGAAGTACCTTCCTTGCTAAGAGGGAGTATTGATGTTTGTAGCATTGGATAGGTACTTTTGCATAGGTCTATGTGCCTACTTGTGTGGAGGTTGTCCAAGGCCTTTAATCGTAGCAAAATTACTTTAATTAAAACAATTATTAAACTAATTGTATTTTATAAGAAAAAGTGAGTTAATCTAATGAATTTCAACCACTAATATCAAGTGAAGTTGAGATCTAACCTCAACTGTCAATCACTTTGGAGATTAGGGTTGTGGATTTAGTCAATAACTCAAGCTTATAAAATCAAGGTTAGATGAAGGGGAGACATAAGAGGGATGCTGAAAGAAGTTCAGGTCCTAGGAGCACATTTAGGGAGAGCGGGCATCTAAAGAAGTTTATGAGGTATGTTTCATTGATGACTAACATCATTGATGAGGCAATAGACTAGGAAGTTTGGAGGATTGCCATAGTGAGGGAAGATGCGCGGGACATTGTGTTGGTATTAAAGGGAAAGTCGATTGTAGGTGGCTCTTCGAGAAGTACCTTCCTCGCTAAGAGGGAGTATTGATGTTTGTAGCATTGGATAGGTACTTCTTCATAGGTCTATGTGCCTAGGTGTGTGGAGGTCGTCGAAGGCCTTTAATCGTAGCAAAATTACTTTAATTAAAACAATTATTAAACTAATTGACTTTTATAAGAAAAAATGAGTTGATCTAATGAATTTAAACCACTGATCTCAAGTGATATTGAGATCTATCATCAACCGTCAATAACTTTGGAGATTAGGGTTTTGGATTTGGTCAATAACTCAAGCTTATAGAAGCAAGGTTAGATGGAGAGACATAAGAGAGTGAACACAAGAGACATTGTGTGTTTGAGACACGAAGGATAGTGACTCAATTAGATCTCAGCGAGGGTGACGGACTTTCATCTAGAGGTCAAGTCCAAGGGAGGAGAGTGCAAGTTGGTCACAGCAAAGGAGAGGAAACCTAACAGCCAGAAATCGAAGGACAGATTTCTGGGTTATGTTGCAGGAAACATGCCCTTCATAGGGGATATAAATACTATCATAGGATCTGAGTGTATCCCTTGGCAAATTCAAATCACTGTATTTAATAAAATTTAAAAAAATTTATTTTTGGTTCTTGCAACTCTACCTTTGTTTTTTTACATGTTTTGTAACAAAATTGATCCAGAGGAACTTGTGAAGAAGATACACACCCACTCTGTAGTAGTGACACTTGTATTGAAACTACTAATAGAAGAGGTGGGACCACTATGGCAAATGTGGAGACTAGGGCATTTGGCTAAGTGTGGAATTGTCTCCAAATTTGTAAGTCAGTCACCCATGTTGATTTTTTATAATTATTGCAGATGTGTATTTTGCCTTGGATGAGAGGCAGAGGCAGAGTAGAGACACGATTCTCTATTTGTGGATAGAGGTGGATGTACTGTACTTAGATCTAACATGGCAAACAAATATCAAATACCTAGAATTTGCAGACTAGACTTAGGAGGATTTTAAGATGGTTAGATGCCTGAAAGTGTGTTGGGATTAAAGAGAAAGTCGATTGTAGAGACATTGTGTGTTTGAGACACGAAGGATAGTGACTCAATTAGATCTCAGCGAGGGTGAAGGACTTTCATCTAGAGGTCAAGTCCAAGGGAGGAGAGTGCAAGTTGGTCACAGCAAAGGAGAGGAAACCTAACAGCCAGAAATCGAAGGACAGATTTCTGGGTTATGTTGCAGGAAACATGCCCTTCATAGGGGATATAAATACTATCATAGGATCTGAGTGTATCCCTTGGCAAATTCAAATCACTGTATTTAATAAAATTTAAAAATTTTTATTTTTGTCCGTAAGAAAAACTTTGTTTTTTTTACAATTGTAACAAATTGATCCTAGAGGAACTCTGTGAAGAAGATATGACACCCACTCAGAAAAGACACTTGTAGAATGAAACCATTAATAGAAGAGGTGGACCATGGTAAAAGTAAGACCAGGCATTTGGCTATGTGAATTGAGCTCCAAATTTGTAAGTCAACAATTCAAAGCATCTTTAGACGAGATTATGCATGTATTTGGCCTTGAGAGAGGCAGAGGCGTAGTAGAGACAATTACTTTCCTCTATTTGTGGGATAGAGGTGGATGTACCGCACTTAGATCTAACACAAACACATCAGAGATACAATTTCAGGAATTTGCGTAATTAGACTAGAGGATTTTTCAATGGTTAGATGCTCAAAGTGTGTTGGGATTAAAGGGAGAAAGTCTGATTGTAGAGACATTGTGTGTTTGAGACACGAAGGATAGTGACTCAATTAGATCTCAGCAAGGGTGAAGGACTTTCATCTAGAGGTCAAGTCCAAGGGAGGAGAGTGCAAGTTGGTCACAGCAAAGGAGAGGAAACCTAATAGCCAGAAATCGAAGGACAGATTTCTGGGTTATGTTGCAGGAAACATGCCCTTCATAGGGGATATAAATACTATCATAGGATCTGAGTGTATCCCTTGGCAAATTCAAATCACTGTATTTAATAAAATTTTAAAAATTTTATTTTTGGTTCTTGCAACTCTACCTTTGTTTTTTTACATGTTTTGTAACAAAATTGATCCAGAGGAACTTGTGAAGAAGATACACACCCACTCTGTAGTAGTGACACTTGTATTGAAACTACTAATAGAAGAGGTGGGACCACTATGGCAAATGTGGAGACTAGGGCATTTGGCTAAGTGTGGAATTGTCTCCAAATTTGTAAGTCAGTCACCCATGTTGATTTTTTATAATTATTGCAGATGTGTATTTTGCCTTGGATGAGAGGCAGAGGCAGAGTAGAGACACGATTCTCTATTTGTGGATAGAGGTGGATGTACTGTACTTAGATCTAACATGGCAAACAAATATCAGATACCTAGAATTTGCAGACTAGACTTAGGAGGATTTTAAGATGGTTAGATGCCTGAAAGTGTTGAGGCGGAGGATACATATTGTTGCAGACATATGGGGATACCATTCTCTACAGACAATGAATTTTGGAGATCCCCGACCTGTGTTACTTGTTAGGGCACAAATCAAAGCCTGTGAAGTGAAGGAAAATTTGACATACATATTTATAACTCCTAGTGAATATTTATGGAAATCAAAAACCTTCCATTAAGAGTGATAGTCAAAACCTGAAAGAAAATGCTTTGTCAAAAAAATATGTTTGGAGTCTGATTTTGTGATTGCTATTTGGATGCCAAAGATTTGTAGGCAGTGGATATGTTGATGTGTAAGAGCAAGCACATAATTTTTCTTGAAAAGTAACAAGTGTCTCCCTTAGGGAAGTGAAGAAAAAATGCATGATACCTGATGATGTTAAATGTTGAAGAGGGCGCTGTTGGTGATGACAAGTGGTGACTACCTATTTAATTGCAATCACTGTGATTACCAGTACAGCAAGCACAAAGAATGTAAAACATACATCGCTAATAAACTTTATCAGTTTCTGTCCAAAGGTCTCTGCGGAATTTGTCGACTTCATGCCTTCGTATTTTGTCTTTTCAACTTCTGTACATGCAAGCAGACATACCATAAGGAAAACCATGCACAAATAGAGGAAAAAATCAAACCCCTTACAGCAAAGCAAAATCAATGCAGACTACCCACCTCGAGAATGCCCTTACAGCGGAAGGGTTCTTCATAGCCAGTCGTGTTTCAAATTTAAGATCACACACCGGTACATAGAATAACTTTGGCAGAAACAACATGAGGATGAAGAGGCGTGCGACGGTCCTTTGGATCTAGGAAAAGGATGCCCAACAAAGAAAATCCTTAATTGGTCACTGCGCAGATCTATGACTGAAACGGACCAGAGAGACGGACCAGAGCCAGCAAGAATTTGAAAATCTGTGTGCACAAAGCCCAGCGACCTCTCCGAACCACTGAAAACTGAAAAAAATGGGGCGAATGGCAAAGAAATCTGAAAAATCGGGGGCGAATGCCAAGGAAACTTGAAAAATCGGGGGCGAATTTCTTGTTTCCAGTTGTGTGCGCTATTTTTTTTGTGGGCTAAGGTTAAATAATTAATTATTTTTAAAATAATTTTTGGGCTAACTTTATTAAACAATAAAAAATGGGTTTTATATAAAAAATTCGCCCTAATAAAATTTAAAACCCCTTAAAATTCGCCTTTGGGCTAAAATTCGCCCCTAAAATTATCCCTGTAAAAGACGTGCCTCTTCTTCAAAAGTGTCAGGTAGCAGGTCAATCGCGAGCTTCAACGATGGTAGTTCGCATTGTATTGGTAAGATAGCTTCCAGACCATAAACCAACTGAAAGGGAGTGAATCCAGTCGCATTTCTCACCAAGGTTCGATATGCCCACAAAGCTGACTACAGGATCAAATGCCAATTTTGTCTATGAACCCCAATCACGCGTTGAATCATAGGCCTAATAATATTTTTGCTAGCATCAAATTTTCCATTAGCTTGAGGATAATAGGGGGAACTATCATGTGACAGTCCTAACTTAGCATTCAACTCATCCATCATGTGATTGTGAAATTTTTTTCCATAATCTGTGACTATGACTTGCGGTACACCAAACTGTGAAACCACATGGTTAAAAAAGAACAATTCAGTTGTTTGTCCAGTGTTGTTGTATGTAGGCATTGCCTCAGCCCACTTGGTAAAATAGTCAAAGACGATAATAATATACCCATGCCCCCCGGCCGAGTGGGGGTTACATGTCATGAAGTCAATGCCCCATTTACAAATGGTCCAACAACGATGACATGATGAATTGGTGGTGGTGGCAAGCGGGTTTTACGATCAAATATCTAGCAAGCATGACAACTTGTAACCGCGATAATTCAGTCACGAAATATGGTAGGCCAGAAGTAACCAGAACGAAGGATCTTTTGTTCTGTATCGTAGCCAGAAAAATGTCCACCGCATGCGCCAGAATGGAAATCATTTATAACTTGAGTCGGCTTCCTCATGCATGAGGCACCTACGTAAAATCGTATTGAAACCATGACAATAAAGTGTATCGTCGACGATTAGATAATATTTGGCTTGGTATCAAATACGTCGTTGTTTTTAGGGAGAGGTATTAGGCCGAACATTTTGGGTCTGGAGATATATGATGAAATCTCCATACTGCGGGTTAGATGACTCGGTCAGAAACAAAGACTCGTTTGGAATTGATGGTTCCGTAGTAGGATCGGTACTACTCGAAGGAAGGTCAAAAATAAGCTCAGAAAAAACCAAAGACTTCTTTGACTTGGATTTGATGAATTCCAAATCAAACTCCTACAAAATGACGATCCATTTTGAATATTTCCCCTCCAGCAATTGACGTGACAGAATGCATGTCAGAGGGTTGCAATTCGAAATGATAATGATCTTTCCGAGCATGATATAATGCTGAAATATTTGTACAGCTTGAATGACTTCCAAAGCAAAATTCTCAATGTATGTTTAATTAACTTCCGTATCATTGAGATTACGACTCAAATAATATATCAGATGTTCAATATCATCTTCTTCTTTGAATAAAACCATAGATATGGTTTTATTTGTAGTAGCGAGATACAAGAAATAGTCACTCTGATATTTTGTGGGATAGATTAATGATGCTCGGGTAAGGGAATCTTTAAGAACATTAAAGGAACCTTGTGCAACCTCAGCCCAATGGAAGGGTACCCCCATTTTCAAGAGTCAAGTAAATCCTTTAGCCATTATGGTGTAGTTAGAAATGAACCTCCTTAGAAAGTTAGCCTCCCCTTGGAATCTCTGTAACTAAAGCAGATTGGAAGGAGTGGGAAAATCAAGAATAGCCTGGACCTTCAATGGATAAAGTCGAATTTCATTTTTCGACACTGTTGTAAGGCTTAAGAGACAATTCCTTGGCTGTGGAAAGGAATCAATGCTTAAGAAATTTTTTAAAAATGTGTCACAGAAGTAATTATATCATGTGGTCTTCGTTCAATCCCTTTGGAAACTAATTCTTTAAAACCCTTAATAATCTGGTAAAATGAAAGACTGTACAATGCCATTAACTGCTGATATATTAATGGAAAAGAAGAATTGTGGAATAAACTCAAAATGATATCTTGTAACAGAGAATCTATCAAGGAGCGCAAATTAAGGTTATTTAAATCTTACTCATAGATGTAATTAAGAGGCCAACAACTACTTTACTTCACTTCATTCCAGGAAGAAGGAACACAAAATGGCACAAGAAAAATGGATCACCATCAATAGTTGCAGGAAAATTGATGCTTCTTTTATTAATTTCTCAGAAAAATAAGTACCAAAGTTTTAGTCTTTCAGAGGTCCAAAACTCAGAACCATTATTTTTTCTTTCTGTCTTGCTTAAATACATCAAAAATAGTTCGTAACTGCTAGAACTTCTTGAAACTACTTCGAATACCTAAACTGTTAAAAATTCTTATTACATTTCAATTGAGGACATCACTATAGCTTCAATGTTAACAAACAAAGCAAATGAATTAAAACTTGAAATATTATTCTTTTTGCTGAATATGATTTGTTTATGACGCATCTCCCTGAAGTGTTGATGTGTCTCCCTGACAGATTGGACATCCTTGCCTTGAATTTCTTCCAGAGTTCAATATTTGTCTTTATGCTTGTTGTCATGTATTTTCTATTTCTAATGTGGTATTCGAACTGTTCTGCAATAACGCCTCTTTACCCAACTTGACCTAGCTGTTTTGTTTCCAACAGTGCCACTATATGCTCCTTTTTCCTGACTCTACCTATGCCTATGCATTTCAAACAATGTTCTCATGTCTCCTTCTTCCCGACTCTACCTCTTCTGCTCGTGCCCGCAGTGTTTAGTCTTCCATTTATTTACAAGGCGCCACTGCATAAAAAATTGTTTTGCACGGGTTCAGGCGTTACCCGAGTCTACTACCCATGTTCACGTTTCTTCATAAAACAACACAAATACAAATAATATTGGAATTTAAATAAATTTAAATTAACCTTTGAATGGTATCGTGTCTGCCTTTCCATCGCATTTTGGCTTTCCATGTGGCCCTATTATAAGCCTCCCCTTACCTCCAATGCGATTTCTCAAAGGAAAGGCCCTTACTTTCGGATTTGAAATCCTTTGCAATTTAACTCTGAAACTACACCGCATCTGCCTCTTATCACATTTCGGCCTTTGACATTTCTTTTGTGAGTTATTCCTCCTGAGTTTTGCGATTGTGACGTGCGATATGTGATAAAGGTAGCGATGATGTGGAAAGTAGAGGTGGGGCCGGTCGCAAATCGCAATCGGCGATATGAAACCTTGTCGAATTTCGCATTTAAGCCTTTATAACATATTCCTTAGCACCATTCCTCCTAAGCTTGCAATGTGCAATGTGCGATAAAGGTAGGGATGACGTGGCAAGTGGAGGTGGGGCCGATCGCAAATCGCAAACAATGATATGAAACCTTGTCGCATTTCACATTTCGGCCTTTATAACATATTCCTTAGTGCCATTCCTCCTGAGCTTGCGATGCGCAATGTGGAATTGGAATATAATAGATCATAGTTCTGAGCTGCATCGTGTCCGGCCCTTATCACATTTCACATTTCGTCCTTCATAACATATTCCTGAGCGCCATTCCTCCTGAGATTTGTGATTGCGATTTGCGATATGCGGGTAGGCCTTCCACGTGCGATTGCGATTAAGCCTCTGAACACTATTCTACACGTATATTTGCATAACTCGATCCTGACTTGTGTGCAATGTTCTGAATGCATCAATCGGCCCGAGTCTTGAACTTCTTTGCACGCGAATAAGCCAACTTGACCTTTTCTTCACACTTTTCTTCTTTGTTGCTCCTCTGGCTTATATTACATGTCCAATGCTTCTGCTTCCCTAATTTTTGTTCCAATACACATGTGATGATAAATCCTCATTGAGCTTGTGGTTATCCTTTCGAGCATATTACAGGTCTTCTTGGAATTTTAACAACTGTTCCTCAACAACCTTAAATTTCTCAGAAACTCGCTTGACTTTCAGCTGAGTCAAATTATGCTAGAACATCTGGCTGCAATTGGGGACAACACTTTGGTATAAAATTAATGCGAACTTGTAGATAAGTAACCTTTTATTGGGCATGGAGTCAATCCCAAATGGGAGCTAATCTAGTATGAAATCCTCTAGAAACCTGCTACGCTTTGGACTTCTTCCTTTATTATTATATTGAAAATACCGAACTAGAAATACTACAACTAAAAATGCTCAGCTTCTGAGCTAATTTATGCACAACTCCTATATATGTATTCATGCCTAAACTTAATCAGGTGGAGTCATCCTTCCAATGGCACCAATCCAACATCTGTGTGATAGACTTGATGCCTCCATACTGTTTAAATTTGAAGATCACAATAGGGAGGTACCATGAAAGTTTTTCAGATACAAAGTTTTTCACATACCTTAACCTTGGATTCATAGGTGGCTTGAAGGTGCTAGCTAAAACTGCTAAAGGAATCCCGTGTCTTCAGAAAATTTTTCATCTTCATGCAGCATGAAACAAGAAATATCTTTTGTTTCTTGACTATAAATAGGGGAATTTCCTGCATATTTCTTGGTAGTGGTATTCACGAAACTTGTTTCCCTGTACAATATCCTTTATTCCCCATTGAAAACATTAATGATAGCATAATTGAAATCCAATTTTAGAACACATCCCAACTTTTCTCCCCAAGATCTTGACAAGAGCATTCCAAACCTTGATGGAATGTCAGCAACCACTACATCTAGGACTATGCTCTTTTATGGAATTTGTGCCAAAGAAACTACTACATATTTAATTAAACCAACACATTTCACCCTTTTGGATTCAAATGAATACAAATCCCCGTAAGGTTTGGTAACCTGCAAGTTTATTTCCTTCATAACAGACAATGACATGAGATTATGGGATGCTCCTGAGTCTAGCATACAATTATCATGAGTAAAATCATGAAGCAACAGAGAAATATAGAATGTTGGAACAGAAGGATCTAATTATTCTACATGAGGACCAAAAGTGACCACTGGCTTCTCTTCTTGTAAGTTCATAGTGTCATTTATATCTTCAATCTGTGTGAGATTAATAAATCCTGAAATTTCTTTCTTGTAGACTAGTAATTTAGCTAATTCTAGAAGAGGTACCTAAATTTTTACCTTCTCCAACTCTTTTTTCAAACTGAAAGAATAAGCTTGTTTAACATTCTTTTCAGGTTCTTATTTTCTCTTTCTATAATTTTCCACTTGTTTGGGTACATGAACAACTCTATCCAAAATATTAGTATCAACTGATTTTCTCTGGGAAGGTTCACCCTGCCACACACCTATTATATTGACTGAATTTATAGGTTGCTTCCCATTACTGACTTGTTTTACAAGGTCCTTTTGTTGTGGAGTCTCCATTAGAGGAGGAATACAATATTTTTGTTCACCTTCATTATCCTGCACTCTAGATCTCTTTCTAGACCTTAAATCAAACTTTTTATGTAACTCGGCTTGCATGAAATCTGTGAATTTCCTACAATATTCATCCATTTCATCTTGATCAAAAGATACTTCAGCTCCTTTTTGGTCATCTTCTGCTGACTCTCCGGGTGCTGCTTCTATATATAATGGTGCTTGGACCTGATCTTGATCTCTTCTTTCTCTTTGCAAAATTTGCAGGGGTTGTTTTCTGAATTTAGGATTAAATCCTCCTCTGTTGTGTTGTACTTGTCTTCGGGAGTTTTTACTTTCCAATTCCATCTTAATTAGCCTATTTGACAAATTTTTTATCACCTTCGTCATATCTTCAATTATTTGATCTTGTGATGATTCTTCTTTTGCTTTCCCCTTATCTTGGACTGGCTATTTCCCTTCTGCCTTCCCAACTGCAGTCATATTAGCTTAAATTTATAACGCATATGTCTGTATCAAATCTAGAGTAGGGGATCTCCTTTTTCTAAGTGTGAAACTAAAATTGACTTCAAAAGCCCCAGCAAAAACAACCTTTTCTCTAAAAGGAGGGGGCTTCATTTCTACAGGCAAACAATTATACAATTTATTGAATCTTTTGATAAAATATGATATATTCTCATGTGGTTTTATTTTGATTACATTTAATTTTGTTAGTGAATATCCACGATCCCTTTTTTCACCCCATCTCTGAGTGAATTGATTTTCTAATTCTTCCCATGTATTAATAGAATCATTTTGGAAATCCCTTAAACCACTTTCTAGCCTCTCCATCCAGAGACTGAAAAAAAATCCTCATTACAACATCAATATGTTCTACATTCAGACCTTCAGCAAAATTACAAAACACAGGGAAGTGTTTTTTTGCAGTTATTTCATATTCTCCAATAAAATGTTGTAGTAATGTAAGATAATCTTGAGTCATTGCATTCACTGGTTGTGGAAGGTTAAGTGGAGCATATATGTTCAAAAAAAAGTCTGGTGCTGCCATGTTTGCACCTTGATTGACTGTTCGTTGGTTAGATGCAGTGGATGAACCTGCTGTGAAAATGAACGGAGGTGGAGGTAAAACTGATATGGGAGTGGGTTGATGGACAATGGAAGAGGGACTAGCAACTAGAGTTTTTTGAGCTTGAGTAAAAGTAAAAGAAACTGAATCAAAGGAGTGTTCTTCCAACTTAGGTTCTTGAAAATAAATTGGTGTGAAAGGTGAATCTTGTTCCAAGAAAGGAAGTACTTTAGATGTATCTTCAAAAAAAGGATTACTAGAACTACTGTGAGGAGCAGACAATGCAGGAATAGGTGTTGAGGGGGTTTTAGGTTTTTGAACCCTTTTAGAAACCAATCTTTTAGGGTCTGACAAAGTAGAGACCTTCTGTTGTGAGGTATTTGACCTCGTGTGAGGCCTTTTGTGAGCAAAAATTATGAGAATAACAAACACAAACAAATATTTCCTCCTCACTAAAAAACGAGAGGAAATAATGTGAAAAACCCAAGAAAAATAAACTTCGTCTCTTCATCCTCGGAAACAATGCCAGAAAAAGTTGTATCTCAAGAGAAAATTCCTTGGCTGTGGAAACGAATCAATGCTTAAGAATTTTTTTAAAATGTGACATAGAAGTAATTATATTAGGTGGTCTTCATTCAATCCCTTTGGAAACTAATTCTTTAAAACCTTTAATAATTTGGTATATTGAAAGACTCTACAATTCCATTAAATTTTGATATCTTAATGGAAAAGAAGAACTGTAGAAGAAAAAAAAAATGATATGCTGTAACACAGAATCTACCACTTTAAATTTCAGAATGAATTTATGGACAGAGAGGAAACTCAAAATAATATGTTGTAAACACAAAATCTATTACTTTTAATTTCTAGAGATAATTTGTGAAGGGAGAGGAGTTGGAGAGGAGCACAAATTAAGTTTATTTAACTCTTACTCACATATGTAATTAAGAGATCAACAACTATTTTACTTCACTTCATTCCAGGAAGAAGGAATACAAAATGGCACAGGAAAAACGGATCACCATCAACAGTTGCAGTAAACTTGATGCTTCTTTCATTAATTCCTCAGAAAAGTAGGTACCAAAGTTTTAGTCTTCCAGAGGTCCGAAACTCGGAACCCTGATTCTTTCTTTCTGTCTTTCTTAAATACATCAAAAATAGTTCGTAACTACTAGAAATTCTTGAAACTACTTCGACTACCTAAACTATTAAAACTACTTATTACATTGCAATTGAGGACATAATTATAGCATCAATATTAACAAACAAAGAAAACGAATTAAAACTTGAAATATTTTTCTTTTTGTTGAATCTAATTTGTTGTGATGTGTCTCCCTGACAGATTGTGTAAGTCTTGCCTTGAATTTCTTCCAGAGTTCAATATTTTTCTTTTCTTCTTGTTTTCATGTCTTTTCTGTTTCTGATGTGGTATTCGAACAGTTTTGCAATAACACCTCTTTGCCCAACTTGACCTAGCTGTTGTGTTTCCAACAATGCCACTATATGCTCCGTTTTTTTTACTTTGCCTATGCCTCTGCGTTTCAAACAATGTTCTCATGTATCCTTTTGCCCAACTCTCGTTTATTCATGAAACAATGCAAATACAAATAATCCTAGACTTTAAATAAATTTAAATTAACCTTTGAATGGTATCACGTCTGCCTTTCCATCGCATTTCAGTTTTCCATGTTGCTCCGTTATAAGCCTCCCCTTACCTCCAATGTGATTTCTCAAAGGAAAGGCCCTTACTTCCAGAGTTGAAATCCTTTGCAATTTAACTTTGAAACTACATCGCATCCACCCCTTATCGCATTTCGGCCTTCGACGTTTCTTTTGTGAGTTATTCCTCCTAAGCTTTGCAATTGCGACGTGCGATATGCAATAAAAGTAGGGATGATGTGGCAAGTGGAGGTGGGGCTAATCACAAATCACAATCGGTGATATGAAACCTTGTCGCATTTCTCATTTTGGCCTTTATAACATATTCCTTAGTGCCATTCCTCCTGAGATTGCGATGTGTGATGTGCGATAAAGGTAGGGATGATGTGGAAAGTAGAGGTGGGGCCGATCACAAATTGCAATCAGTGATATCGTATTTTGCATTTCGGCCTTTATAACATATTCCTTAGCACCATTCCTCTTGATCTTGTGATGTGTGATGTGCGATTGGAATATAATAAATCATAGTTCTAAGCTACATCACATCTAGCCCTTATTTCATTTTTCATTTCGGCCTTCATAACATATTTCTGAGTGTCATTCATCCTGGGCTTTGTGATTGTGATTTGTGATATGTAGGCAAACCTTCCACATGCGATTGTGATTAAGCCTCCAAACATTGTTCTACATGTATATTTTCATGATTCGACCCCAACCTGTGTGCAATTTTCTGAACGCGTCAATCAGCTCGAGTCTTGAACTTCTTTGCACGTGAATAAGCCCGACTTGATCTTGTTGCACGATTTTCTTATTTTCTGCTCCTTTGTCTTAGAGTACATGTACAATGCTGCTGCTTCCCTGATTTTGGTTCCAGTGCACATGTAATGATGAATCCTTGTTGAGCTTGTGGTTATCCTTTTAGGCATATTACATGTCTTCTTGGAATTTTAACAATTGTTCCTCAACAACCTTGAATTGCTCAGAATCTCTCTTGACTTTTAGCTGAGTCAAATTATGCTACAACAGACACCAAGAATCCAAGAAAATGACCAGAACCAACACCAAGCACACATTTGTGTGGATCGAGACGTATTTTATATTAATGACATCGTAAAAATATCTCTCTCATATGTAGCGGGTGGTCATCCCGTTTCCGTGAATGTGAAGGTAATTTATCCAGATACGGTTGAACTATGTGCTTGATGTCATGAAAAGCATAATTCATTGCCCTCTGGAATGTGGCCCCATCGTTCTTTAAACAAAAATGGATTTTACAATAGGATAATGTGCCCTAGGGACAGATAAAAGCTGTTTTATATTGGTCCTCTGGGTGAATATTAATCTGATTGTAACCGGAGAATCCATCCATGAAAGAAAATATTTCACATCTAGCACATTCATCAATAATCTGGTCAATAAAGGGAGTTGGATAGTTGTCTTTCGGACAAGCATGATTAACATCCCGATAGTCGGTACATGCTCTAATTTTCCCTCATTTCTTCATGACAGGAACAATGTTAGATACTGAATCAGTAAGCAGAACAGGGTAAATGCATCTAGCACACAGAAGTTTTTCAACCTCTGCTTTAATGGAAACAACTTTATTTGGGTTAACAGGATGAAGGCATTGTCACACCGGATTAACATCAGGATACATTTTAATTTCATGTTCAACAATGCTGGATTCGATAACTGGCGTCTCCTCATATGACCAAGAGAATACATCTCGAGATTCACAAAAAAGAGCGCGGTAAGTGTCAAGTTCAGATGGAGAACAAGACGCACCGACATGAATGTTTTCTACAATAACGGGTTTGGTCGAAATATCAATAGAAATTGTTTCTTCGATATTCAATGGGTTTCGCTCAGAATCGATGGCGTGGATAGGAATAGAATTTGTCATGAACTCAATGGCAGTAGGGTGATATAGTTCAGATGGATTATCTTCATTGTAAGCTGGAATATGGGATTGTTGATGTGATGATTCCCATTGTTCTTATTTTGGCATCATGGATTCCATAATTCTCTCATCAGTCAAGAATATGTGTGAAAATGGATCAGAAGAAGTACCAAAATCCGAAGAATGATCAACCCAAGCAGTTGGCGAAAATGGATTTGGATTGGCCGCATAAGCCAAGAAAATTGATTGTTATGCTAGCTAAATTGGACTTAGCGACATGATGTCACCCAACCTAACTACTTCAGAATCATTGGGTATCTTCCTTAAGTCAAATGAAGTGGAATATATCATATTGCAGGTCTCTATATGTGCGATTTCCGCCGATGTCATAGGAAACGGTAACGAAAAGGTGCCCATTAGGGAAGGATCCTTAAAGAGTCCAACACCAATGTTTTGAAGAGAAGGTGTGGGTCAGTGAACTAACAGAACACTTCTATTTTTCTAGGAACCAGAGGCGAAGAATGAGATTTGATCAATGGCTGTGATACTTCCTTTATGGGGGAAGATGATCATACGAAAATAGGTTGATACTACTGCATCCATAGCATAAACCCATGGTCTTCCAAGTAATATGTTGTAATCGAGGGGTCCATCAATGACCTCAGCTTCAACAGTAGCTGATTTTCCCCTTAGTTATACTTGTAGGTTATTAAGAATTCCACAAGGCTTATATGTACGGCTGTCAAAAGCTTTCAACATCGTAGGTGATTGTGACAAATTCAGTGAGCAAAGTGACTTCTAGCAACTCATTGACATTATACAAGTAGATGCGCCTTCATCAATGATAGTGTGATGAATGAAGTGATTCAGGACATGTACTTGAATCTAGAATGCTAACTCTGCTGGTAATTTTGTCACATAGCCCGCGTGATTAAATACTACAAGATTTGAATCCATCGGATCAATTCCACCAATCACAAACAACAAAGCCTACTTCTGGGAGGGAAAATACTGAAGTACCTCAAGCTTTGACATAGTAGAAGGTGACTACGCTAGATCTTCAACTACATTATAATTTTGAGTTGCATGAGCTCGGGGGTTGAATGTCGATTTGTGAACTAGTCTCTTCAGCGGTTTTATTGTTAACTGTGGAAGGATAGTTGGTAGAGCATAATCAGATGAGGTCGAAGTCAAAGTGGTACGTTAATCTGTAGCTTGATCATTGGACGACGAAAACGGATTACTGTAATCTTTACTTCATGTCGACACCAAAACATCAGTGTTGGGATTCGTAACGGATAGCATAAGCACTTGCGAACTAGAAGCAGGTTGTGTCACAACCAAATGTGTTTCCGGGTTCGGAAAAGGATTTTTCAACATTGTAGATGCGGTGGAATTCTTAAGAATATTTGGTGGAGGAAAATATTGTGTAAAATTCTCCTCATTACATATCAAGAAAGGGTAATGAGGTTTCTGAAAAGAACCGGATGAATCAGATGATTTTTCCTGCTGGGGTGAATTTGATTTCGTCTTGTCTTTCCCCTTCTTTCTATTTCCCAGTTGCTTATCAATTTCTCCTTTGTCAGATGACACAACATGGATTTCAGAAGAAGACGCAGGATTAGATGGAGTAGGGTTTTGATTTGAAACAAAAAGTGTAGAACCAAATAGTCAACTTTCTACGAGAGTGCTAGCAAAACCAATCACACCATCACCATCATGAATGTCTTGACCAGATGGATCAGGAGGAGCAGTAAAATTTGGTCGTGGCGTGTTTGGAATATTTTCATTGAGTGTTCCATATTGAGTGTAAATCAGATACAGATACTAGACACGAGCACTGACTTGCTCTTCAGTGACAACACCGCCTTTGGCCACATCCTCGGTGATAGATGGAAATAAGGACTTAATAAACCACTCATCTAAAAGTTGATCAGGAACAAATGTTTTAACCATTCGACAACGATGATGCCACTCATGTATATGATCATATATATGAGTAGCAATGGTCTGTTTAAAGTTGGTCAAAAGTTCCGTTCCAGTTTCATATCTAATGGGTAACTGGAAGTGGGTTAAAAAGGTAGTGGCTAAAGCTGTAAAGTTATCAAATGAAGCTCGTGGTAATTCAATGTACCACTTCGTAGCCAAACCAGTAAGTGTTTGCTGGAAAAGACACAATCTAATGGAATCATCATTTAAGTAGTTTTATGAACACCATAAATGATAATTCATGACATGTGTAGAGGGGTCTTCTCCATAATTTCCATTGAATTTTGGAATTTCCGAGGGTAATTTATGTGGAATCACTAGCCACCAAGGTAAATAATGAATTGGATCATTGGTGAGCCAATTTAAATCTGGTAATTCCAACGTTGCAACAAATGGAAATTGTCAATTAAGGTCAGGTTGAGCATAACCAGGATAAGATTGAATCACCTGAGAAGTAGGCATTTGCATACCAAAAAATGGATTCTATTGTTGGTAGCCCATATAGGGGTAGGCTTGCTGACCGGGTCTTGGATAAGCTTGATACTGTGGAAATGGTTGTTGTGGATGCCATGGTATCTGATTAAATGGTTGCCCGCCATGATAATTCAAACCCGACTGTGAATATACAGGGCCAACAGAAGCCTGTGACAAAGGTAAACTAGCCTAAGTCTGTAGACCTGATACTTGAGCGTTAGGGGTGGAAGGATTTTCTTTTGTAGACTGGCCAACAACCATAGAATAAATGAGAGGTGTATTAGGAACATATGCAACAGGTTGAAGTGGTTGATATTGATACACAATTGTTTGTGGTTGAACAAGAAAAGTAGGTTGCCATTGGAAAACATGCATTCCAACATATGATGGACCTAAATATGATGGAGTACTGCCATATGGACTGAAAATCTATGGCCACCCATCATATGGAGTATAGGGATATTGTGCATAGTTACTTTCATATGAAGGGTATCCAACAGATACTGGATAAGATGGACGATAATTAGATGGACAAGCTTGATATTGAGGGTCACGCTGTTTAGTACTCATAATAGATGAACCAGATATAATTCCAGACGATGACATGGGTGAAGTCTGTGGACAAGAGAAGACACTAGAGTAGGTTCCATTTAAAGCTTGGTAATCCTGTGGGATGGACATACCAACATACAAATGTTCCTCGAGTGTCGTCAAAAACATTGAAGATGAAGCAATAGTAGATTATGCCGCAGCG
Source organism: Pinus albicaulis (assembly GCA_034641835.2). Lineage (NCBI taxonomy): Eukaryota > Viridiplantae > Streptophyta > Pinopsida > Pinales > Pinaceae > Pinus > Pinus albicaulis. The sequence goes on from CM076584.1 coordinate 928,789,616, forward strand.
ATAACGGATGGAATAGTCTGGGATGCTGTCTTTGTCATGGTTAAATAGCCCAGTAAATACTCTAACGAATCTACGAGAACTTGAGAGAAAAGGATCAATGGAAGCAGAGTTGGTCAAATAAGGAAAATACTGATATAAATTAAGCTCCCACCCAAAATGAGTGGAGGTCAAAGGGGTTGTCTCTTCCTGAAGTTCTTCCTCTATCGAAATCAAAACAGGTGGAAGCACTTCACCTTCAGGCCCAAGATAAATTTCAGGCTGTAAAATCTATAGTAAAGAGGAAGACTCGAAGGTTATGGATGGCTGAGGATCAGAAAGTTGCATTGAAACAACTTCTTGTTTTTCGAGTTCAGTATCAACTTCTAGTTGAACAAGCTCGAGTTCAGGGTTCACCGTTTCACTGGATTGAACTTCAGTGTCCTCGAGTAACTATGAGATTTTCATCTCAACAGTAGAAAATAAACTGGGATCAGTCGAAATGACTCGAGAATCGATACTTAAAGGATCAAATGTCTATGGTATATCAAATGATGTAGCACCAAGAGTTCCAGAGGTACCAGACTCAGTAGGGCGAGCACACCTTCATGTACTAGGAGTAGCTTCTAGTGATAACGAAGGTTTATTCATTGTCCTACACAAACAATGGGGAAGGGGTTGATCTTCTTCCACTACTGCTGATTGATTTTATACAAAAGAAGAAGAAGAGAGTGTCATACTAGGAAAAAGGTTTACCAAGCAACTGTGAACTGCAATATACTTCCTCAATAAACCAAGCACTTATTATACATGTAGGCAATCTCCCCGAATGTTGTGTTCAGTGTATCAAAGGTACACGGCGGCTGACTTGGTTACCTATGGATGGTAAGCAACCTAAAATTGTCCTCCCAAATATATGTGAAGGTACGTGGAGGCCCAATCCTTATTAGCACTATTTAATGCGAAACCGCATAGTGAGAGCATCCCCTTATACTTTTCATACTAGAACACCGCCCTATATACCCAAACGTACATGCATGAGCTCTGATATACTTACGTACGTGGAATGAGGTATCACACTCAGAATGTATCAGACAATTAATGACAGCTGCTATGTTTAACGAAGGAGGAACACGTATTCTAACCTAGACCTATAAATGTTATCGTTAATGTTACAATGCTTCCTTAGATAAATTCAGATAAATTTTATGTTGATCTTGATTACTAGTTTGTCTTTGGGGTTCACCACGAGATGTATTGAAAATTCCTAGAATGAAATTATAATTGTAAGCATTCGTTTCAAATTGATTTTCGACAATGAAAAACTAGCTAGTAGGGATAGAGAAATCAGATTATTTGCAATCATCAACAAGCACATCTAAATGCAAATTTTCCCTAAACTATTCCTCAAGTAGCACTCACAATCCGCTTCCTTTAAGTTTAGATGAACAAAATAGAAACTGATCCACAAATAATCACTCAAAAATTTCAAGAAAAAGGAAGACTAAAACAAAAATTCCTCTTTTCGAAAATAATGAATTGATTAAATGTAGAATTTAACTTTGGAACTATTCACAATCATAAAGAAAACACAAAGAAAAACTGATCAAAAAAATCCAAAGTGAGGAAAGAAGAGTAAATGGAAACTGGTCTCTAAAGGTATTCAGTCACTCAAAACATCAACAAGTAAACACTTAAATGAATTGGAAAAATAAAAAACAGATAGATTTTGGTTGGTCATAGGGGCAACGCACCCCTGAGTGGGAGATAGTGCGTTGCAGAGAATTGTCCCTAAGCCAACAATACTATGCAGAGCACTGTGTCAAGACCAACAATTCATTGGTGCTAGAGGACTCTCTGAAAACGCAAGCAATCACACTACCTTTGCTAAGACACATTCAAATTACTGAAAATAAGCAGGTAAAGTCTACTAGATGTTGATGGACAAGGAAAAAACCACCAGGGACGATCCTTCAATCCCCAGTATGGTCGCCAATTTGTTTCACGCAAATACAAACCTACAGATAAGTATGCTAAGTGGGTGGTTCACTTATAACAACAGAAAGAAAGATAATTGATTGTTTCCTTAAATTGAATAGATTAAGGGAGAGAAACCTGCTTGTAATATGTTCGCTTTCTCTCGCCACCCTTCGTCGCTTTCATTGCTCTCGATCTAGCTTAACTCACTTGATTGATACCTTCCATGGAAAATCGAAGATAGAAAACAACATAAAGGAAATAGGATCTATTCAAATTAAACAAATTGAATCGATTAAACTCATTAATACACATATAAAATCATTGACACATGCATTATGAAAGGAAAAAATGTCTTTATTATGAAGTAGAAGGAAGATTACAACTAGTTTATCGATTTGTTGTCACTCATCCAGGTTGAGTCCCATCCTCATCACATACAACACCAACAATCCAACATCATCATAGTACATGCACAACACCTACAAGAGTTGATATCTCACCAACATAACTCTACTTAACACAAATTCTTGCCCTCTTGTGCACTATGTTCAGTGATCTATTTATAAGTAGACAAAGTTAGTTTGACATAAATGAATCATTGAATGGCTTTCCTAAAAATGGATGAAGATATTTCCTTGTTCATGGGAATAGGAGGATAAGAGGTTTAATGACTTTATGGGTTCCAAATTCGAGTCTATCAGATGAGGCGAGAGTTGGAACAACTTCTAGAAGTCACTAGAAGTTGAGGAGATTCCCAGAATCCAATGAAAAATTCACTCCAAGTCGACCAACACACTCCAAAGTGGGCCTAGATCCTCTGCAACGCAGCCTTGCATGGGAGTAGATGCTCTGTAAAGCAGTTACAGTTTTCTAGGGGTGCATTGATGGATTGATAGGGTACTTCAACTGGCATATAAGCAATGAAACTTTCATGAAGGAAGACCATCAATGTGATGAATTGTTTAGGGCATGTAGCAACCAATTTCGAGTATGATAGACCCTAATGAATACTGATTTGTGTTTTGGGATGATGCCCAAATCGACCTGTAACACTTACCAATTATCCAATTTTGAAGATTTCATATCCTGATAAGGATTTTGTGGTTCGTATAGATGCCTGTAAGGAATGACTTGGTGGAGTCTTGATGTAGGAAGGGCAGGTGGTTTTCTATGAATCAAGGAAGATGAATGAACATGAGAAAAACTATGTGACTCATGATCTTGAGTTGGAAGATATTATTCATGAATTGAAGATGTGGGGACATTATCTTCTTGATAAGAGGTTCATCTTGATAAGTGATCACAGTGTACTAAGGTACTTATTTTACCTACCCAATTTGAATGCAAGGAAAGCTAGATGGTTGTCTACTCTCAACGAGTTTGATTTTGAGATCAGGTACATTAGAGGAAAAGAGAACCGGGTTGTGGATTCTCTTAGTCGAAGAGTATAGGTGAATCATATTTTAGTTTGGAGCTCTTATGGTACATATTTGAAGGGGCGTATCTTGAATTCAAGGAAGCATGATGAGAAGTAATAATAGCTGAAGCATAGATTGTATCAGTAGGATAAGGGTGATAACGATGAGGAGGGTGAGGGTGAGCAAGATATATGTGCCTGACAACAACGAGTTGAAAAAAATTATTTTGAGAGAGTTTCATGCCAAGCCATATTGAGGCCACCCAGGATACCAAAAGACTTTGACAACTGTTGAGAAGTTCTACTATTGGACGAATTTGAAGAAAGAGGTGGCTAACTTTGTTGTTAAGTGTTTGGACTATCAACAAGTGAAATTTGAATGCAATCATCCAGCTAGTCTATTGCAGCATATTCCGACTAGAATGGAAAGGCGAGGTCATTTCCATGGAATTCATTACACGATTTCCTAAGACATTGCGGCATCATGAATCCATCATAATTTTGGTTGACAAGTTGATTAAGGTAGCTCACTTCATTGCGATGAAGCCTACAAATTCAACTAGTGAAGTGGCTCAAATCTTCATCAGGGAGATCATGAGGATGCATGGGTTTTGCAAGAGGATTAAATCAGATAGAGATGTCAAGTTTACTTCCATGTTTTGGAAGGATTTGTTCTTAGGATTGGGGATAGCGTTAGAATTTAGTACAACTTATCATCCACAAACAGATGGAAAGACAGAGAGGATTAACAAGATACTTTAGGATATGTTGAGGATGTATGTCATGCATCGATAGAGGAAATGGGAGGAGTATCTTCCACTGGTGGATTTTTCTTATAATAATGGGTATCATGAGACCCTAAAAATGATTCCATTTGAGGCTCTCTATGGGCGGGCTTGTAATACTCGTATCAAATGGGGTGATCTAGTGAACATGATGTTGATTGGACCAGATATGTTGGCAGAGATGGAGCATGATATTCAAGTTATTAAAATAGATTTAAAGAGTTATGTGGATCAACATATAGCATTCAAGGAGGTTCAGGTTGGGGAGCATGTGTACTTTCACATCAAGTCCAAGAAGAGCTACTTGAGGATTGGGTCATATGCCAAGTTGGCATCTACGTATTGTGGGCCTTTTGATATCCTCGAGAGAATTGGACCAGTGGCATACAAACTTTCTATGCTTTCATCAGTGAAAGTCCATGATGTTTTCCATGTTTCAATTCTTAAAATATATGTATAGGATGTTGATCATGTGATTGATTGGTTGGTATTGTAGGTGGAACTAGAGGGAGAGTTCCAGCAAGAGCCACAATGCATATTGTAGCAGAAACAACTCATGCTCTAGAACCAAGCAATATAGAAATTTAAAGTGTAGTGGAGGCACTTTGGACCTAAAGAAGCTACATGCGATATGGATGATCAGATGTGGGCATTATATACTTATTTATTTGTTGGTTGAAGAAAACATGTTTGATATATATATTCTAAATACTGCAACGAGCTCTGTTATAAAGCTATAATAAGAAGTATGTTGTAAATACTGCATCAAATTGTGTATAAAGATCCAATAAGTTGTATGATGGTCATGTTTTCAGTAGTTGGTCATTGTAAATACTACATCGAGTTGTGTTATAAATGTCCATAAGTAGTATCTTTTCCAGGTGTTTACGGTGTTGGAAATCCGTCAACCAAGGAGTCTCCCCGATGTGAATTCCCAATTAGATCTCACACCGTTTGGAATAGGAGCACCATCTGGGTTATTGGCTCAACTTCCATATATTCTTGAATATTTTCCTTGGCTCTAACTGTCATCAAGAAAGAGGACTACAAATGTGCCTTTGAAAAGCAAGCAAGTGTGCTTGGTGAGTGTTCGGTTGTAGGTGTGTCAAGGTTCTTATATTGTGGAGGGAGAGAAAGAAGCGAGCCTCTAAGAGAGAGGTAATAGTACCACCCTAGTAGAGATATGCACAACTACGAAGGATATGTATAATAATCTAGCAGAATAGTCCAAAAAGATGTGATGGTCATTACAACTAATGAACAAGAAATATCTTTCTAGTATCCAGCATAATAGTCCACGTGGAGGTGACAACTATAACAACCATTAAAACACATTCTCAATGTGATAAGTAATAAAATAACTGAAATATTTCAACTAATTTAGCGCAAATGAAAGAAAACATGAATTAAAAACATCCACAAAATAGTCTTACAAATATTGATAATACATTCATGAAGAATGTGTTGGTCATGAGGCTTATTTTATTAAGTAAAAGTTCCAAGACACATGTATACAATGAATACTACTTGCTCCAATAGTGGAGTGTTGGAGCCACTCCTTGCTCCCCAAAAGAACTATCTTGTCTCTTTAATGCCTTGTGGGAGGAGCCAAGGTGAAATCCTTTGCTCATAAAATGAGGGTGTATATATAACCAATGGGGTGATGCTTCACCTCCTTATGACTCTTTGAATACCCTCATGACAGTTTGACTTCCTATGAATTTTTGACTTTAAATGACTCTTCATACTTTGTATGTGTCCTTTGGACTTCCACTTTACAATAAATTTATCCAATATTGAATTACATATTCCACAAAATAATGTGGAAAATGATGGCTCATGGAAATACATGACATTGATGACATGGACTACATGATGATATGAAAATGTCAAGCCATTCTTTGTTGTTGCTTTCTTTGCTTCTTCTTGAAAATATGGTGCATGTTCTTCTTCTTCCTCCTCCTTATGACTTGAGGATAAGGACTGATCCAAATCTTTTACTTCATGGATGCATATGATCTGGATTTATGTAGGAATGCAATAAAATATAGAAATATACATAAACACAAAGATGTAGTGGAAATACTGCTTCATTTCATTAATATCAAATAATATAAATATGCTTACAGACATGAGGGAAATAAAATAGCTAGGGCACTGGTAGCTTATCTCTGAGAAGATATGTGGCGGCTACATGCCTCTGAACTATGTTACAATGAGGCTCGAAGGCCTATATATTGTTAAGAAACACTAGAAAACCCTAAACATCCAAAAACCTAACCGTGGGAGATGAAGCACCAAAACCATGGGCCCCGTTTGGGTAAATTGGTGTTTCAACTTCCCGGGGACGTAACTTTGGCATCCGATCTCCATTTGATGCGCTCAATACCTCGTTAAAAAGATATATCCAAGGATTAAAAGTTTAGGTGTGAGAAACATTGTTCCAAGGATCCATTTATCTCCTAATTTTCCCAAAAAACGTCGTTTAGGGCCTCAAAACAGCTTCAGAAGTTTAGGACCTGAAAAATTGCTAAAAATAGTAAGTTGTACTGAAACTAAAAAGCTGAAAGAAATGATGGCGGGGTTCAAATGGAATAGGTGGGTGGATATCCACTTGGATCATTTGGGCCCCAAAACAGCTCTGGAATTTCAGGACTCGAAAACCTACTAAAAATAGTAAGTTGTGCTGAAAGTGAAAAAATGAAAGAATTGATGGTGCGGGTCCAAATGGAATAGGTGAGTGGCCACCAATATCCACCTGGATCATTCCTCCCTCCTTAGGAAGCAATGTTCCCCATTGCATTAAGTTCCTCCATGAGAGGCAAATTCTGTTGAACTTGGTATTGGATATGTTTAGGATGTCGTGGACCTGTTGGTGAACATGTTGGATGCATTCAATAAATTTGGTTGCCTTAGACAGTACATGTTTGGATTTTGTCTGTGTAGTCGCAAGAGGTATGGCAATATCAGGCAACAGTGCGTTGAGCTTTAGATCAATGGAGTGCTTGTCCTGATAGTGTAGAGGAACCTCTGTGGGTGAGGAGAAAATGTCTTCGGATTCCTCCACAGCTTTGTCCAACTATTGCAGCCATGTAGGTGACCCATGTTTCGAGGCTGTGGCCACAATCTTATTCTTTCCTTGTGAGCGAGATGTAAGGAAAATAAATTTCCTGGTTTGGGAAAAAATCTTACTGCGTTGTTTTGAAATAGTTAAGGAGATGGCAGGAGGTGGTACTACCTCTGGTATCCTATACAATTTATTTCCCAAAGTAACAACAATAGAACAAGGCCTAGACTCATACATAGCATGTCACCTCCACAAGTATGGTTGGCCCAATAATACATGAGTTACATCAAGAGGAGCAACATCACACAATACCTCATCCGTGAATGGCTTGATTTTGTACGAAAGGTGACACTGCTGGCAGACGCGGAGATCTCTCCCAGGGTGAAGCCACCTGATGGTATACGGCTATGGGTGTGCTATGGTTGGTAGGTTGAGCTGCTTCATGAATTCTTCTGAAATGAGATTCTTTTGGCTTTCACTATCGAAAATAAATTGCAGTGAACCCTTCACCCACATCTGTGAATGGAAGAGGCGCCCCCCCTCCTTTGGATCCTTGGGATCCTCCCTCTGGAGCTTGGCAGTGGCAAAAATGGCATTGGGATCTGCATCAATGATCTGCTTCCGTTTATCATTGCCTTTATCTGGTTCTGACTCAGGATCAGAACATGCATCTGATTCGGGTGCTTTTAGTTCAGCCACCAATGACTATTTGGCTCGACACTGATTTGTGCTGTGAGTGGGGCTGTTATGAAATTCACACCACTTCCCTATATCCTTATTTGGATTTATGGTGTTATTCTGAGTTGCCCCGCTTTGGCCTTTCCCCTTTTTCTATGGTTCGGGGGCGTCTTTCCCTGGCTTCGGATTCACGGATCCAAAGTCTCGCTTCTTCTGCTTAAATTTCTGTTTGATCTTGGCAGCATAGAGATATGTTGTTCCAAGCGATGTAATGTCGAGGAAATCCATTTCCTCCTGAATGTGTCTATGCAGACAATTGTGGTACTTGAGCACCAAATGTCTCTTTGAATCTTTAATACCCAACTTTGTGCACACGGTATGGAACAAATTTATCAGTTCGTGCACATATTGATCCCTTTGCTGCTGCAGCGTGGTCTATTGGATGTACGTATCCTCATAGCTCCCCACAGGGTAATATTATTCCTTGATGCGATCTCGGAACGAATTCCAAGTGGGTGTGGCTAAGAACAGAGAGGGTTAAATCTCGTCCTTTTTCTCACAGTAGGTTTCCCACCAATCTTTGACATGGGGGTCGGCTTTGAGGAGTGCAAAGATAGTCTTTTCTCAGTAGGAGAAATCATAGACTGAGAAATACCCTTCCAAAAAATTCAACCATCTATCTACGATGTCTGCATCTATCTGGCCTACAAATATAGGAATGTCAAATTTTACCTATACTGTGAAGGGAGTGGCACCTCCAAAGTGGCTGTTGGATGTAGATGCATCGTAGGTGGCAAGCTGTTGAAGGATCTGAGAAAATTTATCCATCATAGTGTTGCTTTGTTTCTCGAGGGCCTCCTTGAGCAATATTTTGATAGGATCTCCTGCTCCCTCGTCTTTATTTTCTTCCACCATGGGAGGTCATTGGGGTTTACGAGGCTGATATTGCAAGGGTTCAACCAAATCGAGCCCTAACTCCTTATACCTTGACCGCGTTGGGGACATGCAAAGAAAAATAGAGAAAGAGTAGACCGCTCTGATATCACTGATCCAGATTTATGCAAGAACGCAATAAAATACAGAAATAGACATACACACAGAGATGCAGCAGAAATAACGCTTCATTTAATTAATATCAAATAACATAAATATGCTTACATAAATAATGGAAATAAAATAGATATGGCACTGATAGCTTGTCTCTAAGAAGAGATGTGGCGGCTACATGCCTCTAAACTGTGTTACTGTTGGGTCAATTTACTGTTGTAAACTAACGCAAGTATTTATTATCAATTCGGGTTAGTGGAACTTAGAAGCATCCCCAAAGTATATGGGTTTCAGTTGTGATCAATTCAGAAGATGTTTTATTAATGATTAGGTAAATTCATATTACAAATATAAATCTAACTTAAACAATTTCTAAATTCAGATGTGTAATTAGAAGCAGAAGAATCTCCTAACTTAAGAGATTTGTTTGTCCTTCTCTAACAAGATTACCATGTGAATAAGAAATAAAAAATTACTTAACTAAATAATAGAATAAGATACATGAAGTAATCATTTAAGAGGCTCTTCACTGAAGAGGTCTTGATTGTCCTTCATCATATATTCATTTATCAGTAATGCTATTGTTAAAATAGGAATTCAGAAAAAGCAGGAAAGATGAATATTATTTTTTAGTCTCTTGATCAGATATAAGAAGTATTTAACTTTAAATACTGGGTTGACTCTTCATATGCAGAATAGAAACAAGATTAAGATTCACCAGCAATCATTTAAAGCATGTAAAATCATGTAGAGATGAATTCTAAATGAAGATTTTGATTAGATAGAAAGAATGTTTTACTTAAACATTTGTTTGTCCTTTCATATGCAAGTTAAGAATGATCATTAGATTCATCAATACTAAGAAATAACCAGCATAAAAAAATTAAACATAAGCAATCTAATTTAGAAATTGCAGCTACAAAATAAACTAAGAAGTGCACTTAGCTCGGTGTGGGGGCCCTCCACCCTTGCCTCGCACACTGAAGGTGAATTCAGCTAATTAAGACTTCAATCAAACAACCAGCATATAACAGCAACAAATATGATAGAAAAGATCTTCAATTATGTCTCCAAGTCTCAAAAATAATAATATTAAGGCATACAAGTTCTGCATATCAAAGCCTTCAAATTTGGAGGCTTAAATAGATAAATTATCTAATAAACTTATCTAAAATAGCTCAAGTAGTCATAATTATCCTTATCCTATCAAATCAAGTCAAATTCGTCCATTAGATCCATAAAAATCTATAAAATCCCACAAAATAAGAGTTTTGACCTAGTTTCTAGGGATCCTCCATAAAGACAGGTCCTATTTGACCTCCTTTGACTGGGCCTATTAAAGCTTCGTTTGACTATACCAACAGGTGTACTCTTATTATTAGTTCCCGAGCCTTCTAGAAATGTATCCAGCTCGAGCCCAAGTGTCCTGCACATATGCAAACCATAATTCCATTACGAGAATTTCTGCTGCTATCCAAAAATGCACTTAAATTTCAATTTTTACAAAAACATATAATAATTGAAAAACATAACTTAATACCTGTATATGCATATTTTGTTCAATATAAGGTGGATATGATGGTGAATAGATGGATAATATGGAAAAATAAGGTGTATTTCCTAAACAAAAAGAGATAAAAAATGAGGGCCAAGATCTCCCCCAAACTGATGATCAAGCATGTCCTCATGCTTGCTTTTTCCTCTTTGACCTTTTGAGCTCTGATGTTGATCCCATTCCTGATCCTGATACTTGTTTTTGTGCTACATATATAACCGAATCCATGTATTTACCTTGTTACTTGTTTTTGTGCTGCATATAGAACAGAATCCATGTATTTACCTTGTTCTTCCTTGTATATGGAAGCCTTAACCTTCTTTTTCTCATACTTAGCCTTCCAGGAAATTTTCTCCTGAAGCCACCCGAATGCTTGTCTATAGAGAAGATTGTTTTTGGTTTTCAACTTTCCCATTTCTCCACTTATCTTCTCATTTTCCTTAACCAATTTTTCATTATTTATTTTATAAGTTTCATTTTATTCTTTTAGGTGCCTCTCCATGATTTTTCTTATCTCCAGGCTATCAGTTAATTCTCTAACTCTGCAAAGGTTTCGATCTTCCCCCTTGGTATTTTTTGAAACTAAATTTTCCTCCTCATTATTTTCAAAATAGGAATCTCTGTCTACAGGATTTTCATACACTTCTTGTTGCAACCTCTCAAGGATTTCATTTTCCTGTTTAGTTAAAGGAGATGTTTCTATGACTTGTACTTCTGGTTCTGCTGAATTCTTTTTTTTTATCTTCTAGAAATGGTTTAAAATGATGTTTCCCTCTCTACCATATCTGTCTCCTGATGTTTCTTTGACCTGGTTTTAGGATAAAGAGGTGAATGCACAATATTTCTTGTTTCCTGTATTGGTTTAAGTTTGTTTGCCATGACTTGTTCTACAAACTTATTCAATCATAAAATTTTCCCAAACCATTCTCTTAAATTTCAACTGATAATCCACACACATTTTTATGAGCCCCTGGTGAATAATTTGGGCTTCTTTGGGCTTGGTCTCAGATTTGACACTCTCAATCATTTTCATCAATTTTTTATAAAAGAAATAGGGAAGATTGATCCTTATATCTCCTTTAATATGTTGTAGTAACCTGGCATGATAAAGGTGTACTACACTATGTCTGTTGTCAAAGGTGAAAAAATTTTGAATAATCAAAACTAACTCTACCCATGGTTCATTGAACCACTCCCTTGGAATCCCCTTTGATCTATAAAAAGAACCCTTCATGTTTTTATCCAAGAAGAATGTCCAGCCCTTGTCTTTGAAATGATATCCCTTATGGTATATTTGTCCTGATGATGGAAGCTCTAAAGCTTCAGAAAAATACTCTGGAGTCAAAGGGATATGTAGACTACCCACCATGGTTTCATCCTGTTTGTAATTGTTTATAAATTCTCTTGTGACATCGTCATTGTGACCTTTGAACTTTTGAAGAAAGCCTATTAAACCTGACTGATAGAGTTTTTCAACTGTTCCCCTATTCCAGTGTTCAATTTGGATAGCTTTAGGTTCCGCTCTTGAAGTCATTTTATCTAAAAACCATTTTATGTATCCATCTACTGTCATTAACTTCATCTTTTTTAACAAAAATTCAAGTACTGGATGTTATTACAGTAGTAGGCTTACCTCCTGTTTTACTGCTCTTGCCAATCAATCCTTTGTTTTCCCTTGAAAAATGTGAGCTAACTACTTCAAATAAAACACAAGAATTGATAGAGAGGTATAAGAAAACATAAATATTCATGTTTCTATCATCCTACTCTCCAGTTAATTCTTCGTCCTCTTTAAAAAATAATCCTCTATCTCTATTTTGTAAAAGAAATTTAACTGTGTAAAAAAAAAAATCTTGAATTTTTTTTATACAACAGTGTCGTTCACCCTTCAATTTCATACAAAATTCTTTTCAAAACATAGAATGATGTCTATAATTTAAACTCACTATGTATGCAAGACAATAGCTCAACCATTTCATAAAAAATCTCATGATAAATTCATTGTTTTCCTTCAAACATTCTCCATACTCTGCCCTCTGCTATGTAAAAACATTTTTAACTGTCTTCTAACTCAATCTTTCTCCACAAATTCTATTTCGAATCCTTCTATTGAGTGTGCTGATAAAATAAATCTATTACAAAACTCAATTAAAAAAATCTCACTGTGTAGTTCAAATTAGAATTCTTCATTCTCTGTTTCCATTTATTTCAAAATAGAAGATTGCATGTGAGGACATGTTTAAGCTTACCTGTCTATGAAATGATCCTTGTGATCTTCTATTGTGATCCTCATGATCCACCTTCTAATTTAATTGAGGTCTATGTTTGTTTCAATCAGTGCCAATCTTATTAAAATCCTCACTCATTTACTCACTTAATCAACAAAAGATTTAACTGTTGACTAATGGCAGAGTATTATGAATGGTGTCAAAGTGTTTTATGAGTGGTGTCAAAACAAAATATAATGCACTAACAGTCTTTAAAATCGAAATGGATGACTTCTAACTCTCAGTTTGTTTTAACAATCCTGAGATCTATTCATGCAACCATTCATTGTTTTAAACAACCAAATCCACATTTACTTCTTACCTTCTCCTTCACGGGATTTCGCCTCCTGATAGCACGGTTGCTTGACAAGTTTTTCGGATTTGTGGGCTTTGAAAACTCTAGTTAACTCCCTAATCACTTCATTCCTCTTCTCTGCTATATTTTCTTCCTTATTCTCTGCATTTTATCTCTTCTATTCTCCTCTCGGCTTCTTCACTGTCTTCTCTCCAGTTCTACGTTTTATTTTGTTTTCAAAGAGTTGTAAACATGGATGTTTTCTTTGACTGCATGCTCTCCCTCTCTCACCGAGCCTTTGGGAGGAAATGATGGTGAAAACACAACGTAAATGTCTTAGCAATGGTTGTTTCAAGTCTTATCAATGGCAGAAATGGTCTTAGCAATGACGGAAATGGTCTCATACATTTTACATAGTGTTGTGTTATGGAATTTGAAAATATTTTGACCGTTCACTAACCACCACTTGACCGGTTCATGTGTGTCTTTTCCTTGATTGTCATGCTAGCTCTGGTGTACATTCCATCCTTTGTTTTATTCATTATGCAGATCCTTTCATGTTTTGTTTTTATGACCATGTCTGCTTCCATATTCCACATCATCTCCATGCGCCTTCATACTGTCTGCTTCCATACTCCGCATTATCTCCAATTGCATATGCACTATCATACTTCATTACCGTATGCTATTTCTTCGTTCCTTCACTGCTGCATACATTCTATCTCATCATAGCATAGCATATATCATCATTGTCATGCATTTGGTTTATCACCGCATCATACTTTAGGTTAGTTGCATTCATTTGTTTTTGTTATGATTTCACACTTTGCTCCATTACCTTAGCTCATCACCTTTTATGATTGCACTCTTTTTGCGTTGTTTTGACATTTGAAATAGTTGCACTATATCATATGGCCTTTGAAATTTGGGTTTTGCTCTTTTATTTAATTTTTAAAAATTGACTAATGAAATAGTCACATTTTTAAAATCAAATATTTATAATGATACTAACCTTTGTTTGTTGTATTGTAGGTATTCCAAGGTTTAATATTGACCTTTTGTTTATGATTCTCTTCGTTTAGAAAAACAGGGTAGGGTATGGTATGGATACGTTATGTAATGTTTTGTTGAACAGTGGTATGGATATAAATATGGATAGAATAAGGCTAAAAATCATAGATAATGGAATGTAGATGAAAGTAAAGGTGATAAAATGTAGATGAAATGTGGGACATGTACTAGGTGATGTAGGTAAAAATGCATAACTAGTACGAAATTAGTCTTTACAATTATAGAATATTTTCGAAAAAATTGAAATTTTAAGAGTGATTTTTACTTACTGTACTTGTATTCCCTTTTGACGTTCATGATGGTCGACATTGAGTTTATTGTTACGACGGATCTTGTAGACAATGTAGAGACTTAATTTCTTCTTGCATCTAATTTGATTTAGAATAATAATGTTAAGGTCCCTTTTGCAGGTTAAAATTTGACATTTTCAGGTCCCTTATGATATGATCTTCATTTGATATAGCTAAGGTCCCTTCTGACATGTTAAATTTTCAGGTCCCTTCTGGCGTAATTTGCAATAGTGTTCAATACTTGAAAATTTCTTCTATCGTAATGATATAGGTACGTTTGTGAATAATTTTCTCAATAAAAATTCAAGTCCCTTATGTAAATGTCAAATGATGTACCAGGTTCATTTGTAATTGTAGTTCATATTCTGCCTTCAATTCAGCTGCTTAAAAACTATTTTCATAGTTTTTTTATTACACACCTTCCCCCAAGTTGATGATTTGACTTGTCCTCAAGTTTGCGATCTCTTGGAGGGTATATATGCAAAAACAAATTAGTAAAATAAAATGAAAACAAAAATATAATTCATGTTGGCCAAACAAGTTGGTTTTCCGATATGAATTCGAGTTTGTATTGTGTCAGTTTCCTGGATTTTCACAACCAAAGTCTTTTATTATTATTATTTTTAATTTTTTTATTATTATTTTTTCTTCTTCTTCTACTAGAATTATGGAAGGCATATTGCTATGCTGTCCCATTAATTCCAGATCTGAATCCATTGAAATTTTTCTCATAAAATTCTCTTTATTTATAGGATTATTGTAAATTTTAAGCCTATGTCCATTGACACCAAACGAAACAGATGCTTCATCAATTATTTTTATCTTGACAGCTCCATTGTCAAATATTTCTTCAATATCATATGGCCCAAGCCAATGAGTTGTGAATTTTGCTTTGAAATCTTTGAACTTGGAGTTGAACAAGAGTGCCCAATCTCCTTTTTGAAACACTTTATTCTTTATGAATCGATCATGCCATTTGATCGTTTGTTCTTGGACAATGTATGTTTGACTGCTTGCTGTCGTATCTCATCCAGTTGGTTTAATTCCATAATTCTTTGTTGTTGTGCCTCAAACAATTCCATCCCTAATTCTGTTGCTAGCTTATATGTATATATTTGAAATTCTATGTGTAATAGGAGTTATTTTCGATACATTTATTGATATGGACTAAACCTAGTTGTGTTTTTCCAAGTTCTTATATATGCCCATAGTGAATCTTTCAATTTTTCTGACCAGTCCTTTCTGTTCATTTTTACAGTCTTTGTCATGATGTTCTCTAGGACTTTGTTTGTTGACTCCACTAGTCCTTTTGCCTGCGGATGATACAGAGTTGATTTTATATGCTTGATCTTGTATTTATCCATAAGATCTCGAACAATTTTTGGTGTGAATTGTGTGCCTTAGTCAGTTACTATCTATCTCGGAACTCCATATCTTACAAATATCTCTTCAAATAGAGAAGACACAATAGTATCTTATGTTGCCCATACTATTGCCTTTGCCTCCAACATAATATATACATAATAGGATGTACTTCTTTCCATTGGATGGAGGTTTTATTGGTCCCACGAAATCTAAAGCCCACTGTTCAAATGGTTCAATCAGTACTTGCGGCTTTAATGGCATTTCATCTGATGCCACTGGTCTACCAATTCTTTAGCAACTGTCACATCTTTTCACATAGGTTCTGGAGTCTTTGAAGATGGATGGCTAATAGTAGCCATGTTTCATCACTTTGTCTGTTGTTCTCTTATCTGCAAAATGACCACCACATGGTTCATCATGGCATTCTTTAAAAATTTCAATAATCTCATCTTCTCTAACACGTTTTCTAATCATTAGATCAACACCAGTATAAAATAGATCTCCATTGACCCAGCTATATCTAGCACTTTCTCTAATTATTCTTCTTTTCTGCTTGTTTGTGTAATGAGATGGTAGGATGCCACATGATAAATAGTTAGCTATATCTACAAACCATGCATTTTTGACATTTATAGCAAATAGATGTTCATCTGGAGAATTATCTGATACTGGATTTGGATCACCAGGTGAATGTAGTCTTGACAAAAAGTCTACAACTTGGTTATCTTTTCCTGGTCGATCTTATATTGTAATGTTAAATTCTTGCACTAATAACAGCCATATAGTTATTCTGCCTTTTGTGATTGATTTATTCATTAAATATTTTATGGTGGAATGATTCGTGTGGATATAAACTTGATAACCTGTTATATAATGTAAAAATTTATTAACTGCATGTACTACAACTAACATCTCTTTCTCTGTAACAGTGTAGTTCAATTCCGTTAGTGTTAAGTTTTTATTGATGAAATATATGGCATAATCGAATTGATTCTTTTTTTGTCCAAGTGATGCTCCAATAGTTGTATCAGATGCATCAGTTGAAATGTGAAATGGCAAAGACCAATTAGGTCCTTGAAGAATGGGTGTAATTGATAATTTTTCTTTTAATTTTTCAAATGCATCTTGACAATTATCTGTCCATTGGAATTCCACATTTTTTGCAAGTAACTTGAATAATGGCAAAGCTATTTTACTGAAATTTTCAATAAATCTTATATAGTAGCCTACATAACCCAAGAGACTTCTAACTTATTTTTGTGTTGTGGGTGGTGTTAAATTCACAATGACCTGAATTTTTGTCGGGTCCACCTTAATCCCTGAAGAGGAAACATGGTGTCCTAACACTATCCCCTCAGTTAACATCATAAAACATTTTTCATTACTGAGTGATAGATTTGTCTCAATGCACATTTTTAACACTTTTTCAAGATTTTGTAAACAATAATCATATGTTTTACCATACAAAGTGAAATCATCCATGTAAACTTCCACACACTCATGAATCAAATTAGAAAAGATTGCAAGAATTGCTCTCTGAAAAGTAGCAGGTGCATTACACTAACCAAAGGGTAATACATTGTATGCATATGTTCCCCATGGGAATGTGAATGTTGTCTTGTATTGATCTTCTAATGCTATCTTTATCTAATTATATCTGGTAAATCCATCCAGAAATGAAAATAATTTCTTTCCAGCTAATGAATCTAACACCTGATCTTTAAATGGTAAAGGAAAGTGGTCTTTTAATGTAGCTTTGTTCAGTTCTCTGTAATCCACACAAATTCTCCATTTCTCATTTTTCTTAGGTACTACAACTAAGGGTGAAACTCGTTGACTATCTGAAATAGGATAGATAAATCCAACTTGTAATAGTTTCTGTAATTCTTCTGTCACTATTTCCTTCATCATGGGGTTCATCCGTCTTTGTGGTTGCCTTACAAGTTTTGTTTCATTATCAGTATAAATGTGATGAATGCATGTTTTTGGATTAATTCCTGGCATGCCTTTGTAATCCCAGGCAAAATCTTTTGAATATTATTGCAACAATGTTATTAGCTTTTCCTCTTATGATGATTGTAAGTTATTACCAATATTCAAATGTCTCTCCGGACTGATTTCAATGATTTTTCTATTTGAATTGGTAATTGAATTTAAAGGAAAAATTCTTTCAAATATATTTTGCAATGATTGTATAGTGCAATTTTCCTAAAAACATTAATTTAAAAGATAACTAGCATCCTCATATTGAGTTACTCTAAGCTGCTCTGAAATATTTGGTTCTGAGATGAATAGATCTAATAAGTCCTCATTTTCTTCCTCCTCTCTAAAATTATAAACTTGATTAAGACTAGGAACAAATTGAAGTTCGTGTGGTTCCTCTCCATCAAGCCATGATAATAAAGAAGGAGATTGAGCGGGAGGATATAATGTAACATGCTTTATTTCATCTCCATGTGCAATAATCATGCTTCCTGACCTGCATCCAATGTAAGCATCTGCGATGGCTAACCATGGTCTGCCTAAAATTAAGGGATTCCCTCCCAAGTTTGTTTTTGGCTACAAAAACAATAAGTCTATAGGATACTCCCATGAATCCAGTGAGACAATGATATCTTCCAATATACCTTTTGGGACAACTTTAGATATGTATGCAAGTTCTAAAACTGTGGTAGTAAGTCTAATATTGTTTAGATTCAAATGTTTCATACTCTCCATTGTCATAGCATTGATAGCTGCTCCCAAGTTTATTAAAGTATTTTGCACTGAAATTTTTTTATTTGAAATGGTGACCATAGGAATTCCTGGATCAACATATTTATCAATGGTTGTGTTTGTGGACATGAGACTAGCTAAACTTCCAATTTTACCTAGATTGTTGGTGGATACTTATTTCTTCTGCCATATTTCTTATTGCATAATTCCTTTATTATTTTTACATATTGTTGGCAATATGATTATGATGTCTTAATATGTTTTCCTTGATGGCAACTCTCTAGTAAAATATAGAGTATGTGTCTTCAGTAGAAGCCCAGGAATCTATCAGAAGAAATGTGTGATGTCCAGTAGAAGATTTGGTAATATTTATATTGAAGGTTCTATACGCGGGTTTGTATAGGCCAAGTCACGTATACATGCAGATAAGAATGATCCAAGTTGTGTATGCCTTTTTCACTCTAAAAAACATGATACCAGGAGGCATTACCATGGTATTAGCCCACAATATTGAGCGTTGTGTCGTCTATTTGATCCTGTCCAAGAATACCATTGACAGTTGTGTGTTTTTGGCTCATGGTATTGGTAAAGGCTATAACTATATAAGGAGATGAAGATCACAGTGAAAAGGTGTGCATGTGTCTCGGTATTGAATGAATACTTCAATCTGAAGTATATCTGCATGGAATGGGTTATAGTTTATTGATAGATCTGAATTAATAATGCACCTATGAATACAATGATGGATCAGGATCTCTATACCTGAAATGAATATGTATTTTCTAGATCTGTTTAGGAAATGTTTAGATTTGTGATCTGGCGAATGTTTTGCTGAAGAAAAGGGTAAGATCTGAGTTTATTATTTATTAAGAAGAATTGTGCAGTCCTAAAATAGTTATAGATCTATATGCAGGTTCGTCTCTGTAAAATCGCGTATATATGCAGGTTCAGTTAAGCGAATCGCGTATGGAATCTAGGGTTTTGTTGAAGTATGCGGAAGGAAATTTCTGATCTGTTTTTCTATATTACTGTTGTCTGTCAATGATGTCTTCATGCAGATCTGGGTTGTTTGAATACTGATTATGCTGCTAGTTGATTATGATTAAAGATCAGTGGTTGGTTGGTTGATTGATGATTTAATGAATTATTTGATGGGGTTATAAGTTTCAGTTTGATGTATGTTCTTTGAGCTTAAATGTGTGGAGTGGTTCTAGTCAGAAAATCTGATGAAAAGAGGCCTACAAGTTCCGTTGTGTGGAATTTGTTGGATCCAGTGTGAAAATTGATGAAACGTGGTCCGCAGTGGTGCTGAGGGTCAAAGCCTTCAGTAAGTGGGTCGTAGCTCCCTTCCAGTGGTTTATGGTAAATGAGATTAGGGGGTAGTAGCTCCCTTCTAGGAGTGGCTGGTAAACAAGAAATAGGGGGTCATAGCTCCCTTCCAGTGGTAGCTAGTAAACGAGATTAGGGGTTTAGAGCTCCCTTCCAGTAGTAGCTGGACAACGAGGGAAGGTTGCAGCCTTCTGCAGGTGGGTGCCTACGTGCTGGTATGAGTCTCTGCTAGTACAAGATTGTAATAAGTTTTCTTTATAATAAATATTGAAGACAAAGATGACAGCAGCGGTGGCTTTCTCTCGAATTGGGTTTCCACCTTAAATCTTGGTGTTCATGTGTGTTGCTTATGTGTGATGATTTATTCTGTTCTTACTGCACATGCTTGTTTCTTACTAAACATCTGATGAATGAATGATGCACCGATCTAAGTAAATAATTATCTGCATAATAAGATCTTTGGACATACGCAATTTTTCATAAAGATAGCCGCGTGTATACACTAGTTGGCTTCATTAAAGTCGTGTATAGAAATCAGTAAAGAAAAAGTAAAATTTTACAATGAGCTATAAATATTGATTCACCCCCCCCCCCCTCCCCTCTCTCAGTATTTTTCCCAAAAATTGGTTTTAGAGTAGGTCCTTCTGAAGAAGCTTGATTGCTTGAAGGAAATCTGTCACAATGGAAAGGAAGCAAAAGAAGAAGGCTACTCAAATAAAGAATATATCTCAGAAAACGTGTTCAGCAGGAAATGAAGAAGATGAAACAGGTATTGATTGTTGTCCTCCTTGTGCATGCAATGTTGAAGATATTGAATATGAAAGTGAAAGTAATGTTAGGGATCTAGAAGCAGTAATTAAAAATCTCAAGATTAAAGTTGAAGATCAACAAATTTTATTTAATGAGAGGGAATCTATCTACAAAGATATGATTTCTAGATTGAATAAATAGATAGACAAGTATCAAAGGTTGCAGGATGAAGTAAGCAATCACAATGAAGGACTTGAAGTAGAAATCATCTCTCTTAAATCAGATCTAGAAAAATCAAATAAGAAGAATGAATAACTTCTACAAACTTTTGAAGAACAAGAAAATGAGTTGAAAGAAGAAATTCTAACTTTGAACGAGCAAGTAGAAGAAGGAAGAAGGGTAGAAGAAAGTATGAAGAAGCATAGCCAAAAATTGGAGGTTGAAGTAAACATTTTAAAAGGTAAATTAGAAGAAAAGGATAAACACTTGAGGTTTCAAGGTAGTACTAAGATTCTGGATAATATTCTTAGTAGTCAAAAGTCTCCTATTAAATTTGGTCTTGGTTTTCACAAAACTATTAAAGGAGAATCTAGTTCACAAGACAATGCTAAAGATTCAAAGGATATGAATGCAAAACCTGAAGTGTTTAAAGAGACAAAAATTCAACCAACAATCAAGAATTATCAAAGGAAATCATTCGCTCCTAACTATAGAAGTATCAATCGATTCTCTCCTTTGAACAATAATGTTGAATGCTTTGTAGGTCATAATTATGGACATGTTGCAGCCAATTGCAGAAGCTGAATTTTTCGGTCACAATCAGATAGAAACTACTCAGAAAGACCTTCGGCTCCCAAGTACTCAGGTTTCTTTAAGGGATATTGTTTTTCATGTAGCAATTTTTGTCATAAAGCGGTTGATTGCAATAGAGGAAAGATTAGACAAAAATATTATGATTCCTCTGCTCCCTTTTCTGGTCACATACAATGTTATGCTTGCAACAAGTATGAGCATGTTGAAATGGAATTCAGGTTAAGTATGATGGACAGATCTGAGAAATTGGAGAATTTCCAGCACACAATTAGAAATTTCAAGCAAATAAGGAAAAAGAAGAAGCACTAGTCAGAAACATAGGAAATAATAACCCTAATGCAGTCATCTGTTTCTAAATTTTACTTCTCATAATGACTGCAGGAGTAATGTGAGATACATTATAGGAATCAGTAATGTATCATCATAGGGGGAGCAATATATGGTGATTCCCATGGTTGGTTTGGTAATTCTGATTGTGTTTATTTGTAACAGTGCATCTAATATGACAACAGAGGATTGGTACAAAATGTATAATTCCAGGAGGAGATGGAGTTGTGAAATTTTCTGTATTTCACTTTATATACGTGGGTTTCATGAACTAAATCCGCATATACACACAATTTCCAATGATGAAAATTGCGTATGTTTTTCTCTAATAAGAAAAACAGTAAGGAAGACTGAGTAACAGTTTCTGATATGCTATTGACAGTAATAAATTTCTTGATTTGATGTTGATGGTTATATCTGCTGATATGATATTAAGTTTTAATTATCTAATTGATGAACATGCTTTGATGAATTGGTTGGTGAAGATGTTCAAGATGCTCAGGCTTAGGGGGAGCATTAACCTTGCTATGAATAATGCATTGTTGGCATTATGATGGTTCTGAAATATGATCTCTCCCTTGAGGTCTTTTGGTCTTGGTTATAAAAATTCATATCTGTAATTCGATGAAAAGGTCATGTTGAGACCTTTGTTGTAAAATTGTTATATTCAGTCATGTAAGGACTTGTTCAAATTTGTAAACCCACTTAGTTGGGTAGTTGAGTCAAAATTTGTTAACCCACTTGGTTGGGAAGTTGAGTCAAATATGTAATTCCACTTGGTTGGATCATTGAAGTAATTATGATTGGTTGGTGATAGGAATGGTCATATTGGTTGAGTTATAGAGTCATTTACTTCATTGAAAAAAATGTCTGAAGATTCAGCATGAACTCAAGGGGAGCATGGTAAATTCAGTGCGCATCAGATCTATAAAGCTCTTCTTTCTACAAGGAAAGAGAAACCTTGATTTTGTATTGATACACCCTTTGCCCTTGATGTCAAAGGGGGAGAGTATCTTGGTGTTTGAATAATGGTTATGTTTAATGTATCAATCTGTTTTGGTGATCAAACACCACCATGGTTTCTATCAAGTCCAAAGGGGGAGATTGTTGGCAATATGATTCCTATGTCTTAATATGTTTTCCTTAATGGGAACTCTCTGGTAAATGATGGAGTATGTGTCTTAAGTAGAATCTCAGGAGTCTATCAGAAGAAATGTGTAATGTCCAGCAGACGGTATAGGCCAAGTCACATATACATGCAAATAAGAACGATCCAAGTCGTGTATGCCTTTTGCGCTCTAAAAAATATGATACTAGGAGGCATTACCATGGTATTAGCCCATAGTATTGAGCATTGTGTCATCTATTTGATCCCATCCAAGAATACCATCGGCAGTTGTGTCGTTTTGGCTCATGGTATTGGTAAAGGCTATAACTATATAAAAAGATGAAGATCATAGTGCAAAGGTGTGCATGTGTATAGGTATTGAATGAATACTTCACTTTGAAGTATATCTACATGGAATGTGTTATAGTTTATTGATAGATCTGAATTAATAATGCACCTATGAATACAATGATGGATCAGAATCTCTATACCTGAAATGACTATGTATTTTCTAGATCTGTTTAGGAAATGTTTAGATCTATGATCTGGAAAATGTTTTGTTGAAGAAAAGTGTAAGATATGAGCTGATTATTTATTCTGAAGAATTGCGTAGTCCTGAAATAGTTGCAGATCTATACATAGTTTCATCTCTGTAAAAGCATGTATATACGCAAGTCTAGTTAAGAAAAAGTGCGTATGGAATCAAGGGTTTCGCTGAAGTATGCGGAAGGAAATTTCTGATCTGTTTTTCTATATTACCGTTGTCTATCAATGATGTCTTCATGCGGACCTAGGTTGTTTGAATATTGATTATGCTGCTAATTGATTATGATTAAAGATCAGTGGTTGGTTGGTTGATTGATGATTCAATGAATGAATTGATAGGGTTATAAGTTTCAATTTGATGTATGTTCTTTGAGCTTAAATGTGTGGATTGGGTCTAGTCTGGAAATCTAATGAAAAGAGGCCTACAAGTTGTGTTGTGTGGAAGTTGTTGGATCCAGTGTGAAAATTGATGAAACGTGGTCCGCGGTGAGCCTTCAGTAATGGGGTCGTAGCTCCCTTCCAGTGGTTGCTGGTAAACGAGATCAGGGGGGTAGTAGCTCCCTTCAAGGAGTGGTTGGTAAACAAGAAGAAAGGGGTCATAGCTCCCTTCTAGTATTAGATGGTAAATGAGATCAGGGGGTTGGAGCTCCCTTCCAGTAGTCGCTGGACAACGAGGGTAGGTTGCAACCTTCTACAGGTGGGTGCTTGTGTACTAGTATGAGTCTGCGCCAGTACAAGATTGTAGGTATTTTTCTTTATAATAAATATTGAAGACAGAGACGACAACAGCTGTGGTTTTCTCTCGAATTGGGTTTCCACCTTAAATCCTGGTGTTCATGTGTGTTGCTTATGTGTGATGATTTATTCTGTTCTTACAAAACATGCTTACTGCTTACTAGACATCTGATGAATGAAGTATTTTTCCAAACAATTGGTTTCAGAGTAGGTCCTTCTGAAGAAGCTTGATCGCTTGAAGGAAATCCATCACAATGGGAAGGAAGCAAAAGAAGAAGGCTACTCAAATAAAGAAGATATCTTAGAAAACATGTTCAGCGGAAAATGAAGAAGATGAAACATGTATTGATTTTTGTCCTCCTTGTGCATGCAATGTTGAAGATAGTGAATATGAAAGTGAAAGTAATGTTAGGGATCTAGAAGTAGTAATTGCGAATCTCAAGAGTAAAGTTGAAGATCAACAGATTTTATTTAATGAGAAGGAATCTATCTATGAAGATATGATTTCTAGATTGAATAAACAGATAAACAAGTATCAAAGGCTGCAGGATGAAGTAACCACTCATAGTGAAGGACTTGAAGTAGAAATCATCTCTCTTAAAGAAGATTAAAAAAAATCAAATAAGAAAAATGAAGAACTTCTACAAACTTTTGAAGAACAATAAAATCAGTTGAAAGAAGAAATTATAACTTTGAATGAGCAAGTAGAAGAAGGAAGAAGGGTAGAAGAAAGTATGAAGAAGAAATGCCAAAAGTTGGAGGTTGAGGTAAGCATTTTAAAAGTTAAATTAGAAGAAAAGGATAAACACTTGAGGTTTCAAGATAGTACTAAGATTCTGGATAATATTCTTAGTAGTCAAAGGTCTCCTTCTATTAAATTTGGTTTTGGTTTTCATGAAACTGTTAAAGGAGAATCTAGTTCACAAGACAATGCTAAATATTCAAAGGATATGAATTCAAAACCTGAAGTTTTTAAAGAGACAAAAAGTCAACCAACAATCATGAATTCTAAAAGGAAATCATTCGCTCCTAACTATATAAGTATCAATCGATTCTCTCCTTTGATAAAAAATGTTGAATGCTTTGTATGTCATAATTATGCACATGTTGCAGCCAATTGTAGAAGCATAATTTTTCGGTCACAATCAGATATACACTACTCAGAAAGACCTTTGGCTCCCAGGTACTCAGGTTTCTTTAAGGGATATTTTTTTTCATGCAGTAATTTTGGTCATAAAGCGGTTGGTTGCAATAGAGGAAAGATTAGACAAAAATATTATGATTCCTCTACTCCCTTTTCTGGTCACATAAGATGTTATGCTTGCAACAAGTATGGGCATGTAGAAAAGGAATCCAAGTTAAGTATGATGAACAGATCTGAGAAATTGGAGAATTTCCAGCACATAATAAGAAATTTCAAGCAAAGCTGGAAAAAGAAGAAGCACTGGTCAAAAACATATGAAATATTGACCCTAAAGCAGTCATCTGTTTCTAAATTTTACTTCTCATAATGACTACAGGAGTAATGTGAGATACATTATAGGAATCAATAATGTATCATCATAGGGGGAGAAATATATGGTGATTCCCATGGTTGGTTTGGTAATTCTGGTTGTGTTTATTTATAACAGTGCATCTAATATGACAACAGAGGACATGTACATAATGTATAAGTCTAGGAGGAGATGGAGTTGTGAAATTTTCTGTATTTTACTTTCTGTACGCAGGTTTCATGAACTAAATCATGTATACACGTGAGTCCCAATGATGATAGTTGCGTATGTTTTTCTATGATAAGAAAAACAGTGAGGAAGACTCAAGAATAGTTTTTGATATGCTACTGATAGTAATAAATTTCTTGATCTGATGTTGATGGTTATATCTGCTGATATGATATTAAGTTTTGATTATCCACTTGATGAATATTCTTTGATGAATTCGTTGGTGAAGATGTTCAGGATGCTTAGGCTTAGGGGGAGCATTAGCCTTGCTGTGAATAATGCATTGTTGGCATTATGATGGTTCTGAAATATGATCTCTCTCTTGAGGTCTTTTGGTCTTGGTTATAAAAATTCATATATGTAATTTTATGAAAAGGTCATGTTGAGACCTATGATGTAAAATTGTTATATTCAGTCATGTAAGGGATTTTTCAAATTTGTAAACCCACTTGGTTGGGTAGTTGAGTCAAAATTTGTTAACCCACTTGGTTGGGAAGTTGAGTCAAATATGTAATTCCACTTGGTTGGATCATTGATGTAAATATGAGTCGTTGGTGATAGGAATGGTCATACTTGGTTGAGTTATAGAGTCATGTACTTCATTGAAAAATTTGTCTGAAGATTTAGCATGAACTCAGGGGGGGCATGGTAAATTCAGTGCGCATCAGATATACAGAGCTCTTCTTTCTACAAGGAAAGAGAAACCTTGATTTGGTATTGATACGCCCTTTGCCCTTGATGTCAAAGGGGGAGAGTATCTTGGTGTTTGAATAATGGTTATGTTTAATGTATCTATCTATTGTGGTGATCAAATACCATAATTGTTGCCATCAAGTCCAAAGGGGGAGATTGTTGGCAATATGATTCTTATGTCTTAATATGTTGTCCTTGCTAGAAATACTCTGGTAAAAGATAGATTATGTGTCTTCAGTAGAAGCTCAGGAGTCTATCAGAAGAAATGTGTAATGTCCAGCAGAAGATTTGGTATAGGCCAAGTCGTGTATACACGCAGATAAGAATGATTGAAGTCGCGTATGCCTTTTGCGCTCTAAAAAATATGATACTAGGAGGAATTACCATGGTATTAGCCACAATATTGAGCATTGTGTCGTCCATTTGATCTCGTCCAAGAATACCATTGGCAGTTGTGTGGTTTTGGCTCATGGTATTGGTAAAGGCTATAACTATATAAGGAGAACAATATCATAGTGCAAAGGTGTGCATGTGTCTGGGTATTGACTGAATAATTCAGTCTGAAGTATATCTGCATGGAATGGGTTACATTTTATTGATAGATCTAAATTCATAATGCACCTATGAATACAATGATGGATCAGGATCTCTATACATGAAATGACTATGTATTTTCTAGATCTTTTTAGGAAATGTTTAGATCAGTGATCTGGCGAATGTTTTGCTGAAGAAAAGGGTAAGATCTGAGCTGATTATTTATTCTAAAGAATTGCATAGTCCTAAAATAGTTGAAGATCTATACATAGGTTCATCTCTATAAAAGCACGTATATACGCATATTTAGTTAAGTAAAAGCGCATATGGAATCTGGGGTTTTGCTGAAGTATGTGGAAGGAAATTTCTGATCTTTTTTCTATATTATTGTTGTCTATCAATGATGTCTTCATACAGATCTGGGTTGTTTGAATACTGTTTATGTTGCTAGTTGATTATGATTAAAGATGGGTGGTTGGTTGGTTGATTGATGATTCAATGAATGAATTAATGGGGTTATAATTTTCAGTTTAATGTATGTTATTTGAGCTTAAATGTGTGGAGTGGGTCTAGTATGGAAATTTGATGAAAAGAGGCCTACAAGTTGTGGAAGATGTTGGATCCAGTGTGAAATTGATGAAACGTGGTCCGCGGTGGTGCTGAGGGTCGAAGCCTTTAGTAAGGGGGTCGTAGCTCCCTTCCAGTGGTTGCTGGTAAACGAGATCAGGGGGTAGTAGCTCCCTTCTAGGAGTGGCTGGTAAACAAGAAGTAGGGGGTTGTAGCTCCCTTCCAGTGGTAGCTGGTAAACGAGATCAGGGGGTTGGAGCTCCTTTCCAGTAGTCGCTAGATAACGAGAGAAGGTTGCAGCCTTCTACAGGTGGTTGCCTGCATGCTGGTATGAGTCTGCCCCAGTATAATATTGTAAGCAGTTTTCTTTATAATAAATATTTAAGACAGAGATGAAAATAGTGGTGGTTTTCTCCCAAATTGGGTTTCCACCTTAAATCCTGGTGTTCATGTGTGTTGCTTATGTGTGATGATTTATTTTGTTCTTATTGCACATGATTACTACTTACTAAACTTCTGATGAATGAATGATGCACTAATATAGGTAAATAATTATCTGCATAATAAGATATCTAGACATACACAAGTTTTCTTAAAGATAGCCACGTGTATACACTAGTTGGGTTCATTAAAGTTGCGTATAGAAATCAGTAAAGAAAAATTAAAAGTTTATAGTGAGATATAAATACTGATTCAACCCCCCCCCCGCCTCCCCCCTCTCAGTATTTTTCCCAACACTTGGTTTCAGAGCAGGTCCTTCTGAAGAAGCTTGATCACTTGAAGGAAATCCATCACAATGGGAAGGAAGAAAAATAAGAAGGCTAATCAAATAAAGAATATATCTCATAAAACTTGTTCAGCAGAAAATGAAGAATATGAAACAGGTATTGATTGTTGTCCTGCTTGTGCATCCAATGTTGAAGATAGTGAGTATGAAAGTGAAAGTAATGTTAGGGATCTAGAAGCAGTAATTGCAAATATCAAGATTAAAGTTGAAGATCAACAGATTTTATTTAATGAGAAGGAATCTATATACAAATATATGATTTCTAGATTTAATAAACAGATAAACAAGTATCAAAGGCTGCAGAATGAAGTAACCAATCACAATGAAGGACTTGAAGTAGAAATCATCTCTCTTAAAGAATATCTAGAAAAATCAAATAAGAAGAATGAAAAACTTCTACAAACTTTTGAAGAACAAGAAAATGAGTTGAAAGAAGAAATTATAACTTTG
The DNA here is from genome assembly GCA_034641835.2 of Pinus albicaulis. Classification (NCBI taxonomy): domain Eukaryota; kingdom Viridiplantae; phylum Streptophyta; class Pinopsida; order Pinales; family Pinaceae; genus Pinus; species Pinus albicaulis. Next base: position 928,818,484 of record CM076584.1, read on the forward strand.
AATGAGCAAGTAGAAGAAGGAAGAAGGGTAGAATAAAGTATGAAGAAGTAGTGCCAAAAATTGGAGGTTGAGGTAAACATTTTAAAAGGTAAATTAGAAGAAAAGGATAAATTCTTGAGGTTTCAAGATAGTACTAAGATTCTGGATAATATTCTTAGTAGTCAAAGGTCTCCTTATATTAAATTTAATCTTGGTTATCATGAAATTGTTAAAGGAGAATCTAGTTCACAAGACAATGCTAAAGATTCAAAGGATATGAATGAAAAACTTGAAGTGTTTAAAGAGACAAAAATTCAACCAACAATCATGAATTCTCAAAGAAAATAATTCACTCCTAACTGTAGAAGTATCAATCGATTCTCTCCTTTGATCAATGATGTTGAATTCTTTGTATGTCATAATTATGGAAATGTTGCAGCCAATTGCAGAAGAAGAATTTTTCGATCACAATCATATAGACACTACTCAAAAAGACCTTCAGCTCCTAGGTACTCAAGTTTATTTAAGTGATATTGTTTTTCATGCAGCAATTTTGGTCATAAAGCAGTTGATTGCAATAGAGGAAAGATTAGACAAAAATATTATGATTCCTCTACTCCTATTTCTGGTCACATAAGATTTTATGCTTGCAACAAGTATGAGCATGTAGAAAAGGAATGCAGGTTAAGTATGATGAATAGATCTAAGAAATTGGAGAATTTCCAGCACACAATAAGAAATTTCAAGAAAAGCTGGAAAAAGAAGAAGCATCGGTCAGAAACATAGGAAATAATAACCCTAATGCAGTCATCTGTTTCTAACTTTTACTTCTCATAATGACTATAGGATTAATGTGAGATACATTATAGGAATCAGTAATGTATCATCATAGGGGGAGCAATATATGGTGATTTCCATGGTTGGTTTGGTAATTCTGGTTGTGTTTATTTATAATAGTGCATCTAATATTACAACAGAGGACTGGTACAAAATGTATAATTCCAAGAGGAAATGGAGTTATAAAATTTTGTGTATTTCACTTTCTGTATGCGGTTTTTATGAACTAAATCCACGTATACACACGAGTTCCAATGATGACAGTTGCGTATGTTTTTCTCTAATAAGAAAAATAGTGAGTAAGACTCCAGAAAATTTTCTGATATGTTGCTGACAGTAATAAATTTCTTGATTTGGTGTTTATGGTTATATCTATTGATATGATATTAAGTTTTGATTATCTACTTGATGAACATGCTTTGATGAATTGGTTGGTGAAGATGTTCAGGATGCTCAGGCTTAGGGGGCAGGGAAAATTTTAAGAACCCCCCTAAATTTATATATATAATAAATGGGCGAATCTCCATGATACATAGGAAAAATGGAAGACGATTTTATTAATAATATAATATGTATATATAATTTTTTGGCGAATCTCTCACGAGATTATACTATCTTGTAAAATCATGGCGAATCACCAATACAAATGGCGAATCACTACTACAAAATGGTGAATCATTGTCTAGTGGAGTGCGGGGTGTTGGTTCCAATGAATATATGGTAGTTGAACCAGGAGTAGAAGGAAGAGAACCACTAAGACCAAGCATGGCACATGGTGACTCATGAGGGAAGTAGTTCTCGTGCAGTTTGGAAAACACGTTCTTCTAGTTCTGCTAAGCGTAGTTTTGTTTCTCATTCTACTACTAGCACTGATATTGAGGTTGGAGAGGAGTTTGAGGAAGCATGGAAGGTAGCAGTGGTGAAGAATTACAAAGAGTACCCCATGATGGGCTCCATTTTTCCCTTTGGTATTTGTGCCTACAAGATCTTATGTCCATTGAACCAACAATTAACCGTTCAACCAACAATCAACTTGACTGAGTTTTCTCTAAGAAAAATTTCTTTAGTGGTTAGTTTCCAATTGGCCAAGTTTCCTTTCGCTGAATTATTCTAGTGGGACCGAGTTGCAGGTTACAGTCATTGTATTTTTCTTTGTAAATTCCCTGTGGGTTGAAACCTTGATTTTCTAGATTAATTAATGAAGAAAAATTGTTGTGGGTCTTTATCTGTTGTAATGTGTGATTGATCTCTCTTTGATTTTATTTCCACTCGATATAAATTTTTGAATGTTAAAATACCAATGATTTTATTTTTCAAGAATTCAAAATTTATTTGGTTAATAAAATAAACTGTTGGGAATAAATAATTGTTGCGAGAAAATAATTATGGGCTAGTATTAGGAGTTTCAACAGATTGTGAGGGAATTGGTATGGTTTTGTACAAAATTGCAAACATGGCATGCATCCTCAATAGGAGTTCCTATCCATGTCACATTCGAAGCAATAGATTTAAGTGCTAAATTCAAAGAATGCATGATGCAAGGCATCGAAAATATTTGTGGATATTTAGGTTCCACAATCATGTCTTACCATTGTAAATAGATGCATTTTTTGTAATAATTTGCACACAAGAATCAACACCTACATCTTTAATAACTTTCACGAACAACTCACCTATATATTGTGCGTCCTTGTATTTTCCAAGAACATCCACTGCCTTCAAGCAGATTGGTCCATTCAAGAAAGCTACCATGAAGTTGATGAGTGGATGATGTGCTACATCTGTCCATCCATTAGAAATAGTACTAACACCAGATAAGGGCTATGATGATTCAATAGGCTCTACCATATTATCCACCTCCTTCTTTGCCTTTACCAACAATGTGGTTCTAAGCTTTTCTAACTAGGAGGCATGTACCTTGTATCTCAACAAATTAAGGTGACTGTGCAACATTAAATGAGATGAAGTTGAGATAAAGGAAAAAAACCCAATGGTAAGATCAATCTCCTCCTTCCTCACTTGCTGAATTATCTTGTCCATCAACTTCCCTCTTTTTTGTTGCTCGATGCACTACCACTCCTAGATGGATAATTATTTGATGATTTCCTCAAGATTGGAAGAGGATACTCATTCTTGGTTTTCTTAGATGTTGCTGCCACCAAGTCAACATTGGCCTCTCTTTCCAATTCTTTTCATTTGGATGCACTCACTTCTGGACATGCTCCAAGTACACAAGGTGTGTCCAACAAATGGCACATAACTTGGAAGGAAGTGATCTTAAATTGATTAAGGAGAAAATTACACGTCCAAAGAACATTTCCTCCGCCCTTTAGTTTGGCCCTAGGCCCTTGCTGTCTTGTAACATGCTTCCACAATGGACACTTTTGCTCCCGAGCCCACAATTTTGCTAAAATAATGTATTTTCAGCATTTGAAGCTGTTGTTGCAGCCCCACTTCCAACAGATGGAGCACGAACAGACTCTGAAGAAAAATGAAGGAGGGGGACAACATCAACGAGGTAATTACTCCCTTTCCTCTAGCTTCCCTTGGTGATTGAGCCATGATTTCTGCGAAATGAAGAAGACAATGGACTATTGTAGGAAGAAACTTGAAAATTGGTGGACAAATCCATTTGCCGAGCACTTGGAATCCTTTCAGAGGAAGAAACTTGAAGAATGGTGGACAAATCCAGTTGCCTAGCACTTGGAATCCATTTGTAGGAAAAAACTTAAAGACTGGTGGAAATCCACTTGGCCAACACTTGTAATCCCTTCTAACACTGCACAATAATCCTCAGTTGCTGTGATAGTCACTGTGCCTCAGTTGCTGCTCAGAGATTGTTTGTGACACTTGTTTGAAACCTAAGTTTGAGGAGGCTTAATTTTTCAAGCTTTTTTGAGTACAATGTACAATATTAATTTTTGCTTAGATGCAGTGCCAAAACTTTACAACTTGTTTTTTGGTGCTCTGGGGAATCAGACACATTGTGTTTGCAGTAGCAACTTAGGTTTTACACAGATGTCCTGTATTTGAAAAACACTGTTGATATGATGAATTCGGAATGGCGTTATGAGAGGTATCGAAGGCAATCCTTCAATTCGACTTTGGTGAATGTTGGAGTCAAGCTTGGGAGTTGTCAGGTTCTCTCTAGCAATGGGAATTGTGGCATTAATGTAGCTGACTGTGACTAATTACAACTGATGCATTCAAAGTGGTAGTTATAAAACATATTAAAGGAGAAGGGAATTTAGGCATTTCAAATAATTATGGGTTCATTTTCAGTGCATTCATGTAGACATTCCCTCGTGGAGTGGAAGTTCCACCCGCAATGGGTTTAGTAATGTCTTATAAATTGTAGAACAAAAGCACCATGAGTTTTCTGTGGCAGATTCTTTCTAGGAATATTGGGAGTTGTGTCAGAAGTACCAGAGGTATGTGTGTATTGTGCAATCCATGTCAGTTCGAACTTCATATATTTAAGAGGGAGCATTGACCAGTGCTTCCCTAGGAGTTCCACATCGATATGGCATGTATACTTGTCCCTTTGGGTTATCTTCCTCCAGCAAAAGTCCAGATCAGTTATAATTGGTCTTTTGTACAAGTGCTATTTTCATGAGTTGCATTGATATGTTGGTTTAGTCATTTTTTATTAAAGCAGCTAAGCTTTGTCTTATTAACTGCCCAGAGTCAGTCTGTAAGTTAGTTTACAATCATAATTATTGGTTAAATTTCCAGCTAATGGCATAGACGTACTGCCTTTATACACATAGATACAAAGGCAAATAGTCTTAGATCAAATTTTGGGACTGATGACTATGTATTGCCTACAGATACAGCTGGAGTGATTTTGTAAATCCTTGTATATTTAAGTTTAACTGTCCTTGTTGGTGTTAAAAAAAAAAAAAACAAACAAACAAACAACTTTGTATGGCAAAAGCATGTGCTTGGGGCCAAGAAATGGTTATATCCAGCCTACTTGTCCAGCAGAAAGTGATTCTGAATAAAGATGCAGTGGGCAAGATCACTTCAATCATCCATATTAGTCCCCTAGTATCATGTCTACCCCAGTGTTTTGTGCAAGTGATGATTTTGTATGGCTTTCTATGAGTGAATTTTGATGTTGATGTTGGAGAGTAAATCTTCTTCCACCAAGTATCACATGAAATTTTACACCAAATATGGCATGCAGCATTCTAGAACCACTCTAATATTTTCTTAGTCCAGTTGAGGATCCATATACACAGGTAGATGGTCATGAGTTTACTGCCGTAGTTCTAGCCTCACATAGTCTGCATTTGCTGTCACTGCTATATCAACAGTAGGACGCAATTTTGCACAGGTCTCTATAGCATTGTGCACAGGGTCAGAAAGGAAGTTACTTATGAGATCTCTGTTAATGGGTGAGCCTGTATCAACAGCCACAAAAGCCTACAGAGAGAATGTCTTGTCAGCCATACATAAAAACATCAACCATGCAATGATACAACAAAGAAATAGAAAGGAAGTCTGCATGCAAAGTTAAAAAACTGGCCTGTTGAGTTAAAATATAGTCAAATCGAGGGGCCCATTTTCTCGACCCAAGCCGTGCTGTTGTTGAGCAATTTTCAACCATAAAGGAAACACCACGCGCATGCATGAAAGGATTTAACGAGTCCACAGCTTCAATAACACTCTCATTAATAATCTTTGAGTACGAATGACCCTTCTTCCTCAAGATCTCAATCTGCAACCACAAATTCAATTGATGGATAATCTCTGCAAGGTTAGATACAAAAATAAAAATAAAAATGGTTATTACAAATTATACCCTAGACTTCTTTCCAGCAGAATTACTTTGAATTGAGGACAGACGGTAAAATTTGTTGGCAGATTAAAGACATACTCATACATATTGCCAGAAATGAATAATTCATACCAGATTTATATAGACACATTAACTTAAACATCCAATGCCAATGTCAGTGGAAAAAACAAAAAATCTAGCACAATCAGTAATGCTCAGCAGCTTATAGTTATCACAGAGAAAAACATTAAGAGGAGCTGCCCATGTTGAGAAAAGAAGCTCAAGATGACAAGTCAATGAAAGCAAAATCCCATAACAGTAATCTCAAGATAGAAAAGCCCCGATGAATTTTTAGACAGACTGAAATGCCTTGGAGATGAACATGACGATGACCAGAAAAATAAAATTGATGATTCCATTTAGGAAGGCTTTATAATCTTTAACCATGGGTCAATGCAAGTATTGAAATCTGAAACCCTATTATATAGTTTTTTCTGAAAGGTACAATAATGTAAAACAAATTCTATTTGTCATATGTTCCAGAAAATAACCATAAATAAATCAGTAAAGCTTTCTACCTGTGCCATCATCAATGCCACATAAACACCAGCAGTAAATGGATAAAGAGGACCCAAGTCACCAGCAGGCCGTACTGCACTAACACGTTCACCAACTTTCCACATTCTCGTTTCATCAATCTTACCCATGGGAAATGCTGGGAGCCCATCCTTTTCCTGTAGGATGAATTTGAGAAATTAGAAGCTCTGGTTCAATAGACAATTTTCTCAAGTAAATTAAAAGACCAAAAAATCAGTGAAGTTGCAGCCAAGCAAAAAGCTTACAAGAAACCGACGCCCTGCCATGACAACACTTCGGATCTCATTGCCAGAAGCTACATCCTCGTAGCACTCATACAAAATTTCCATGTAGGGATAATATGAAGCGCTGTATGCCATCTCAAAATCCCTCCTTCCTCCTTCATTCAGAGAATTGTATATAGCTAACAATCCCTGCAAATTGTATAATAAGTTCAAATTTAGAATAACCATAAGAAATTCAAACCATTTCAAGAGAAATAAAAAAGAAAATCAGGGTATGACAAATTGTATGTCCAATGTGCCATAGTAGAAAACAACATCCTATGATCATTCTATAACCAATGAACAGAGATCCCTAAAATCTGCTTTTAGTTTCACCAAAATCAGAAAACACCTTTGTCGAGATAGTTTTTGATATGATCCCAATTATTCCTTCCACAGTATTTTTGTAAGCAAGTTTTTCATCCATTCCACCCTCGGTATATCGTCTGAACAATGCTTCAACTATACCATGTACAGCTCCCAACAAGATCCCTGTAAATCATAAAAGACCAACTCAATCCTAGCATGCCAATTACAAATAAAACAGAACAAAAGGTCCTTAAAATAATAGTTACCACGCTCCCCAAAAATATCACTCTTGTACTCATCCTCCAGGGTCGTTGCAAATGTAAATGGTGAACCCAAAGCAATTGACCATCCCAAAGCAACATCTGTTGCTCTCCCATCAACATCCTGGACAAACACACATAAGAAAACTCCATAACTTATTGAAATAGCAATGAGTTTGTGATTTCATTGAAAGCATAAGCAGCAAAGAACTTTTAAACAAAATTGAAAATGTGAATATATATTTTCAAGGTACAAACACTTGATGCACAGCAAAGCTAGAGTTTATTCCCGCACCATTAATCTCCTGGCCCTGGACATACAACCGTCTCACAGATGGTCCCATGCCCTTTGGACAGACAGCTATCACACTAATGTTCTTGGGGAAGTCATCCCCACAGGACTGCAAATGCCCCAGTAAAAATCCATGAGAGAGACCAAGTATGCTATTTGGTTTCATTGCAGAAAATATTTGCTTGTAATTGTCTGCCTGCAAGATCAGAAATCAAATTAGAGGGGGTTTGCTTTAATTGTACAAAATTCCCACCAATCAATAGCATTCACAACAATAGAAACTGTAGTATTATCTCTCCAATGGAAATATTCTATATAAAATGTGCCACCGTAATATAGAGAATGTTGTGCCAACCTGTGCAGCATCAGATATCAAAAGTAACACAAGGTCACTGCCACACAAAGTCTCTGTCATTTCACCAAGTGTTCCATTTTCCTCTGAAAATCCTGCTGCACGTGCTTCAGCAAAATATTTGGAGCCTTTCCTCAAGCCAACCTGTAAACAAGTCAAACCCTACAACTGTGATCTCCGACCATACCAGAATTACAGACAATGATTACAAAAAAAAGATGTATTTTCAATCAAAATAATATTGTAAACCAAAAACCAATAGACCTATTATTCATGGGAATCCTACCACAATCCTAGCTATCATGACTTCATTGCATGAAATCAGACCGGAGAAACATAACAAATCAGGTCATAGTTCAAATAATTAATGTACCTTAGAGCAGAAACTTTAAACCTGAATTTCACCTATGTTGCACCAGGATTCCGGCAAACAGGAACATGGGAGCAGGGAAACACATTAAGGGGGCATATGGAAGCAGCCCCCAAATTCTAGGAAATGTCATGGGGATACCAGGGTCTCCTACATAGGGGATCCCACCCAAAATACTAAAAAGTTAAAATTGAAATATATGAAAATTGAGACACAAATTATATGTAAATTGTAATGTAACATGTTATAGATTAATCATTAAAATCTTATACGTAACAAGTTACAACACATCAATAACATTATAATAAATCATAAATTCTAACATATATTCTGAGTATTCTCTCCCAGCAACAAGATCTATTCCAAGCATCGACTGTCCAGCAGCACCCAACAAGACCTCTCCTGGTTGCATGGAAGTATTACGAGTTCTCTCCTGGCAGTAAGGTTACAACCAACAACAGTGCTTGAGCAATTCTCTTCTCTTCCACCAGCAAAGTCACAACTCACAACCAACAATACTACATAGTACTTGATGTATTCTCTCCCAGCAGCAATAACAGGCAATAACAAAGCCTAGCGATGTCCTCAACTCCTCAGACACTCTCTCCTCTACATTTTAACTCTTCTCACAGTGAGCAAGTGAATAAAAAAGGCAGTGAGATAGTCACTTTTGTGTTTTAAAGAGTATGGTATCTTTAAATAATAAAAAGGCAGTGAGATAGTCGGTTCTTTTATTTTTTATTAACTTCTTGTTCTCATTTTTCCCTCAAAACAAGCAACTTTGGGAGTGTCCTTGGTCAAAGAAACATTTCATCTTTGAGGGAACATTCCCTACTGCATCCCTTGAATCCCTTGAATCCCTGCAGGCTGCCAAAAGGGAATGTGGGGGAACATCCCTCTTGGAGTGACCAAGTCCTAGGTGTGTACAGAGCATGGGGATCAAGTCCTCTGCCCTTAGGGATGTGTCCCCATGTAACACTAAAATTTCATTCAATTTTACCACAAATACTGAATCCCAAGGAATAACAGCAACTAGAAAATAACAAACTAAATTTTCAATAATTTCATGCAAATCCATTTTAGCTGTTGAATGCACTTATTCCCCAATATTATCCCAAATGAATAGCCACTTGATGCATTCAACAAAACACACCAGTATAACTTATGTATTCAACCTCATTTCAACTGCATTGACTAACTTCATATCCAAAAGATGATCACTACACCAATGAATGACATGCTCGTATAGAACCATACCTTAATATCAAAGCTACTGCCACCACATGAGTTCAACGAGGAATCATGAAAATAGCTTATCTTGCATTAAGTCAAAATGTGCAAATATGAACTGTTTAGCTTCATAGACAACATTCTAAATGTCAGCACAGAACAACACAGGCTCTATGAAATTGGTGAAGATATACTAGAGCCATTGCATTAAGAATAGATATAGCAAATCAGTAAAATTAGACAAGACCAGAAATTTAAAGTGTGCACATGCCCCGGTGTCCTGAAACTATGAAAATAGAAAGTGATCATTAGTGAAAATTTCATGCCATGAAACAACTAGAAAGATCACACATATGTAAAATTATATTATAACCAACATACATGGTGATCTCCAGAGTCCACCCTTCTCTGTTTTCCATTTTGGGCTGTAGATGCCTTTTTTTAACTAGGACAAATATTACAGAGCATGCTCTACAGGAAAGGAAATATTCAAAGCAGAAATTCAACACAATCTAAGTTGTAAAAGAATCAGGGGTGGTTTCTGCCGAGGGGGCGAGGGTGTGGTTGGGTGGGACTGGACAACCAGCTCTTTCTGGGTAAAGTTAAGTGAGCTGAACTGTTAGTTAAGATCTCTTTGGAATGTCTGTATGGCCTTTGTGCGTCCTCAAAACACACAATAAATGTCTTCATAGAAGTAGAAATTCAAAAGGGCAAGATAATGAACAGATATGAAAAATTACCTGAAAGCGCCAACATGCTTATACTTGACAGTTCCATAATCGTTTCCCTGCTTGCTCTTAAGCATAAGTGCAAGAGCTGAAATGCAAAGTCCCTATCTGTCCTTGTCTGGACCTATGCCAATGTGAGATTTCTTTGTCATATGATGTTTTATTTTTAAAATTTCTAGAAAATACGCTGCTTCTTTTTTTCTCCAATCAAAACCTCATAGGGAAATGCAAAGGATGCTTACCCATGGATTTATGCCTTTTTTTTTTCCAAGGAAAACTGCACAGGTAAATCCAAGAGATGCTTACCCAAATTTTGTGTATGTTATCCCTAGTGTCTTTGATCTATGGTAATATGAACTGGGCACCTGTCTGCATGGAACTAGCGAAATGCCAAGTAACATTGGCAACAATGCTTGAGCTAACCCCTTCGGCTATTTATATCTATCAAGAAGACATTGTACATGTACAGATTAAGGAGCACATTACAAAAAATATGAGCAGAAAAACAGGCACACCATTGTGTAGCTCATGGGCCCAATGCAAATAAAACACCTGAATAAGCCAGATTATCTCTAAATTTCCTTTTACAAAACATGCGAAGGAGAAACTTGGACTCAAAAACCATTACTAACAGACCAAATGAATCTCCCCCCTGCAAAATCACTGGGTGTCATGCAAGGAGACATCATGACCCTGGCTGCTAAATGTGGAAGCTAAGGCCAAGCAATCAACTGCAGATATTCACAACTCACAGGTGGCTAGCCATTGAGCCTGAAACCCTATTATCACCATGCCAAAAGGCCACAAAGGCGTGTTGGGGAGCAAAACTATGTCCATGGCCATAGTTATGAAAATCACAGAAGTTTTAGCAGAGATATGTCCCACAAAGCAGATGTGCTTCTGATTGGGAAAAAATGATCTTTTGTCTGCTGGCAAGCTGGCGTCCATGTGCATGCTCATGTCCAATGCTACATGGGAAAAATGGGCAGCATAAATTACATATCAGCAAATCAGAAAGAACATCTACCAGTATACCTGGACCCCTGCACATGAAAAGACTTCATAATATTACCAGATATTGTATGGCTTCAGCTCTGGTTTCAAAAAAAATCCACCCAAAACCCTCCATTTCCCTGTAAATCTGGGCGTATGCAACCCAAAACCAGCATCATCATAGTAAATCTCCATTTCCCTGTAAATCTAGGGCATATGCAACCCAAAACCAACATCGTCCAGCATTATCAACGTAAATCGTAAATCTGAGGCCGCAGGCGTACGCAACCCCAGCATCATCAAAGGGCGAATGCAGATCCAAAACCCTTCAACTTAGTAAATCTGGGGCGAATACAACCCCATAAAATCACAGAGCGGTGAATCGAAGGCGAATGCAACATTTCATGTTTATCCGCTCTTATTTTTCTTGGCTAAACCATAATAATTATTTATTTTTAAAATAATTTTGGGGCTATTTATACAAAACTATACAAAATAAGTTCTATATAAAAAATTCGCCCCTCTAAAATCTAAAACCCCTTAAATTTCACCTTTGGGCTAAAATTCGCCCCTAAAATTATCCCTGTTAGGGGGAGCATTAGCCTTGCTGTGAATAATGCATTGTTGGCATTATCATGGTTCTGAAATATGATCTCTCTCTTGAGGTCTTTTGGTCTTGGTTATAAAAAGTCATATTTGTAATTTGTTGAAAAGGTCGTGTTTAGACCTATGATGTAAAATTGTTATATTTAGTCATGTAAGGACTTGTTCGAATTGGTAAACCCACTTGGTTGGGTAGTTGAGTCAAAATTTGTTAACCCACTTGGTTGGGAAGTTGAGTCAAATATGTAATTCCACTTTGTTGGATCATTGATGTAAGTATGAGTAGTTGGTGATAGGAATGGCCATACTTGGTTGAGTTATAGAGTCATGTACTTCATTGAAAAATATGTCTGAAGATTCAACATGAACTCAGGGGGAGCATGGTAAATTCAGTGCACATCAAATCTACAGAGCTCTTCTTTCTACAAGGAAAGAGAAACCTTGATTTGTTATTGATACACCATTTGCCCTTGATGTCAAAGTGGGAGAGTATCTTGGTGTTTGAATAATGGTTATGTTTAATGTATCTATCTATTGTGGTGATCAAACGCCATCATGGTTTCCATCAAGTCCAAAGGGAGAGATTATTGGCAATATGATTCTTATGTCTTAATATGTTGTCCTTGATGGCAAATCTCTAGTAAAAGATGGAGTATGTGTCTTCAGTAGAAGCTCAAAAGTCTATCAGAAGAAATGTGTAATGTCCAGCAGAAGATTTGGTACAGGCCAGGTTGCATATACAGGCAGATAAGAATGATCCATGTCGCGTATGCCTTTTACGCTCTAAAAAATATGATACCAGGAGGAATTAACATGGTATTAGCCCACAGTATTGAGCGTTGTGTCGTCTATTTGATCTCATCCAATAATACCATCGGCAGTTGTGTGGTTTTGGCTCATGGTATTGGTAAAGGCTATAACTATATAAGGAGATGAAGATCATATTGCAAAGGTGTGCATGTGTCTGGGTATTGAATGAATACTTCATTCTAAAGTATATCTGCATGGAATGTGTTACAGTTTATTGATAGATCTGAATTAATAATGCACCTATGAATACAATTATGGATCAGGATATCTATACCCAAAATTACTATGTATTTTCTAGATCTGTTTAGGAAATGTTTAGATCTGTGATCTGGCGAATGTTTTGCTAAAAAAGGGTAAGATCTAAGTTGATTATTTATTCTGAAGAATTGCGCAGTCTTGAAATAGTTGCATATCTGTACGCAGGTTCGTCTCTATAAAAGCGCGTATATACGTAGGTTCTATTAAGATAAAGCGTGTATGGAATCTAGGGTTTTTTTGAAGTACGCGGATGGAAATTTCTGATCTATTTTTTTGTAAAACTGTTGTATATCAATGATGTCTTCATGCAGATCTGGGTGGTTTGAATACTGATTATGCTGCTAGTTGATTATGATTAAAGATGGGTGGTTGGTTGGTTGATTGATGATTCAATGAATAAATTGATGGGGTTATAAGTTTCAGTTTGATGTATGTTCTTTGAGATTAAATGTGTGGAGTGGGTCTAGTCTTAAAATCTGATGAAAAGAGGCCTACAAGTTGTGTTGTGTGGAAGCTATTGGATCCAGTGTGAAAATTGATGAAACATGGTCCGTGGTGGTGCTAAGGGTCGAAGCCTTCAGTAAGGGGGTCGTAGCTCCCTTCCAGTGGTTGCTGGTAAACAATATTAGGGAGTAGTAGCTCCCTTCCAGGAGTGGCTGGTAAACAAGAAGCAAGGGGTCGTAGCTCCCTTTTAGTGGTAGTTGGTAACAAGAGAAGTTTGTAGCCTTCTGCAGGTGGGTGCCTACTTGTTGGTATGAGTCTGCGCTAGTACAAGATTGTAGTAAGTAGTTTTCTCTATAATAAATATTGAAGACATAGACGATAGCAGCGGTGGTTTTCTCCCGAATTGGGTTTCCACCTTAAATCCTGGTGTTCATGTGTGTTGCTTATGTGTGATTATTTATTATGTTCTTACTACACATGCTTACTGCTTACTAAACATATGATGAATGAATGATGCACTGATCTAAGTAAAGAATTATCTGCATAATAAGATCTCTGGACATACCCAAGTTTTCTTAAAGATAGCCGTGTGTAAATGCTAGTTGGGTTCATTAAAGTCGCGTATAGAAATTAGTAAAGAAAAAGTAAAAATTTACAGTGAGCTATAAATACTGATTCACCCCACCCCCCCTCTCAGTATTTTTCCCAACAATATATATCAGAATGTCTTTAATTTCCTGCAACAAAAGAATTTTTACATATGTGCTTTTCAATTCATCTAGAATATTAAATTCAGGGAGAGATATTGGAATATTTTATTGTATCAATCTCTCTGGATATGGTGGAATCTGTGTCATAATAGATTTACCCTTTTGAATTTTATTTCCTGGTTGAGATTGTTGACTTTGTTTTCCTTTTTCAAGTTCTTGTTCAATTATCGGAGGAGAATTTTTATAATACCTTCCCAGACCTTAGGTGGAAATCTTGTACGAGAAGAATTGAATAAAAAGGATAATATGTTTCCTCTTCCACATGATATGCTGGTCTATCCACCTTGTTACTTGTATTAGCTATTGGCTGAGCTGGAAATTGTGTTGGTCTAGGAGGTGGTTGTTCAGTGGGCAGATGAAGCTGCTGCAGTTGAGTTAGCATTGGTGGGTTTTTGAGATGGATATGGCACTAGTTGTTGTTGTTGGAATTTTTGATATTGAGGAAATGGTTGCGGAGGTTATGGTTATTAATATTGATACTGCTAGGGATACATTTGTTGTGGTAGTTGGTTTCCATAACCATATCCTCTCTAAACTTGTGCAGGCTGGTTTTGATATTGTTGTGGTGGCCAAGCTTGCCATGGCATTGGTGTATTCCATGTATTTTGAGGATATTGAAAATTTTAGGGATTTTGCTGAGGGAATTGTTGAGGCATCCTTGGTTGCCAAGGTCTCCTTGGTTCCATATAGTAGAGAGAATCTACTCCTTTCACTTCTTCTCCTTGCAATTCTTTTAATTTGGGACATTTTTCTGTTGCATGATTTTCTGCGCATAGTCCACACACTTGTATACCTTGCAAAGGACATTCCCTGAGTGGATGTTTTTGTCTACACTTTGGGAAGAAATTTGCTAAGATTTCATCTTTCTCTTCTTTCTTTTTCCTAGCTTTCAAAACATCTACTTGTGTTCCCAAAGTTCTTAAGAGATGTGTTTTAAAAATTTCTAGTAGGCTTCCTATCTCTACGCTTGTTACTACACTTGCTTCAGGTTTGGAAGCTTTTGATGAAATGTCTCTTTTCCCACTCTTTTCTCTTCCCCTAGAGTACTTTTGACATAATTCAACAATTTCTTCAAATGGTAAATTGGAAATATCTCTTTTCCCATTACATTAAGAATGTCTAAATACTCATCTCTAATACCCTTAAGACAAATAGTGCAGATGGTATTAGGACTAAGCGAATGATGTTTGGATTTCTATAAATTGTAAAGGAATATTTCCAAATATTCTTCCAAAATTTCATCTTCTTGTTCTGTAATTTAGAAAATGTCTTCTTTAGAGTCTCTAGCCCTGCAATAAGCTTGATAATTTTTAAGGAAAATTTTCTTCATATCCTCCCAAGAAGCAATTGTATGTTCTCCTAATCCCATGAACTATTTCAAGGTTGTTGCTTTCAGAGTAGCAGGAAAAATTCAAAGCTTGTGTGTATCATCAGTATATCCATAGGTTCTACACAAGATATCAAATTCGAACATGAATGCATCAGGAGCTTCTGTTGGCATTCCATAGAAATTAGGCAATACAGAAGGTGGAATGCTTTTCATTTTTATTTCTTCTCCTAGTATTGCTATTGCATCTAAAATAGGAAAGCCAAAAGTAGTTTCCTGATCATTTTTAACTTCTTGCTCATTTTCTTGTGTTCTTTGATTTTGATTTTCTCTTCGTGCTTCTTCCTCTATTCTTCTAAGTGCTTATGCTCTTCTGTCTTCTTCTACCTTTCTTTCCACCTCAATTCTTCTTTCTTCTTCTCGTTGTCTTCGCCATTCCCTTTGTTGTCTTTCATATTATAGTCTTTGTTCAGGAGTCATGTTTAGTCTAGTTGATCCTTCTCCTTCTTCATCCATTTATTTTTTAGAGATCTTTAGTGTTTCTATAGGAGGTTGATTTTCTATTTCTTCAACTACTTTGATTTCTTCAAGGACATGTTGCTCTAGTTGTTCAACAGTTGATTTTCTTATATCTTTCTGTTTCCATACAGAAGGAGGTTCTTTAGGTGATTTATTTTTCTTTACCTCTAAGGCTAATAGGATTTTTCTCTCAACTAAAGTTAATCTCTGTCCTGATCTCTGTTTTTCCTTTGACTCTTCTATAGTAGGATTTCTAGCAACCAGTGTTCTTAATCCTGTGGATGAGTGAGCCATTGGGGGGTTTTGTTTCACAAATCTACCCTTCTGATCTCTATCTCTAGGAATAAGAAAACATTTCTTGAAAGAAAAACTAGGCCAAGACAAAGCCATCGAACCATCCAATAGCTATTCTCGCAAGCTACCTCACTAGAGATAATTCGTTAGGCAAGAGCCATTTGGTAGTTCAAGTGATAGAGATCTATCTCTTACTTAACAAGGCGGCTCATAATCCCATAATGCTCTAGTTCACCATTCCACTGAGCAAGTCTTTACTCATAATGCTCCAGTTTGCATTCATAAAAATATTCAAGCTATTTCATGCCCCTCCCTTTTTTGTTTTTTTTTAAATCTTTTTGTCTTCCTACTTGACTGTTTTGAATATGCTTCCCTGACAACGGTGCCAAAATGTTGGGTTAATTTACTGTTGTAAACTAACGTAAGTATTTATTATCCATCCAGATTAGTGGAACTTAGAGGCATCCCCAAAGTATATGGGTTTCAGTTGTGATCAATTCAGAAGATAGTTTATTAATGATTAGGGAAATAAATATTACAAATATAAATCTAACTTAAACAATTTCTAAATCCAGATGTGTAATTAGAAGCATAAGAATCTCCTAACTTAAGAGATTTGTTTTTCCTTCTCTAACAATATTACCGTGTGAATTAGAAATCAAAAATTACTTAACTAAACAATAGATTAAGATACATGAAGTAATAATTGAAGAGGCTCTTCACTGAAGAGGTCCTGATTTTCCTTCATCATATATTCATTTATCAGTAATGCTATTGTTAAAAACAGGAATTTAGAAAAAGAAGGAAAGATGAATCTTAGTTTTTAGTCTCTTGATTAGATAGAAGAAGTATTTAACTTTAAATACTGGGTTGACTCTTCATATGCAGAACAGAAACAATATTAAGATTCACCAACAATCATTTAAAGGCATGTAAAAGCATGTAAAAACATGTAGAGATGAATTCTAACTAAAGATCTTGATTAGATAGAAACAACGTTTAACTTGAACATTTTTTTTCCCTTTCATATGAAAGTTAAGAATGATCATTAGATTCATCAACACTCAGAAATAATTAGAATAAAAAAATTAAACATAAGCAAGCTAATTCAGAAATTGCAACAACAAAATAAACTAACAAGTGCACTTAGCTCGATGTGGGGGCCCTCCACCCTTGCCTTGCACACTGAAGGTGAATTTAGCTACTTAAGACTTCAATCAATCAACCATCATATCACAACAACAAATATGATAGAATAGATCTTCAATTATGTCTCCAAGTCTCAGAAATAATAATATTAAGTCATAAAAGTTCTACATATCAAAGCCTTCAAAGTTTGAGGCTTAAATAGATAAATTATCTAACAAACTCATCTAAAATAGCTCAAGTAGTCATAAGTATCCTTATCCTATCAAATCAAGTCTAATTCATCTATCAGATCCATCAAAATCTAGAAAATCCCACAAAATAAGAGTTTTGACTTAGTTTCTAGGGATCCTCCATAAAGACAGGTCTTGTTTGACCGCCTTTGACTGAGCCTATTAAAGCTCAGTTTGACTATACCAACAGGTGTACTCCTATTATTAGTTCCTGAGCCTTCTAGAAATGTATCCAGCTCGAGCCCAAGTGTCCTGCACATATGCAAACCATAATGCCATTATTGGAATTTCTGCTGCTGTCCAAAAATGCACTTAAATTTAAATTTTTACAAATAATAATTGAAAACATAACTTAAATACCTGTATATGCATCTTTTGGTCAATATAAGGTGGATATTATGGTGAATATATGGATAATATAAAAAAATAAGGTGTATTTCCTAAACAAAAAGAGATAAAAAATGAGTTCCAATAGTTACAATGAGGCTCAAAGGTCTATTTATTGTTGAGAAACAATAGAAAATCCTAAACATCCAAAAACCTAACAGTAGGAGTTGAAGCACCAAAACCATGGGCCCCGTTTGAGTAAATTGGTGTTTCAACTTCCCGAGGACGTAACTTTGGCATCTGATCTCCATTTGACGTGCTCAATACCTCATTTATCGGTATTTCTCCCTCACTTTCTCCTTTTCCATCCATCGAGCCTTACTTGGATGCATTCCCTTGAAACTGGTACGAAGGTACTCCATGTCTCCTCGTCGTGAAGTCCTAGTCTTCCTGTCAAGAATGATTTCCACAGGTAGCTTGTCCAAGTATTCAAGTACAAAATCATCCAGTGTAGGAACCTGTCCAACCTCTTCGGTGTCCATGATCAAAGGAAGCTCATAAAGCTTCAAGTTTTCAACGTTCACCATTGAGTACATCTGCATTTATGCTAGAAAATAGAGACGAAAGCCGTTGTCTCCAATATTATCTAATATGGTGAATGGGCCATATCAGATTGGTCCCAAATTCTTTCCTTCCCCTTTCATCCTCTCTTTGCTAATTTAGAGCCACACTTTGTCTCCAACCTAGAATTGGTGATCGAATCGGTGATTTTCATGTCGAGCTTTGTATTGAGCTTGAATTTTTT
This sequence comes from Pinus albicaulis, assembly GCA_034641835.2. Classification (NCBI taxonomy): domain Eukaryota; kingdom Viridiplantae; phylum Streptophyta; class Pinopsida; order Pinales; family Pinaceae; genus Pinus; species Pinus albicaulis. Next base: position 928,837,013 of record CM076584.1, read on the forward strand.
CCAACTGCTCCTGCACTACATGGTGAATCATCTGAATTCGGTGAATGAAATTTCATGCCTTTTCCCTATCATCTTGCCCACTGGAATCTTCATATCTCCCAAATACCATTTATAAGGGATCCTTTGGAAAATATCAAAATAATGTCTTGAATGTGAGCTCTGAGTGGATGAATGCACTACCCAGTTGTATGCATGTTATAAATAATGAATTTGTTCATCCCATAACTTGGGATGCTTACCACAAAAGCCTCGGAGTAAGTGTATCACTGTGCAGTTGAAAACCTCTATTTTTCTGTCTGTTTGCAGATGAAATTTCGTGCTCCTCTTCAGCTTGGTGTCCATCACTCTCCAAAAACTTGTCAAAAACTCTCCAAGAAAATGAGAGTCTCGATCAGACAATGGATGTGAATAGCCCAAAATGGACCCATACAAATTAGAAGAAGAGATGAGCAGTTTTCTCTAAAGTGACCTCCTTCTTACAACAAATTAAGACACACATTTCGCTAAATCGGTCCACAATGACATAAAAATATTCATGACCTCTCCTAGACAAAGGAAAACTGCCTACAAAATCCATTGACACACTTTCCCATGGATGACTCTGAAAAAGGAGGGGTGTGTAGAGCCCCAATTTTCTATTACTAAGCTTGCTAACTGAACACAACACACATCCATTTACATATGAGTCACAATATTTTTCATGTGAGGCCAATAACACAACATCTGCAAACTTACACAAAGTTTTCCCTACACAAAATTGACTTGACACAAGAGAGGTGTATGACTCTTTGATTACATGTACTCTCTCACTGGTAGGGATACAAATATTTCCAAGGTGGTACAACAACTTTCACTGCAAATGGTAATTGTCTACCTACGAACCATGAGTCATATTTGCATAAACCTCCTTAAAATCATCATCATCAACATATTATTCAACATAACTTTCAAAATATAAAGAAGCATTCTGTAAAAATATAGATTCATAAACAAGAGGGAGAGAAATCATATCTACCACTTTGCTGTTGCTTCTTGTATTTTATTACTAAGTGAAACTGCTAGAGGAATCCCATCCATATGAAATGACATGCCTGTTGAATATTGGTTTGCGATTGGAGGTACTGCAAGGGTTGGTGATCTGTGTGAATGATGGTCTCCTTGCCAATCAAATAGTTCTTCCATTTATTCACGCTTTGAACCAAGGCATACAAATCCTTGTCATATGTGGGATAGTTCACAAAAAAATTGGAGAATGTCTCTAAATGGTAACATACAAGTTTCCTTTGCTGCATCAAAATTTCTCCCATGACATATCCAGTGGAATTTTTCTCGATCTCAAAAGGTTGTTGGAGGTCGGGTAAGGCAAAAACTGGTGTGGTACCGATATTCTCTTTCAGTGTATCAAAGGCTCTCCGTTGATATCCTCCCCACTAAAATATTTTCTTCGCACTTGTCAATGCATGTAAGGGGGATGCAATGATGGAGAATTTGGCAATGAACCTTCTCCAGTATTGCACTACACCCAAAAATATATGAACCTTTGTAACATTTGTGAGTTTATGCCACTTTACAATCACATCAATTTTAGAAGGATCTATTTTCAATTGTCCACCATTGAAAATGTGACCCAAGTAAACCAAATAGGTCTTACCAAATTCATACTTAGAAAATTTGACGTACAAATTTTCTTTTTGCAAAATATCAAGCACATTTTTAACATGACTCACATGATCTTACCATTTCCTACTCTAAACAAGACTATCATCAAGATACACAGGTACAAAATCATCAAGAAAAGGTCTAAAAATATCATTTATCACCCTCATGAATGTGTATGGATCATTGCATAGTCTGAATTTCATCACCATCCATTCAAACAAGCCCTGTTTCATTTTGAATGCATTCTTCCATACATCCTATTCTGCAATCCTAACTTGATGATAACCACTGCGCAAGTCTAGTTTTGTGAAATAAACAACATTTTTCAATTGATCTAATAAATCATCAATGCGAGGGAGAGGGTACCGATTCTTCACCATTATTTTGTTGAGTGATTTTTACTCCATGCACATCCTCCATGTGTCATCCTTCTTTGGAACCAACACAATAGGTGAACTGCATGGAGAATAACTTGGCCTTATGGCCCCTTGGCTCAACAATTCTTGTATTTGTTTCTTTATATACTCCATCTCAATGGATGAAAACCTATACATACCAATGATGGGTAAAGGATCATATTGCTGCAAGTGAATCTCATGTTGGATTTCACGCTTTGGAGGCAACCCACTTGGTTCCTGAAAAATCCCATCATAGTTAGAAAAAAATTCATACAATTCCTTTTTATGAGTGTGATCACAACCTTGGAAATCTTCAGATGTCTCTCCATATTTTTCTTTCACAACCATGAGCATGCAACCTTTGCTATAATTGACCAACCTCTTCATCTGACCTACACTTACAAGACTGGAACAGATTTGGAATGATGAGTTCTAACAATGTATTCCACCTCATATTTCGTGAGATGATAATTTTTTTCATGGCGAAATGAAATTGCTTTCCTGTCATACAAATATGGAATCCCCAATACCATGCCATATATATCCAAAGGTACAACATCAAGATCAACCTCATCTACTAGTCTGGATGCAATCACAAATCTAGGCTTACATTGTTTGGTTACATGTAATTTGGATTTATCACACACCCAACCAAGAGCATAAGGTTTTGGATGAGGCTTGGTCTCCTATCCTAATTTATTAACTAAGGATTATGAAATAAAATTTACTTGTGATCCTGGATCAAACAAGGTTTCCACTTTAGTATGTTTCATTACTACCCTAATGTGGAACAAATCAGTCCTCTTTTGTTCATCAAAAAGAGACTCATTTGAAGAACTTGTACTTGCTTGTAATTCAAAATTTTCATTAGCATGAAGAGAAAGGTTACCTTGTATTCCCACTACTGTGATCTGTGTCTCGTCACTAGAATCAGATCTAAGGTCTTGTTGCACGATTTCCACCATTTTTTTTCTTTTTCTTCCCACTAAATCTCTTTGGTTTAAACTCTAGATGCAACTTCCAACAATGTTCATTATCATGGCCTTCCTTCTTGCAATGTGTGCAAGATGGCTTTGCTACTTCCTCCTTCTTGGTTGTAGCTGCCTTCTTGTCCTTTCCCTTTCCTTTTCCTTTGAACTTTCCATTATGAGGTTTGAAAGACAATTTCTTTGGTTGCTCTTCTTTTTCATTCTTGCCCCTAATTTCAAGGTGAATGGCCTTCACACTGGCCACATCAATAGTAGTAGGTTCAAATAATGACAAACAATGCCAGATGTAACTATGTAAAGAACCAATATAGTTTGTTATAGTTTCTGTTGAATCAAGTGGAATGTTCAAATTCAAAGATTGTTTCCTAAAATATTTTGTGAAGCTTTGTACATTTTTACCCTTTACTTGTCTAAAATATTCCCATTCCATTAAATCCTTTTGTTGATAACCCAAAGGATAAAATTGATCTTTTCATGCAAAACAAAATTGGACCAAGAAGAAAGGAGATTACCCAAGTCTTTGTTGCCTTTCTGCAACTTTCTCTCCCACCAAACGAGAGCAGTGCCACTCAGCCAAACAGATGCTAATTGGATCTTGGCCTCATCCTCCTCAATCTACTGAATTTCGCAATGAACCTTGATATGTCTAATCTAATTTTTTAGTTTCTCTACATTACTTTCTCCATTATATGTGGGAAAACCAAAATTTACATATAGCTTAAAAAATAGCTTCTTAGATGTATTTTTATGGTTCCTGTTACAATGAAGAGAAGATGAAGAAGAATAAATTTCACTAGTGGATGGAGAGGGAAGAGGCTCTTCTCCTCCACCTCCATGGTGTACCGATGCATGATCATTAGGCTTTCTTCTCATGCCTGATTTCCTTCTCATATTCTACAAACAACTTGTCAATTTTCTCTGCCATGGTGAAGAAGATCTTGTAATAGTTTCTCTCTTCTTCCACTCACACATCCTCATATGCCATGTTTCATCTTCGTGGTGCATGCCCCGCTTTAGGATCAAATGATTTGATTTTTACTTCTCCTTTTTGGAGCTTGTTCCTTGTTAGAATCCACTCATGCAACTCGCATCAAGAATACCTGCTCTGATACCAAACTTGATCCAAATATTTTACTTCATGGATGCATACAGAATTGCATATAAAAAAGTGTATAGCCAGGTAACTTAAACACATGAAAAGAAGTAGAAATCAAAAGGAAACATGAGATAAGAGACACAGGATGATTTTATTACGAAGTTCACCCAGTGTGAGCTACATCTACGGGCCCTGCTCAATGTGGGGAGGCCTCTTTCATTAAATGGCAACAAAAATATATTACAAGAAATTTACAAATTTACACCTTATACCTTGAATTTTGGTGATGTATTGAAAATGGAGACCTCGACTGGAGAAACAGGTTGCACATTTCGACTCTTGGCATGCAAATATGACTATAAACGTGTCCTGTTCTAACACTGGCACTTATGGACCCCAAAGGAATCTTCTCAACATCAAAAAAATATTCCTAGTTTAGAGCTCATTCCCCTGGATTGTTGTTGGTTCCTCCATGGACCTCGTTATGCTCCTCCATTGGTGGGTCGAATGGAAAAGGTTGAGGTTCATATAGAAAATATCAATGAAGCCACCAATGTATGAGTCGTTGGCTCATTGGTGGCAGAGGCATATAAGACGAGGGTGGGTCGAGTTAAAAACCCGTCGCACCCCATATGCCATGTATTTGTTTTGAATAAACATTATATATATTTATATAGTTCGGTAGTTTGAATATTGGAGCTAGCCATTGGCGGGTTGACCCACGTGGGCTCAGCAAGTTTGACCCCCACTAACTCCTTTGTATGTGTTCCATTACATAGTTGGGCAGGCACAAATATCTGGTGCCCCGAACCATATATAACATATATTTTTATTATAATATTACCAATTTCGTTTGACCATTGAGGGGTGGCAGGGGTGGTGGCCTGCCACCCCAATTTTATTATTTATTTTTATTTTTTATGATAACAATAGATAAAAATTCAGTGGCAGTTTTAAAGGTTGTTAGGAAAATTAAAGAGGCAAAAAATTCACCCTTTCCAATTGCCATTTTCATGCGTTGTTCCTGCACCAAATTTTTTCCTCACTAGTGGCTTCATCTTGGCCTAGTTTGACCAGAAATTTGACTGGCTATATCTTGAGAATACGAGCTCAGATTTGAGCGTCACTCACACCATTGGAATCAGGGCAAATAGCACTACAATCTCGTCCCGGTTTCACTTCCATTTGATGACTTTGATTTTTGAGCTTTTTCAAGGCCACTTCTATTTCTGGAGCCACCCAAATCAAGGATTCTTCCATGTGGTCTTGATCTTTCATATTCTACTATAGTCTGATTTTACTTCATCTTATTACTAAATGATCATCTTATCTCCTCATCTCTTTATGTGTATTCTAGAATTTCCTCCTTCTCCATCTCCTTCTTCATCATCTTGCCATATAATAATAGAGTACCTGCATCTGAAATCCACTCGTGACAATACGTCATCAGTCCAGTAAACCCCTAGTTTGAGATGTTGCATGATGATCCACTGACTGAGTTGAAACTGGGTGGATGGCTGAGGGAGAGGCTCAGTGATTGCACAATTGCACAACTTAGGTAGCCAGTAGTGAAGCTTGAGCCTTGAGACTCTACAATGTGTAGTTCAGGCTGGACTGGGCAGGTAGATTGCACAATTTCGGGACTTAGTGAGTTGGGATGAGATGTTTTTCACTATTTCAGCCAACTATATAGTTCTGGAAGGCAGATAAAACTTGGTGATTGCATAGTTGTGAAACTTAGGAGATCAAGGGTTGGGCTTGAGGTCCGAGACTACGCAATGTCCAGTTCAGGCTTGGTTGGAGGGTGTGATTACATAGTTTTTGAGGCTAAGGCCTGGGCTTGAGAATTGAAATTACAAAATCAAATGGTAATGGAAGGACAGGAAGCCAAGTGATTACATAGTTGAGCAGTTCAGGAGATCAATACTGAGGCTTGAGGACTGATACTACGAAATGTGACATGATGTCTTGGCTAGAGAGAGAGATTGCACAGTTCTGGTACTCAAGGGCTGGGCCTGAGAAATGAGGTTGCAAAATGCACATTTATGGGAGGAAAAGACTACACATTGCATAGTTTAGGAGAAAAGGTTATTGCTTGAAGGTTGAGACTGCACAATGTATAGTTTAGGAGGGTTGGATGAGGCTAGGTTTTCTGGTTGGGAAGTTTTCCAAATTTGACTAAGTGTGGGATTCGTGCAACTAATGTGAACATTTACAAGACTTGATTGTCATCACACACATTGAACACTTGAAGACACAGTATAGATCATCCATAACACATGAGAAACATACTTCACTTAGTGTGACAACTTTCCAACAACTTATGACAATTGTGACACCAAAGATACACTTTGCGACGACCATCATGACACTTGTGCGAAAATTCCTGAATATTTGGGAATGAGTGTGATACATGTTTACATGATAAGAAAAACTCATTTACATAAATATTACCCTATAAACAAACCAAAACTAGCTTATATACTTCGTGTGACACTTAATATGTTGGAAGACAAAAATTGCTAAAGTGAAAACGACACTTGTGATATGCCAACGACAGTGAAATTAACACATGATAGAGAAAAGATAACATGAAAATGACACTAATTACAATGAAAGCAAGAAAAAGTGACAATCGAAAGCATGAAAATGACACTCACGAAAAAAAGGTGCATGAAGGCGAAAATTTGAAAAACTCACTAAAATAGAAGTACAAACGCAGCTATAAGTGAGAAATTGTCAATGTTGGTAAGCACTGACTATAGACATGGATTAAAATTGCACAAACGCTACTAATGGATTGCGTTATGCTTGTTCAAGCTTGCATAAAATAATTCGCTCATGAACTTGTTGTGGATTGAGAATGTGTGAGCAAGTGAATTTGACACTTATAATTCAAGAAGGGAGCTCAAAAGCATCAACCGACCAACAAGTGACTACGGAACGACCAATCACAAGATCCATAGTAGGCTCCAAAAGTCAAGTATAGGAAAAATTTTGGAGGGTATTTTTCACAGGGACAACACTTGGTGACACATTGGTATAACTCTGGTTTCTCTGCCTTGGTCAATTATTTCGTGTAGGGTCTAGTTCTTCAGGTGATATTGATTCATTGTTCAAACTACCATGGCTTCCCCACTTACCCTGTGCATAAACATGGTCTCCTTCATCCCTTTACTTGGTTAAACACAAACCTAATATCAATGATCACACAATGCTTAGAATCAGGTTAGTATAATGGCATTCACGAGATTTAGATTTTCAGAGTATAGTCTTTCATATCTCATGTTGCTCCACAGTCAGCAGGCATGGATAGTACCCCAGTGAATTCACTTCAGAAACACATACATTTCTCTATTTCCAGCTAGCCTGGACAGTACCCTGATGAATTTGCTTGCTTCATCTCTATGCGCGGGAAGCCTTTCTCTTCTTTCACCTTTATTTATTTATTTAAATAGGACTATGCATCGACACTTATTTATTTCATGGGAGGAAGAGGGATCCTGACTTATTGAGAGCATGAGAGTTTTTCCCTTAAGAGAAGCATATATAAGACCTCTGATATTGGTTTTCTCATTTATATTTTTCCCTTGTCCTTCTTTACTTGATTGGATCAGCCTGAAAACACTAAAAGATAAAGACCTGAGTGTAGGCATGATATTTTTAGAGTAGACATGGATATCATGGTTAGACACAAGGATTTCCTAATGCAAGGATCATATTTTCTGTCAGAACATCATCGACCAAAGGGTGTAACCAAGACAAGGAAGGACGATGGATATTTAACCAAATGTTGCAGTGTTGAAAATTCCTTTTCTATTTTTCCACATTGTATTTCGAGCCCAAATAGTATACCCTTCATGCAAAAGTCTTATTAACATAATAGAAAGGAAAAGACACGACATAAAAAGAAAGTGAAACCAAAGTGAAAAAAAAGAGAGGCTAAACCAAAGCATAATTCAAGACAAAAGTAATAAAATACAAGAGAGAATAAAGAGAAAAAGTGTGAGATGAGTGCAAGAGAGGGAAAACTAGAATGCAACTAGTCTTAGCTCCTAACCTAATAGTTAGAAGGTTGGGTTCATGTATAATGAAATTTCCAATGAAGCCACCGTAGTTGTTCCTGACCTGCAATCACACATATACAGTCAATTGAAACTAACATAAATAAACTTGCAACAAAAAAGATAAGAACTTGAATAACTTGCAGAAAAATTTGGCGGTCTCTCTTGTCAATAGAAATATAGGACATAAATAATTCTTCTAAACCGTTCACATTATTACCTTTTCGATGAAAACCATCATTCAAAAAACCCCAGAAGCTTCTTGCGAGCATGTATCCATATACACCGAACTCCTTAGAAAGCATGAGGAAACATTTAAACTTGTTACTTTTGACGGGGATTTCCATGTAATATTTCTCCAACCAATCAGTGATTGGATCGTACAGTTCAGGACAATCCACTTAAAAACCTCGAAATATTTGAAAAGATGAATTTTCAATTAGATACACAGGATTACGATGAGAATCTTATGAAGAAAAATAGATATGATCATATTTGGTGGGTGTGTCAAGACAATGAGGGCCTAACATAATCATCAGTGAAGGTTGAAGTGCCTCAACCACTGGAAAAAAATAAGAATAGTGAGATTTTGAACGATGAATATTGAAGGATGTAAAACAAATGTGATTGGATATATTGGTGGGAAAATGAATGACATCGATCATACAAAAAAAAATGATCAAATGTGATGATTAAGGCATCATATTCATAGTTTTTAGTTAACGAAGATAAATCAATTTGAATAGCTCTACGAATGCTATGAACAATAGAATCAATTTCCTTGCATGCCAAATGTGAAAAACCATTTTCTTATAATTGGTGAAAAATTGTACAAGCATCATAATTACTAAAATAATTTAAAAGGAATGCTAATGCAAAAAACCCATGAGATGAGTTAGGACATAGTGAATAAAGAATAATTGTACTCATGCAATAGCTCATGCATTCATTATCACTCAAGAGGATTTCAACTGTGATGAAGGGAAATATTTGTAATACAACATTCATAAGAAAAACCAAGAGCTGAATATCAAGAAATGAATCTGATAAGCATGATTATTTCAACCAAAGATAATATTTTAAATGATAAACTTCACAATCACAATAATCTATGAAATTGAATTTGATCAGAAATTGAATTTCGAAAGTTTGAAAGATTACATATGAAATACCAAACATCTTTCAAAAAGAAATTTACATTGAAAACCATGAAAAGAGAAATATTGTGAGAGAGAAATCATATATGACTTAGTTCGGGGGGCTTACCAAAGAGCAAGATCCTGACACAACCATCAATGAAAGTTTAAGTTCCTCGATTCCCTGACAAGTCCTAAAAATTTCAAGGATTGTAAAATCACATTTCGAAGATTGAAACAAATCATGCATGGTGTGAGGATAGTTGCTACCAGTGGTTTCAATAAGACCACTACTCACTGGATGGAAACCATCTTTGTCATTGAATTGACCAGATTTTTCAACTTCAATAACCAAATTACTCAATTTCAAAGATTCATCTAATCGTAAATATGAATATGTATGAATAGTATAAATTTATGAGCAAGCTGTATTGGAGAGGTATCTTCATGTAAGAGAATATATGATGAGGGATGGAAAGAGTACTCAATGATTTGATTGTTTTCATTTTCATCATGGATAATATCATCACCTTCTATCAATTGAGAATTTAACTCATTGAATGAATAAATTGAAGTGCATGGAGTATCTTCATCACAATTAGATGCATCACGAATGGTAGAGCACAAGCGATATTGAGATGAAGAGGAAGTTTCGATAAGGAAATCTTCTTTGATTGAATCAGATTTTAGATCTAAAGTAAAGAATTCATGAGAAACTGAAAGATCAGATGATGCACCTGGGCATTCGTGATCACATAAATCAATATAGTCATCATCATCAGAAGGATAGTTTCCCAAGGCTACAGATTGATCAAAAGAATTTATTGCATTTGATTCACTACTGATATTAGCAGATTGAAAACCATCTAAGAATGAAAGCGCATAATATTCACATGGATAATCTGAAAAGAGAAGAAATATTGAAATCATCTTCACCTTCCTGATCCTCTACCTATATAATGTGACTGCTTTGTATCTGATTGCAATTTGAACGGGTAACTCGAAAATCAAGAGAGTGTGAAAAACTATTTGGTGGAATAGCTTGATTGAGCGGATCATGGTACAATGAGTCATGGCATGTAGATGATAGAGGATAACATAAATCCAAATCATTTTCGAGACTAGAGTTATGAATAGAAATGTCATATTTCAGAATGGGGAAGCTAGTCTTTATCATGGGCTTCATGAGCCATTCTGGGATTTCCTCCATTGAATCTGAGTCATGAAAAGAGAAACAAGAATGATAAGATGGAATAGGAATTTGATTAGAATATATCCCAACTTTATTATCATTGCAAGGGGGCACCCTCATTAGAACTGGAAAAGGAGGAGGAAAATGAACAAAAGGAGCAGTGAATTCCTCCTCTGAAATTAGAGGTGTTTCATGAATTACAAGAGTTGGGGAAGAAGAAACACCAGGGGGGTCAGGTTCATCGTGCAAAGAGATATGAACCAAAGGCTAAAAAATTTTCTTGAATAAATCCCAATGCATATCTTCTTCAGAAAATTCACAACAAAGGTGAAGGAATCAATCAGACAAATCCTCAATGGATTCATTAGGCTTCATTCTTAACTGATTTATTATTTTATAAAAATCTCTATAATCATACCTATCAAAGGCTTGATGAAGATCCTTGAGGAAATGATGAAAATAATGGATGGAAGATGGTGGTAAGGTATAGCACCATCGATTAACACGACCTTCAAGGGCAAGGAAGAAATTCACACAAGCAAACATTTCATCATCAATTTCGTAATATTCATAAACTTTAAGAAAATCAGAAATGTTCTCAGTTATGGATGTTCCACCCTCACCATCAAACTTTAACTAGACAAATGATAGAGGGTCTCATCAGGGATTGAAAATTGACAAATGGATAAATTAGAGAAACACCTTGGGAGTAAGATTTGAGTATGAACCATTTTAGAAAAGAGGTTCAAATCAAACTAAATGGACACAACTTGTCATCTGACCCTCCTTCTAGCGTCATTTTGTTGATGTTGCTAGAAATCTGTCAACCAAGGGGGTCTCCCTGATGTGAATTCCCAATTATACCTCACACCTTTTGGAATAGGATCCCCATCCAATGTATCTACCTAACTTCCATACATTCTTGATTATTTTCCTTGGCTCTAACTGTCAGCAAGAAACAGGAGTGCATATGTGCCTTCGAAAAGAAATTACGTGTGCCTGGTGAGTCTTTGGTTGTAGGTGTGTCAAGGTTATTCCAATGAAGGGGGAGTGAAATAAGTAAGCATCTAAGAGAGAGGTAATAGTAACACCCTAGTAGAGACACACACAACCAAGAAGGATCTGTCTAGTCATCCAGTTGAATAGTCCACAAAGATGTGATAGTCAATATAACCTGTTAGACTCCTATACCAATAGGTGTCATATTTCATGATTGACTTGATGAGATATATAATATGTTCATACCTTTTCTTGTTGCAAAGGTTTTTCATATTTTCAAAAAATCAAAAAATTTAAAAAATGTAAAGAGGGTATACGCTAAAAGAAAAATCAAAGGGTGAAAAAATAAAATTGGCCAAAAAATTGAAAGAAAATGAACCCCACCAAAAGAAAGGCCAAGGAAAGTGTGCAAATCTAAATGCCACTACTTTTTGCTCTTATGTAATAAACAAATTGTGTGCAACTTGTATCTTATGCCACCCACAATTGATGAACAATCAAATAGTTTAAGCTTGGCTAGTTCATCTTTCAATTTTATGTTTTAGAGATAGAGAAGAAAATCTGACCAAACTGTTTAATCTTGGCAGATAAGTAGATAGGTAGAGTAAATAAAAGGAGCTCAATAGTTTAATCTGAGCCCTTGGATGTAATAAGGTTATAATTAGATAGATTTTCATATGTAAAAGAAAAAGTGTGATAAGGGTTTGCCAGTTTAAGTGCACCCTAATAAAGAAGAAAAAATGGTAGGGTAAAGTAGGTAGGGTAGATAGATGATGTTGCAGAATAACATGTGATGGATAATGACTCTAAATGTGTTAATCTTTTACTTTCATCACAAGTGCAAAGGAAAACAATACACTGGAAAAATTTCAAGCAAAGCAAAGTCAGATTATTAACTTCCCCTCTCATTTTTCCCTAAAAATTTCACTAATTTCCCCCAAGTACTAGGCATTTGAAAATTAAAGGGGCTCAAGGCATTTCCTTGACTTTTGGAGGGACCGGACCCTCGGCCCAATAATTGGAAAAACCTAAGTACTTAAAATCATTCATCATGACATTCATTCACCTCTAAAAAACCTTTTCCTAAGTAAAATCCCATTTTACTTAGGAAAAATCATGCAATATTTCACATAAAAACCCTCCTCATAAAAGCATAAGTTAAAAACATTAACCTAATGTTTACACTTAGCGCTTCTTTCATTTTTCATATTAAATTCTAATTTTATTATTTAAATCCTTATTAAAATTCCCCCTATTCCCGTATTAATTTAAATATAAAAATTTCCCATAAACTATATATTCCGCCCATTGGTTGAAAAATAACCATATAACTTTAATAATTGGTTAAATTTCCAATTAATTAACCAACCCACATCCCCACCACATTATAAAGGGATTAATTAATCCTCATGATTAATTAATAACATAATCTCACCAATCGAATCCCCCCCAATGTAATTAAATTATATAAATAACGTCGGGCCCGCCCTATTAATTTCCTATCATCTCCCTTTCCCGACAACCATTCGATCAATCAATCTGAAATCAATGGTTATTATCCATATCGCTAGCCATCCACGTCCGAACGATAACGTGCGATGGCCAAGCGGTTTTCTGAACAGTGTCGCGCCACGCGTCGTTCATCGTATGGAATCGCCTGCCCTCTGCTGAAAACCGCCCTTCCTTAAAAGCAATGCGATGGAAACCACTTACCGCCTGTCTCCCGTGACGAAGCCCTCGTACTTGTTGACATCATTCATTAAAAAAATAAAAAAAAACCCGCCAACCTTTGACTTTGTGAATAAAACAAACATACCCGCGTCATTTTCACTGTCCCATGCAACGATTTTCGAAATCAACTGTCGAAATGTGCCAACTACTCCCGTGCTGAAGAAATTTGCATTCAAGCATTCAGAATTCGTCCGCCATTACCAGCACCTGTTTCATCACTGTTTATTTCCCGGAAAATAGGTATTTACCCAAATTCCCATTAAACTCTATAAAAACTTGGCTTTTGTTTTAAATTTTACACGAAAAACTGAAGCAAAGTTTAAGACTGGTCTTTAGTTCATTCCTCAATTGCAATCGTCTTCCCCAACTTGTGACTATGCTCATTTTTCGTCAAAACCCGCAATTCATTTCTGAATCCATAAGAACCAGAAATGGAAATTCTCGTGGCTTTGAATGTCACACCCCTGAATTCCCCTCACAGAGATTTAGACTATCTGCCTCTAGTAGATAGGGATTTCCAAATTAAAAACCTTGTTCTCAGTGAACATCCTCTTCAAAATTTTTGCCACTGCAAAGAACCAGAATACCGGAAGCTAAATGGTGGAAAGAAATGTTTGAACTTTTGTAAAATTATCCTTACATAAATCTTTGATTATGTACTATAGTAAGTCATGATAAAGGAGGATAAAAGGATAAACAGAGGTTAGAGAGCATAACAGTTAAAGAGTATCAGTGGTTAAAGTGTATCAGGTAAAAGTCAGAGTGAAAGTTAAAATGAAATTATAGAGGCAGTAAAATAGTAAAAAGAAATGAAAATAATTTCACCAACATTGAATTTTATCTAAAGTGAAAGTAACACAGTTAAAAGAACAAAAAGGTGAAAAGATGAAAAACACAACAAGAAGGAACATTTTTGCAGAAATTTCATGTTTTAGTCATTGTTTTGCAGAAACTATTGTGATCAATCCAAGATGAATTTTTCAAAACTGAAGGATTTTTATGTTCTTAAGAGGACCATCTACAAAAACCTCTCTCACTTTTCTAACAACTATTATGGTTTTGGAAATATTAAATAATGTTGGAAAACACTTTTTGCAGAAAATTCCAGTTAAGTCATCATTTTGCAGAGAATATTGTGGCCAATATGAAATACATCATACAAAAATGAAGGAGGTTTTTGTTTATAAAATATCCATCTACAAAAACCTATTTCACTTTTTTCACAGTGATTTCAGAATCAAAGAGACATGCTAATCTTTACAGGCTATTTTTCAGACTCTGTAAATCTCTGTTTTACTCATATTTGTACAGAGACAATTGTGCACATCTGGAGAGGAATTTTGGGAAAATGAAAGAGGTTTATCTCAAAAAATATTAATCCAAAATAACCTCTTTCACTTTTTACATATCTATTACGGATTGAGAAATAAAAAGATATCATTGAACCCAAAGTTTGCAGAATTGTTGGAGCAGAATGCACAAAGAATGGAAGCAGTTAGTGACTTGGATGCCTCATCATCAACTAAGAGTTGGATCAAATTCGAATTCTCCTCTTTTTCATCACCTATCCATAAAAAATACTGCCAAATATATGCATTAGTTTGAGTTTCCTTTACTTAAGTTCTATTTATGTAAAATAGTTGGAGAGATTTGTGAACTAATCTTGATATTTTGTCAAAGATATTTTAGTTTAGAATTTGTATAAATACTTCACTCTTGGAAGTATTTTGAGGTGGATTCTGAAAATTTTCTGTAATATTGACTATTTTGGAATAAAGTGCTATTGGAGAATTTTTTTGTGGCTAGCTGGATGATGAATTGATGCGAAAGACCTTTTACAGGATTCATGTGTCAGACTACGGATCAATAAGTCATCTTTCTCTTGTGTTTTAAAGTCTTTTATATCTGTTTATTATATCACTGTGTTTCATTTCTAAATGATTATTGAAAAGGAGTAAATCAAAAAGTACTTAAGTGTAATATGATTTTAATCATTGTTATTCTAAATGTTTTCTTCTAAACTGGTTTAAGCAAGGAATTCTTAATTGCTCCTGTTTTTCTAGTTTAAGCATTTTGGTTATTTAGTAAAGAATACTTAATTGCTCTTTATTGATAATCACTCAATTTTCCCTTTTATGAATGTGTTGAAAGATTCTTAATTTCCTTTCATCCATTTTAAATCCATTTCATTCCTTTAAGATCTATAATTGTTCCCTGTTTTATTATCTTGCCCTGTGAAACCATCTTTTGTTGATAAACTTAATCCAATAAAGCCATATTTTTGACTCCATAGCCCAATGGCTTGAATTACTCAATCTTACCCTCAGTTTTTGAATTCCATCACCCAAACTCAATCAAAACCCCTGGACTTTATAACTAGCCTAATATCTTTCAAAACAAAGCTAAATTTTACAGAGAGAGCCCTCTTTGGGTACAGATTGGCTAGATTATGTACCTAAAAGTTGGTTTGTGGTTACCTCAGACTATTTTTTTTGAACCTGGAGAAATTACTGAGTGATAACATAACCAATGAACATGAAATTTTTTTTCTAGTATCTAGCAGAATAATCCACGGGATGTGATAACTATAACAACTATTACAATGCATTGTCAGTATGATAAGTACTAAAATAACCGAAATAGTTCAACTAATTTAGCACATATGAAAGAAAACATAAATTACAAACATCCACGGAATAGTATTACAAATATTCATAATCCATGCATGAAGAACGTGTTGGCCATGAGGCTTCTGTTATTAATTAAAATTTCCAAGACACATGTATACAATGAACACTACCAGATCCAATAGTGGAGCGTTGGAGCCACTCCTTTCTCCCCAAAAGAGCTAGCTTTTCTCTTTAATGCCTTGTGAGAGGATCCAAGGTGAAAATTCCTTTGCTCATATATTGAGGGTGTATATATAGCCAATGGGGTGATGCTTCACCTCCTTGGGACTCTTTGACTACCCTCATGACTGTTTGAATTCCTATGACTTTTTGAATTTACATGACTCTTCATATTCTGCATGTGTCCTTTGGACTTCCACTTTACAATACATTTCTCCAATATTGAATTACATATTCCACAAAATAATGTGGCACGTGACGGCTCATGACATGACATGACATGACATTGATGACATGGATTGGATGATGACATGGAAAAGTAAATCCATTATTTGTTGTTTCTTTCTTTGTGTCTTCTTGAAAATATGGTGCATGTTCTTCTTCTTCCCCCTCCTTATGACTTGAAGATGAGGAGTCTTCCATGTGGTCTTGATATTTCATCTTCTGCTATAGTATTATGTTCCTTTGTCTTCTTGCTTGATGATCATCTTATCTCCTCAACTCTTTAGGTTTCTTCCATCATTTCCTCCTTATCCATCACCTTATTCATCATCTTGCCATAGCATAATAGAGTACCTACATCAACAATCCACTCATGACAAGAAGACATCAATCTGGAAAAACCCTAATCTGATATGTTGAATGATGATCCATCGATTGAGCTGGAACTGGGTGACAGGCTGAGGGAGAGGCCTAGTGACTGCAAAATTGTGCATCTCAGGAAGTCAGTGGCGAATATTGAGCCTTAAGACTATGCAATGTGCAATTTAGGCTGGACCAAGAAAGCATATTGCATGGTTTTGGGACTCAGTGAGCCAAGCTTAGGGGTTTTGCACTATTTTAGCCAACTGTGTAGTTATGGAAGGCAAAGAAAACCTGGTGATTGTGCAGTTGCATAGCTCAGGAGCTCAAGGTTTGGGCTTGAGTTCTGAGACTACGCAATGCGTAATTCAAGCCTGACCGGAGGGAATGATTGCACAGTTTTGGAAGCCAAGGCTTGAGCTTAAGAACCGAAACTAAAAAATGCACAGTACTAGAAGGACATGAGGCCAGGTGATTGAATAGTTGCACAGTTCAAGAGCTTAAGATTGAGGCTTTAGGACTGATTTTTTAGAATACCTAGTGTTGTCTTGGTTGGAAATATATATTGGACAGTTCTGGGACTCAAGGGTTGTGCTTGAGCACTGAGGTTGAGAAATACATAGTTCTAAGAGTCATAGTCTATGCACTATGCAGTGCGAAGAGACAAGGTTGTTTCTTGAGGGTTGATATAGCACAATTCGCAGTTCAGGAGGGTTGGATGAGGCTAGGTTGTCTATTTAGGAAGTTTTCCAAATTTGACTAAGTGTTGGATCCATGCAACTGATGTGAACAATGATAAGAATTGATTGTGATCAAACACATAAAACACTTGACTACACAACATGGATCATCTAGAACACATGAGAAACATACTTCCCTCAGCGTGAACCCTTTGTGACAACTTACGACCAATGTGACAGCAAAGACACACTTTGCTACGACTGTGACAAAAATTGTGCGATAGTTCTTGAAACTTTGGGAATGAGTGTGATGCATGTTTCCATGATATGAACAACTAATTTACACAAATATTACCCCATAAACAAAAAAGAACAATATTATATACATTGTGCGACACTTAACATGCTCGAAGACGACAATTGCTAAAGTGTGAATGACACTTGGGATATGCTAATGACAATGAAAGTAACACATGCCAGAGCAAAGATAACATGAAAAAAAAACTAATTTGAATGAAAGAAAGAAAAATCGACAACCGAAACACATGAAAATGACACTCATGAAAAGAAAGGTGCGTGGAGGCGACAATTCGCAAAACTCACCAAAATAGAAGTACAAACACAATTAGAAGTGAGAAACTATCAATGTCAGTGCACACTGAATGTCAACATGGATTGGACATCACACACACACAATATTAATGGGATGTGTTATTCTTGTTCAATATTGTGTAAAATAATGTGCTCATGAACTTTTTGCAGACTGCTCATGTGTGAGAAAGTGACTTCGACATTTATAATTCAAGAAGGGAGCTCAAAAGCATCAACTGACTAAAATGTGACTATGGAAATACAAATCGCAAGATCCACATTAGGCTCCAAAATTCAAGTATAAGGAAATTTCTGGATGGTGTTTGTTGCAGCGACAACACTGGGTTCAATGGTTTTCTAGTCAGAAGAGTCATAAGAACACCAAGTATGTGTTCCCCCAAGGGGGAGGGGTTTGTAACAACCCTGTTGTGGTGGATTCGACACACGGGTGTACGAAATTTCACGAGTTTAGAGAGTGTGGTTTACCCTCTAAACTATAGGTAATAAGCAGTATGTGGGGGGAGCTCAAAAGCATAAAACTTAAATGAAGTAATATGCTGAAGTATGCTCTGTTAAATAACTAAAACTAAAAACACAAAAGAAGTTATATAGAGAGTTCCAAACAGTAACAAGGTAAGCAATGACTCGATGGCCTCTTCTTATTGAATGCTTGGAATGAAAACAAATCTTACCCACTTTCCAAAGGGTCCCTAGGCAATGGATCTAGGTCCTGATGCAAGGATGTTTTTCCTTCAAGTTCTGCCTTCTGACGCAGTCTAAATCTCTCTCTCTGCTGTGGTGGACTAAGATGTTGGGTGGCCAAACATTGAGTCCTCTCTTGCTCCAGCTCCTTAGTTCACACACGATGCTAGTGTTGCTTGGGCAACTTTGGCCAGCATAACCTTGTGATCACCCTTTGTTCATCTCTTTGGTGGGTTTATATAGGTGAGCTTCAAATCCTCCTTCCCTCCTTCCCTCCCTTGGTACATCATGGATGGTGACCCAAGGGAGGGATGTGATTCCATTGTGTGCTCAAATATGCTTTTGTGTGCTTACACAATGTCTAAGGAGGCATTGGTGTTGTCCTTAGGCTTCTTTAACATAAGGAGAAACTATCCTTTGCTTGCTTGTGGTCCCGGAAAGTGAATTTTTTCTACTTCCAGGAATGTGTGCTTATCGAGCTCTAGTACGCACAAATTGTGCTCTTTATGAAGGAGAAAGCGTGCATTTGAGCATTTATGACTAGTTCAAATTTGATTTTCTCAAAACCTTAGAGATTTTAAATACTTCTTGATTCCATAATGTATCCCTGTCCTGTAAATCCTTAGGCTCAACATTAATTGATGTCGTCTTCTGTTGTATGATTTTACAGTGTTAACAGTTGCCCCCTAATGTGTGAGGTCTAGGAAGAAATGTATAGCCAAAATACATTATAGTTTCTTTTCTGTATCGTATGCAAAGAGAGAGAGAGAGAGAGAGAGAGAGAGAGAGAGAGAGAGAGAGAGAGGCCTACAGGTATAATAGACAACACCTTTCACCGTTTCTGTGATAACCATGGCCTAAGGGACCCCCTGCAAGCAGAAAAAATATACAACATATTTGCAAAATTTCAACGAGGCAGGCATGTCCCATGCTCATGATGCTATGGCTAGTTAAACAAAATTGACAAATACATGTGTTGTCTGTGCCACTACTGTGGTAGTGATGTTGGTGGTAGTTGATGACGACTGCTGACGCCCTCAGGGGTGTTTTTTCTTTGACGATAGGTGGAATGTGGTACCCATATGCGTAATCTTGGTATGGCATATCACTTCACAATGTATGCATATGTACTGGCTGGGACCTTCCTGTGTAAGCATTGTTGTCAGAGACACTTATAAAGGCACGGGTCTTTGACGAATCTTGATCAAAGTGCAATGGTTGTAAGGTATGATACCATCGTGACATGAAATCTTTTTCTATAGTCAAATGTCAAGAGGATTGATGGCATCTATGGATAATGATGTCTCCCATAGTGCCACCTGAGGATACCCCTTTGCATGGGAGGGGTCATCCAAGGTACCGCTTCCTTTTTGGAAAAGAGGTGTTGATGTCGACAAAAAGGAAGCCTTAACCAAACCATAATGGGTTTAACATAGGCATGTTGGTGAGCGGTAGCTGAAAATGGATGATGGGGATTCAGTGGCCCGAGGTCGAAGTATATTTGAGCAGCTTGGCGACAGTCATAGATATTTATGAAGGGAAAAGTCCCTGGAGTCGGTAGGACTTCCAGGGCGGGTATGAACCAGCTATGATTTTCGTAATGGTGCATGCATGGGGGGGATGAAATACTTCGACCAAGGGAGATGGGGGACTGCTGTTATGGGAGAAAGGATGAAATATGAGGGCGAAGAGGTGAAGGGAATTGTTTGCGGTCTTTTTACACTTACCAAAAGAATAAAATAATGGGGTTTGGTTTGTACAAAACATAGAGATGGGTACCCCAAAACATGAAAGAGGGTTGCTCACTTGATGGTGTGAGTACAATGTTTTTCTGGGGGTAGGGGTCCCATTGGTTGGTCTCATGTGCGGGGTTGATGAAGCAGAAGATGTCGCAGATGGGTTAATGATGATGGAGGTATGTTAGGCCAAATGTGGTGCGCGGAGGTGCGCTTTCATTCTATTTGTACAACCCGATCGTCCAGGAAGGGGGTTAGTTTAAATGGTGAACTTGACCTTAATGCATGGTATATGGATGGGCATGAGGTGCCTCCCAGACTAAAAATTGTATGGCCTTGGAGTCACTTGTGGGGTGATGTATGGTCTACTTGGGATGACGATCGCCATGGAGGGGAGGCTCTACCAACCATCACGGAAATTTATCATATGCAGGGTGAGGTGATGATAAAAGTGGTCAGGTATGAGGACCCTATGGTTTATTTCTAATGGAGAAATGATGTCAGGATATGCAAAGTTTTCTGGGACTCTATCATGCTGAGGGTAGAATGATACCTGCTCCGAAACTTTCGGTGGTCAGTGTTGTGAATGGTTTGTGGGTTCTTCCTGCAAAAAACAACTACCTCGAGTGAAATCATCTTCTTTTCATCCAGTATTATTGAAAAACATGAATTTTGGAAAGGAAGATGAGAGGGTGCATACCTACCGACGCTTGAAAAAATATTTCTTCGGAAAGTGAATGTGGGGCATCGCTTTCGTTCGACATGGTATACTGATGATGGTGCAACTCACGGTTTGTAGAATGGACCTTCTGATCTCCTGTTATGGACCTCTGAAGTTTTGGAAAAGGGAGATAAATATGGGATTATGGCCTTAATCATATTCATTTTTACTTGCTGAGTTTTGGGAGATCAGAGGTGATAGTAGATCCTTTCTTTCCGTTGCGGTCAGCCTGTGTACTGGGGATTAGCGATATTATGCCGATGTAACTCTCATGACGTCCTGTATTTTAATTTTTCTAGTTTGGTGATGCCGAGGGCTGTACAAATTAGGTTTGTACGGCCTCAAAAGGATTTTTTTCCCTAAATGGCACGGGCGATCTAGGCAAATAGGCACC
This sequence comes from Pinus albicaulis, assembly GCA_034641835.2. Classification (NCBI taxonomy): domain Eukaryota; kingdom Viridiplantae; phylum Streptophyta; class Pinopsida; order Pinales; family Pinaceae; genus Pinus; species Pinus albicaulis. The sequence continues at coordinate 928,858,532 of CM076584.1, forward strand.
CCCTTGCGCGTATTTCTCAGGTACAGCCGTGCCAAGGCACATTGTTCCTACCTCTTTGCACGCAAGGGCACGCCTGTGAATGAAATAGGCATGCAAGGGTAGTGTTTTTTGAAAAAAAATTGGGTTTTTTGATGTCCCTTATGATTTTTCTCCTTTGAACTAATGGGTGCCTGTTGCTTGGCAGGTTGGTGTGGAGAGAATGAGATTGGCCCAAGATCCGGCCCACTACGGCTGCTGATGCTGGGGAGCATCGTCAGTTGCCTGCATGGGGCCTCCTGAAAATTGCTGAAAACGAGTTCCTTCAGTCATAGGACCGTTTGTTACGTTATATCATACAGCATTGGCGCAGGAGGCACAACATGTTTGTTCTAAGGGGGACGAACCTGATTATCCGTCCGAAGATGAATATTTACTTTGTGACTAGATTACTGCCTCAGGGAGAAACGCTTAGGTATCCACTTCCTGCTGGATGAGTGAACATGGAAAGGTTCCAGAGGAGGCATTGTAGTGGTGCACCTCTAACTGAGGGGTGCATCAATATCGCCTCAGTGATAGATGTGGTCGAGCGGTGCACTCTGGCCATTATTGTGAGACTGGCAGGGTCGTTTGCGCCTCATCAAGCATCGGGCCCACAGGTGGGGGTTTTACGCCATTTGAGGAATGGGCATTTCTTCAATTTTTCCCATTTCTGCTTTGATGGTATAGTGTCGCAACTGAACAGGGTCCAGCGTGGATCCAAATCATTTGCATATGCTAGCATTTTGTGCAGCATTATGTACGAGAGGGTCGTGTTGCTAAGGCCCGTGGTGGTTGTGCCTATTGGGGGGCCAAGGGAGCCACGCATGAGGAGGTGGGCTCCGTTGATGCCACGTAGTGGTGGTGGCTAGTGGGTCATTATTGGAACGAAATGATAGAGGCCTGGTTTGAGGCCAATCCACAGATGTTTTTTCCACACCCTTATGCGGGGATAGACTTTCAGGGTGATCCAGATATTGGTCTCCCTTTTGGTTGTGTTTATGGTCCCGCAGGTATGTGTTATATTTCTGTATTTGCTCGAGTTTTTTGTGTACTTGAGTGTTTTTTATTGACACTGACATTCCTTTGGTTACTCATGCAGATGTTGGCGAGGTGGGACGCCCAATGGCTGAACTGGTGGTTCACAATCCTCCACCACGACGACCAAGTGGTCGGGGAGGTGGTGCCGTAGGTGGACGAGGCAGGGGTGCCAGTAGACCTGGCAGGAATGGTGCTGGTCCTTCTGGTGAGGGTAGCAGCACGGGTGCAGTTGAGGTAGTGGCTGAGATAGCTCGTGTAGACGCGGCTAAGGCGCGCATCGCAGCACTTACAGCTCAGGTAGAGGCTCTAGAGGACTTTCACGGTCGAGTGGACCATTTGACCCATGGGATGCCTACTCGAGGTCTTATGGATGACTTCGAGAAGGCATGGCTAGAGGAAGTGATGGCACATGAGAGGGATTACTGGCCTACTCTATGATGGGTAGCTATCGCAGTGGTGACAGAGGCTCCGATGGTGGCACCAGGAGCAGTGGTGGGCCCAGGTGCTCCTCTTGAGGGGGCACTCCCCTAGAGTAGATTTGTACATATGGAAAGCACTCGTTATGAGGATGCTTCCCTTATTTTTGATGACCTCTGTATTTTTTGGCTAGACAATGGGCCAGTGATATTATTTTTTTACTCTAATACACATATTTTTTGATATATATATGAGAGATCTTTTTTGCAGCTCTACATGGTGTGGTGTCTATTTCGGTTTATGCATTTTGTGTTATGCTGATGGATATACATGTTTTTTGGCTTTTTATGTATGGTTGTTTACTCGCGATTTATTCCAGTCTAGCATATTGTTAGTTATGCGATGAGTTGTTTGTTTTTTATTCCTTGATACATGTGAGAATGTAATATAATCAAATTGTCTGCTTAATCTTCTGGCACGCAAATATTTTCTAAATAGGTTTGCATCCCTAGTATCAAATGTTTGGTTTAACTGCAAGACTACTAACTTGGAATCTAGGTAGACATGCACATGGCGGATGCCCTGGTGGAGGGCGTCGCACATAAATTCGATAACGACATCATATTCTGCCTAATTGTTGGTTGCTGATCCGATTCACACGCCATTTGAACATAGTGGCGATTGGTCAAGGTAATAGATGATCCAGGATGTTGCAGCTAAGTTTTGAGACCATCGCGATGCTCCATCAGCAAACCCGAAATAAGGTTCAAGTTGGTGATCCATGGTGATATTTTGAGCGCGTTTAGGTTTTTTGGGTCAAAAATATTTTGGTATTGGGATTTTTGTGTACTCTAACTCTAGGGGATTAAGGGCTACAGGGGCCCTTATGGGTAGAATTTCTTGAGGTAAAGGTCATTGACGCGGTTAGTGAGGTAGGTCCTGTCCAGTTCCATCTAGATGTATGCCCCCTGCCAGAGGAAATGTTTAATGATATAGGGCCCTTTCCATAGGGTTTCAAACTTTCCTAGCCTTAAGGCTTCTTTTGCGACATCATAACGAAGGACTAGCTCTCCTTCAATAAATGAGTGAGGGGTGATGTGGCGGTCGAATGATTATTTTACCCTTTTCTTATGGGCCTCATTGTGTTGCAGCGATTGGCACCTATTTTTGTCAACTAGCTCTAATTGTACTAGGTGTTGTTCTAGAGGCTGGGTGTCATCAAGGAGTTTGATGGTTGTGTGCAAGTTTGGGATCTCGAGTTCTATGGGGATCACAGCTTTGATCCCATATACTAAGTGGAAGGGAGTAAAACCGGTGGAAGCCTTAACTGCCGTGCGGTATGCCCATAGGGTGGAAAAGAGCATGTGGTGTCAGTTGGTTTTGTGGTTATTCACCATGCATTGTAACATAGTTTTGAGCACTTCGTTAATGGCCTCTACCTATCTGTTGGACTGGGGGTAATATGGTGAAGCGAATTCATGGGTGAATCCGAGATGATGAGATAGCTCCTCGAAGACTTCGTTTTCGAAGTGGTTTTCGTGGTCGGAGACTAACTCTTTGGGGACACCAAATCGGGCTATCACGTGGTTGAACAGGAATTGAGCGGTGGCTTCTGTTGTATTGTCGTATGTGGGCATGGCTTCGACCCACTTGGTGAAATAATCGACAACCACGATGATGTATTTATGGTTGTCTGATGAGGCTGGGTTACAAGTCATGACGTCGATTCCCCATTTACATAAGGGGATGGCTACAATGACAGGATGCAGAGGGACGGGTGGTGCTCTTGCCTTGTGGGTGAACCGTTGGCACCGCTTGCATCTTTTAACAACCGTGATACAATTGCGAAATAGGGACGACAAAAAATATCCTGCTCGTAGGAATTTTTGGGTGGTAGCTATTCCAGATAGATGGTCGCCACACGCACCTACGTGGCAATCATTCAGGGCTTGCTCTACTTGATCGTGAGTGAGGCATCACCGCAAGATCGTATCGATGCCTCTTCTGTATAAGACATCTCCTATGAGGAGGTATCGAGGGGATTGTTGGCATATGCGTCGACGGTCATCTCGCTTGAGGTGGGGTTTGAACTTTTTGGTTCGTAAAAATAGGAGAATATCCCCGTACCAAGGGTCAACAATTGCTACAAAGAACAGGTGTTCATCCGGTAGCGAATCGTTTACTGGTGACCCTTTGGGATCTCTTGGGAGATCTGTAATGAACTCTGCTAGGGAAAGTACCTTTTTTCTTTTGGGAGAGAAAAACTGTAAGTCGTATTCTTGGAGAATGACTATCCAGCGGGCGTACTTATGGTTCATTAGCCGGCGTGTGAGCAGGTATTTTATGGGATTAGTATTTGCTATGATTGTGGTCTTTTTTAAGATGATGTAATGGTGAAGTTTTTTCACTGCGTGGATTAATGCTAGGGCAGTTCTTTCTTCGGGATCATATCTTAATGCGGGGCCGGATAGGGTTTTACTGACGTAGTAGATTACATGCTCCCTTCCATCTGGGCCCTCCTGGACCAATACTTCAGCCAACATGGAGTCGGAGGCTGATAGATATAGGATATAATCCTTTTTATAGTCAGGGGGACTGATAAGTGGTGCTGAAGATAGTGTTTATTTCAACGCATCAAATGCTTGTTGGGCATGATCATCCCATTTAAATGGGATGTCATGGCAAAGGAGGCGTAGGAACCCTTGAGCACAAGTGGCGTAATCTGGGACAAAACGTCACAGAAAATTGGCCTTTCCTTGCAGGCTTTGGAGTTGCATGAGGGTTCAAGGTGGGGGGACCTCTTTAATGGCTTGAACTTTTAAAGGGTCAACTCAAATCCCTTGCTGGGACAAAATAAAACCTAACAGTCTTTCTGTGTTTACACAGAAGACACACTTAAGAGGGTTTAAGCGCAGGTTGTATTGACGGCACCATTGGAATACCAATCACAGATCCTCAAGATGGTCGAAGCATTTTTTGGAGCGTACCGTAAGGTCGTCCAAGTAGGTGAGGATAAGGTGTGCCAAGTCATGCAATATGTAATTCATGGCCCTTTGGAAGGTAGCTTCGACATTATTTAAGCCAAATGGCATTACCTTGTATGCGAATGTGCCCTAGGGGGTGGTGAACGCAGTTTTATACCAATCTGTATGGCAGATCTGGATTTGATTATATCCAAAGAACCTATCCATGAAGGATAGGGCCTTGTGGCTAGCGCAAGCATCGATAACTTGGTTGATGAAGGGGGTGGGATAATTGTCTTTAGGACAAGCTTTGTTCAAATCTCGAAAATCGGTGCAGATGCGTATGGTGCCCTGTTTTTTCATTACGGGAATAGGGTTAGAAACCCAAGATGTATAGGCGATGGGGTAGATAAACCCGACTTTGTGAAGCTTATCGATTTCTCATTTTATTACTTCTGCCTTTGATGGGTGCAGTTGACGTTGTTTTTGGTGGACTAGGGTTACATCCGGCCAAGTGTCAATATGGTGCTCTACGATCGTGGGACTAAGCCCAAGCATTTATGAGTAGTCCCAAGTGAAGATATCTCGATACTCTTGTAATAATTTGGTATAAGAGGCTACTTCTTCTGGTGAACATGCTGCCCCCAGCGAGATTTCTTCGACTTTTGATGGATTTTGAGATATGTTCACTTTGATGGTAGTTGAAATATTCGACATATTTCCTTCCTTGAACGTATCGGGTGCGGGGATGGGGTTTTTAAACCAGTCAACTTTTCCTGATGGCAGAAAGTCTTTTGATTCGATCGCATAGATCTCTGGTTCAGTTATCTTGTCACTACTGACTACCTTCCTGGGAAGAAACAGTGAGCAGTGATGCATTGCATCCCATGGGTAATCAGGCTCCGTCATGGTTTCTAGGATATCCTCATCCGAATGAAAGAGGGTCTCGAAGGGGGATTATTCCCCCGTAGGTTAAGACTAAATGGGGGTGATCCTGGTGGAGCTAGTTGAGAAACACGACAAAGACTCCATCGTGGATATGGTGGAACCAGATGTCGTAGATAGAGTGCAGATAGGTTGGGTCTGTACTGTCATAGGGCCAGCTACTCTTGTAGCTGCAGCTGTCTCGACACCTATGGTAGATGAGCAGATAGCTCGAGTCATGGTTCCGACGCATGATGTCATGAATTGTATGTGGTTTGTCGTGTCGCTAGCATTTGGAGGGGGACGGATCTCTCTAATTGGCTATCTTTCAGATGGCCCCGACGGGGTGGATGTATTTGTCACATCCTCTTGGGTCGTCGAACTGTTCATGGAATCCCAGTCTGCACTGTCTTCTTGGGAGAGGCAGACGATGTTCGATCGCATACATTCTAAAGATGTACGAAATCTCATTATGTAGTGGAAATAACATACAGGGTGGTTATCCCCACATATCTGGCATGAATATTGGATATCCACACTACATGGACTAGGTACCATCGTTGAAACATTTCTAAGGCTAGGCAGTCAATGATGAAATGATCGAGTTCATCACAAAGTACGCACCTTTCGACTGGGGGAGGTGGTATGGCAGGGGGTCGTTCGGGTGACCATTGTTCTTCTTGTAAGTACAAGATGGTGTGCAGCTCGTCATTAATAGACTGGATGGAGGGATCCTCTTGATAGGATCGCTCGATTGCATGTAAGGCATCCCTATACCATGGTATTTCTAGATAGTGGTGGGTATAATTCCCATATGTGTCACAGAGGGTGCATGTGGGATTGGTACACAGCAGTTTTCCTGTACTTTTGGTAGTAAATTCCTTTTTATGGGAATTCCATTTTGAGGTGGTTGCCTCGCAGTTGAGGAGTGGTTTTAATTCGTCCAACTCCAGGCATATGTGAGTAGGGTGTCCTGTGACATCACATATAGCATAGGCCGATGACTCCCTCTGCATGGTGGGGGTCACCACTTTCTTTCCTTTCTTGGCGATTTTCTTTATCGTGGTTGTTGGTTTTGCAGTGGGGATTTCCCTTGCGGGGGTGGTTTCAGCTACTACTTGGGTAGGTTGGGGCTCCTTGGGACCGGGGGGCTTTAACCCAAACGTAGTAACATTGGTATCTGGCATTCTTGGAGGGGGAATGAGATACCACACTAGGAATGCGAATGATATGTTGGGTGGTTACAGTGTTGCCAAGACCTGCTGGGAGGTGAAGCCAGGAGGTGGGTATAGGAAAAGAGTTTGGGAGGCAGCATAGAATAGGGAGGCTGCAGTAGCTGATTCCTCGGTGTCGTTACTACTTGAGTTCATGCCCTGACTAATCTCAGAGCTTGATGTGGACATCATGCATACCGGGGTTGTTGTGCCATCGGGTGATACCTCAGGGATAATAGGAGGATCTCCTAGGAATGATCCTAGGATGGACGATGGTTTGAATTGGCCAGGGCCATATTCTTGATACCGCAAAAAACCATATGTGGCTGTGTCTACATAGGGTAGAACCATATCTATGTTGATCAAAGGACGCTTTTCAGCATGCGTCAGCTGGTCTACTGTAATGATTCGATCCTCGTGGGGGAACATCATGATGCAAAAAACAGAGGATGTTATGGATGACATGGCGTACATGTAACTCCGCCCAAGGAGTATATTGTAATCCAAGTGAGAGTCCAAGACTTTGATGTCTATGTGGACCATTTTTTCGGCTAAGCAGACCAGTACATTTTGGAAGAGACCAACGGGGGTTGAGGGCTGACCATCATATGCTTTGAGGGTGATGACGGAAGGTTTGATTTCGGGGGCTCCTAACTTCTGCCATACATTCTTTGACATAATGCATGTGGATGCACCCTCGTCAATGACACATCGGTGAATAGTGATATTCTGTACTGATACTGCTATCTCGAAGGAAACCATGGAGGGAAGCCTAGGGGTGGCTTTGTCTAAATCAAAAGCCATCATGCACGTGTCGACGATGCCTAAGGTGGAAAGTAGGGCTTTCCATTGCTTCGGGCATGACTGCAGTACCTCCAAAGCGGACATAGCAGCAGGTGACTGAGCTAAATCTTCTATGATGCTATAATTGTGGGCTGCTTTGGAGTAGTTACCTGGTCGCCTATTAGGCCCTTTAACCATTTTTGGCAATGGTTCCAAAGGAATCTTTGGAATGGTCAAAGGTGCAGTCAGCGCACTCGTACTAGCCCCTAACGTACTGGTGTCTAGTGGGGTGTCATAGCTGCAATTCCGGGTTTGGAAAAACATTTCTTCCCCAGCCATGTAAATTTCAAGGTTGTTTTTCTCAAAATCGTTGGGGTTTTTCTGCTGAGTGCTGACCGTTCCTTGATGGGGGAAGGGTTCTTGCATAACTGCAATTGTTTGGGAAGATCCTCCTTGTCCTCGGTTACTCTGAAGCTTTTTAAGCTCAGGGAGTTCGGGACAGTGGTGACTATAGTGCCCGTACTCACCACATATTGAACAAGAATGGTTTGTTCGTAGAGGTGGCCTTTTGCCTTGCTTTTGGGCATTGCTTGGCTCTTGGTTCTGGTTCCGGTTGGATTTATCTCCAGCCCGGGGTCGCGGTGGGTGCTGTTGGTTACTGCCCCCCTGTCCAGGGTTCCCTTTGAGTTTTATTTTTACCTTTCTTTTAACCACATTAGGAGGGTAGTTCTACTGATCATATTGGTGTGGTTGATTTTGGGACGGCTGCACAAATTTCACCTGTGCATTGTTTTGCATCGGTGGGTTATGTGCTTGGGACTGGGTATACCGCTGTCCCATGTTTGCACCTGGCAGTTGGGGGGGAGTTCTTCAGTTAGTTTTTCTTCCTGCGTACTGGGTCCCCCCAGCCGGAGGGTAAGGTCCTCCTTGGTGATACGCTCGCACCTTATTAGTCAAATTTTGCTGCTGCATATGATGACATTGGAATCTGAGTTGAGACATGTTCTGGGTAGACCCATGTGTGTAACCAGGATTTTGACTGCTACTGCCTAGGTACCCTTGGGTCATCGACCCAATAAGTCTGTCTGCAGAGTTCAACGCACCTGGCAATTCTTGATAAGATTGCAGGCGCGGGGCATTAGGCAGGATATTGTATATGTATCCTGATTGCGTATAGATCAGTTCAAGCTGTTGGGGATTTACTGATTGCGTCCTCTTCAGATGTGGGGTTTCATTGCGCCACATCCTTTGAAATCTCCACCGTCATATTTTTGAAGAATAAATCTAAAAGGACTCGGTCATCGAGTTGTGCTTTGCATAAGCTGCGACGCCGTCTCCACTCATGGATATGTTCAGAAATGTGAGTAGAGGGGTATTGTCTGAAATGAGTTAGTAACTCCATTCTTGAATCGTGGTGAATGGGTAACTGAAAGTACGTGAGGAATGCAGTAGTGAGAGCGCTAAAGGTTCTATGTGAAGCAGGGGGTTGCTCAACGTACCATTTCGCGGCCACTCCCATGAGGGTGTGTTGAAATAGCCTTAATCAAATAGTATCGTCAATGATGCTATTCAATGAGCACCATAGGTGAAAGGTCATTATATGATTCCCTGGGTCTTCCGCTTGCTTGCCCTCAAACTTTCTGAAGGGAGCTTCATGGGCATGGGAGGCCAATTGGGATCGTGCGCGATGGGGTCATTGGTAAGCTTGGTTAAATATGGTAGATTTAACGCTGCTAAGAAGGGTGACTGAGAGGTTGATGCCATGGCAACGTGTGAAGACACGAAGTTCTAGTTAGAACAAGGGTTAGTTTGTGACGTACCCAGTTGTGAATTTAGCTAGCTTCCCTTATTGGATGCACTCTTATGCCCCCTAGGGGACGAAGGGGGAGTGATGTGCGGTGTGGTGTTGGGACACCGGCTAGGGTTCCCAACTAAGGTTGCTCCAAGAAAGGAGGAGCCAACCACTGTGGCAACGTTCTGTCTTTGATGCCTAAACGGTGAAAGACCTGAAACCCCTCCTGATAATGGGGGGAGGTCCAAAAGATGCCTGGACCGACGAGGTTCCATTGGAACTTCTTGAGGGTCGTCTAGGTTTAGGTTTTGGAAATTTTTTTTTGAGAGGATCGAGTCTGTGATCACGACAATTTTATGGCCACATACATAAGACAAAGCGAAAATGAAATGAATTTTCCTTTAACTTAATCTATGTGAGCAATCAAGCAAAAAATGGTTTTTTTTGTTCGCGCGTGATACTCAAAATCCTAGAAGACTTAATAATGTCCTCACACACTCAAAAGTAACTTGGCCTTGAGAGGATTTCTTGCGAGTGCTGGCACAACGTCCCGTAAGAGTTGGCGACGCCCTCAGTCAGTCAAAGAGAATCAACCAAGGTAAGGGTAGAGGGCCTAGCGCTTGCTTGCACCATTGCCTATAGGGTAAAGGATGCCCTAGTTTTGGCCACTAAGAACCACCATCCCATGTGAGCGTTCGAGTCTTGGGCTTCTTGGTAGTCAGCTAACAATACCGAGTATCATCCAGGTCAGGTAGCCACAACTGATACCGTACGCACTGCGCCTAAGTCTAACCCCCTCTGAATCTGGTCTCTGCCGCGCTCAGGTTTTCTTTTCGGTGGGCTGATAGGTGGATTTTAAAGCTCCCTAAAAATGCAACTTCTATGTTTCAAATGTGAAGCGTGATCAAGGCGGCTTATTGGATGCCTACCCTCTTGATCCTAACTTAATCTATAATTTCACTTGTGGCCCCTGTGGGGAGAATCTAGTGAGTTGGTTTAAGTTATTTTTAGGTGGATTTATTTTCTTAGTGGGTGAATGTGTGTGAGCGTATGGTGAAAAATATCATAATTTGAACATATGGATATCAGTGATCCTTTACAAAAGTCCCCTAGTTAAACTATGTGACATTGTTCCTTGCTCAAATAAAAATAATTTGCGGAGAATAGGCCACTTCCAAAACCTCCTAATTAGTCTATCTGAGTGACTAAAGGGAGATGGAAAATCACAAATGTAGAGTGTTCATATGCTTTTCTAGGGTCACCCAATGGCACAAAGACAACAAAAATAACTTTCTCTAATTTGCGATTCAATCCTAGTCCTGCAATTTCCTAAATGAAAAAATTGAAATTTAAACTAAAAAATTTCTACACTAGCTTATGCATGTGTGGTCATGAGCCACTTACTTGGACTAGTTAAACTAAATTTTCATACCAAAATTTGCAAAAAACATAAATTGTTCGGAAAGCAATGGTTAATTCGCCCCCTACTTAAACTATGTGAACACTTTTTGAAAAAAACCAACTTAAATGAAAACTAACTAAATGCCTACAAAAAGCAGCAAAAATCAATTTTCAGAAGCTATGGGGTATCAACACAGGTGTTGGCAGATACATTAGGGGCTGCCCAACACACTTACAAGCAGAAAAAATGCAGAAGTTAGGGAGAAAAAATCTCTTTGCAAATTGCGTGCAAAAACCTCTGACAGGTGCACCTTCCTGTGCGCAGGTCACTCCTGAACGCGTGCACTGCGCGTTTGTGTGAAAAAAATGTTGGGTATGTGTTATATTCTTTCCACTACTAGCCCCACGCGCTGTATGTTGTGCTGGGCGCAACAGGGGGATCACAAGGGGGGAGGCAGCCCCCACTGTTGGGGTCCGGGGCAGCGCCCCGGTGAAAATTTGTTTGGTGTGCGGACCCACTCATAGGCGGACCCACCCATGTTTTTTGCATGATTTTGTACATGGTTTTGGGGTACGATGGTTTTCAGCCCCTGGTATTTTGTAGATCCGGTCAAGGGAACTACGGTTATGTTCTAATCCAGGGTTAATGGATTGGGGTTTATGTATGCTTTGGCATGTATATATATATGTGTTGTAACACTAAAAGGAATATAATGAAAAATCAAGCTGGTTGTCCCGATTTGGGATCCAGGGGAAAATCTCTGTGTTTATCTGTTCTATGTTTTATGATCTCGCTATTGTTTATTTTTTGTTATAAGATTCGTGTGTAGATAATTTCTGTTCAGGGTTAAAACCTACATTTGGTATCAAAGCTGTTTCGGCTTCAAGGGGACGCCTTTACTGCTGAGGGTTTTTTGCTCGGGCCTGAGGTAGACCCTGTTCAGTGGGAGATCTATGGGATCGATTCTTGCGGTGAAAGAAGATGGCGAGCGGCGGGAAGATAGAGATTGAGAAATTTAATGGTCAGAGTTTTGAGTTATGGAAGCTCAAGATGGAGGATCTGCTAATGGATAAAGATCAATGGATCGTGGTAGATCCAGTTACTAAACCAACGACAATGTCAGATGAAGACTGGAAGAAAATGGATTGAAAGGCTAAGAGCACAATACGGTTTTGTCTCAGATTCAGTGTTGTTGAATGTATCTGGGGAAGCTACGATGAAGAATTTGTGGGAAAAACTTGGGAATTTGTACCAATCTAAGTCTCTGGTGAATAAGTTGTTCCTGCGGAAAAAGCTGTATAACCTCAGGATGAAGGATGGAGACTCAGTGACAGAGCATCTAAACGCCTTCAATATTGTGGTAAGTCAGCTATCATCTGTTGATTTTAAAATATCAGATGAAGATAAGTGCATTCTCTAACAGATTCGTGGGACAGTCTGGTTATTGCAATAGGTAGCAATACAAACCTTGAATTTTGATGACATTGTCTCAGCCTTGTTGTCGGAGGAAATGAGATGGAGAAATATGGAGGGCCAGAATGGAGATGCCTTATTTGTACGAGGAAGGTCCCAAAACAGAAACAAGAATAAGGTTTCGAGTGGGAGATCCAAATCTAGAGGGAGATCTAAATCTCCGGGAAATTTTGTAAAGGTATGCTGGAAATGCGGAAAGGAAGGGCACTACAAAAAGGACTGCAGATCTAAAGCTCCTGAGAAAGGAAAGGGATCTGATGATGCTCCTTCTGCAGAGGCAAAAACCACCTCGGATGAAGGTGGGGATGTGTATTTGGCTTCTTCTTCAAATACACATGTAGATCATGAGTCATGGTTGATTGACTCAAGTGCATCCTTTCACTTCACTCCCCATCGGGAGTGGTTCTGCGAGTATGAAAAATATGATGGTGATGTCTTCCTAGGGGATGATAGGAAGGCCAAAAATTTTGGACGTGGAAAGGTCAAGCTAAAGCTGCAAGGTGGAAGGATTAAAACACTTCATGGTGTTCTGCATATTCCTGAATTGGCCAGAAATCTGATTTCTGTAAGAAATATGGATGATGCAGGTGTAAAAACAGTGTTCGAGAAAGATGCCTGCAAGATGGTTCAGGGAGCACTGGTATTAATGCGGGGAGTTCGGACTGGAACTCTGTACAAGCTACAAGGTAGCACTGTTATTGATGGGTGTAAAAATTTTATGGTTCCTGAAAGTGGAGTGGAAAGCCTAGTTGTCTCTGGAGAAAAGACCATGCTTTGGCATCAAAGGCTTGGACATATTGGAGAGAAGGGCCTTCGGATACTGCATAGAAATGGTATGGTAGAAGGTATGTCTAATTGCTCTTTGGATTTCGATTTCTGTGAACATTGTGTATATGGGAAGCAGAATCGGGTGAGTTTTCCTTCTGGTGCTAAGAGGGCGAACAAGATATTAGAACTTGTGCACAATGATGTGTTTGGACCTGTGTCAGTTCCATCACTGGGAAAGTCTGTGTACTATGTTTCATTCATAGATGACTTCTCAAGGAATACATGGATATATTTCTTGAGGAAGAAATCAGAAGTCTTTGACAAATTTAAAGAATTTAAGGCTCTGGTGGAAAACCAGACAGAGAAGAAGATAAAGGCGTTGAGGACAGATAATGGTGGGGAGTTCTGCAAGAAGGAATTTGAAGAGTTCTGTAAGAAGTGTGGCATAGCACGGCAGAAGACTACTCCATACACACCTCAACAAAATGGAGTTGCATAAAGAATGAACAGAACACTGATGGAAAAGGCAAGAAGCATGCTCAGTGGTACCGGGTTAGGACAAGAATTCTGGGCAGAGGCAGTGGAGACTGCATGTTACTTAGTTAACAGATCACCTTCATCAATGTTGGAGGATAAGACTCCACATGAGGTATGTACTGGTAAGAAACCCTCTCTTTCACATCTAAGGGTATTTGGATGTGATGCATATGTACATGTTCCAAAGGAGAAAAGGACCAAGTTGGATAATAAATCTGAAAGGTGCATCTTTATTGGGTATAAGTATGGTTTAAAGGGTTACAAGCTTTGGAACCCAGAAACAAGGAAGGTTGTGTACAGCCGAGATGTGGTGTTTAGAGAAGTGAAAGATGTTGTTAAACATGAAGTCCTATCAAAGGAACCTGAAAAGATAGAGTTTGAGCTAAAGGAGGATGAATCGGACTCTACAACAGAAGAAGACTCAGAAGATGAAGAGCCACAAACTCCAGCTTTGAGAAGATCAGTTCGGGAAAGAAGGCAACCAGAAAGGTATAGTCCATCTACTTTCTGTTTAGGATTTGCCTTAACTATAACTGATGATGAACCCAGAACTGTCAGGGAGGTAGTAGATTCAAAGGATGGAAAACTCTGGAAGGAGGCCATGGTTGATGAAATGGCATCCTTGCACAAAAATGAGGCATGGGATATGGTGGAGTTGCCGGCTGGAAGGAAGCCCATCGGGAGCAAATGGGTGTTTAAAAAGAAGATGAATGTAGAAGGCAAGGTGGAGAAATACAAAGCTCGGTTGGTAGCAAAAGGTTATTCCCAGGTGCCGGGAATTGATTTTGGTGATATTTTTTCTTCTGTTGCCAAAGTTACTTCTATTAGATTACTTTTATCTGTTGCTGCTGCATTTGATTTTGAGATAGAACAGATGGATGTGAAGACAACATTTCTTCACGGGGATCTAGAAGAGGAGATCTACATGAAGCAACCTGAAGACTTTATGGTGAAGGGTAAGAAAGAACTAGTATGCAGGTTGAAGAAGTCTCTGTATGGGTTAAAACAGTCACCAAGGATGTGGTATCAGAAATTTGATACCTATATACGGGGACTTGGCTTCACCAGAAGCAAGGAGGATCACTGTGTTTATTTTAAATTAATTGGTGGCCATGTTATTTATTTGGTCTTGTATGTGGATGATATGTTGTTGATTGGAAATGACAAAGAAATTATCCAAGATTTGAAGACCCAACTGTTCTCCAAATTCGACATGAAGGATCTTGGTGCTGCAAACTATATTTTGGGCATGGAAATTAAGAGAGATCGGGCAAAGAGGATGCTCTGGTTAAACCAGAGGAAGTATGTCGAAACTATATTGCAAAGGTTCAATATGCAGGATAGTAAATCGGTGAATGTTCCTATTCCTGTAGGTGTAAAGCTGTCTACTGAACAGTGTCCCAAGACACAAGAAGAAGAGGAGTATATGTCCCATGTTCCATATGCAAGTGCAGTGGGTAGCTTGATGTATGCAATGGTATGTACTAGACCAGACATTGCACATGCAGTGGGAGTATTGAGCAGGTTTATGTCAAACCCAGGGAAGGAGCATTGGACAACAGTGAAGCGGGTTTTCAGATATTTACGTGGCACTAGTGATTATGGTTTGTGCTACCAGGGAAGACCAGGATTGGAAATAATGTTGGACATTCATGGTTTTGTTGATGCAGACTGGGCTGGAGATCTAGACAAAAGAAGATCTACAAGTGGGTATGTGTTTAGCCTATTTGGAGGCGCAGTCAGTTGGATGAGTAAAAGACAGTCTGTAGTGGCTCTTTCAACTACAGAGGCAGAATACATAGCAGCCACTCATGCAAGCAAGGAAGAAATTTGGTTGTAGAGATTGTGTTCAAGTATGGGGTTGGTACAGCAAGCTATAAGGATAGATTGTGATAGCCAAAGTGCGATTTTCTTGGCTAAGAACCCTGCTTATCATTCAAAGACAAAGCACATTGATGTTCAATATCACTTTGTTAGAGATATGGTTGAGGCTAAAAGGGTGTTGCTGGTAAAGGTGGACACTTTGAAGAATGTTGCAGATGCATTGATGAAGTTTGTGAGCACTCAAAAGTTCTCTTGGTGTGGGCTTGATAGTTCTCGCCGAAGAATTGTGGCCCAATGACTAAGCTCTCACGGCCCCCGTAGAAAAACAACAAGTGGGAGAATTTTGGGTATGTGTTATATTCTTTCCACGACTAGCCCCACACGTTGTATGTTGCGGTTGGGCGTAGTAGGGGAAGTCCTGAGGGGGAGGCGGCCCCACTATTGGGGTCGGGCGATTACTGGCTGAAAATTGTTTGGTGTGCGGACCCACTCGTAGGATAGGCGGACCACCCATGTTTTGTGCATGATTTTGCACATGGTTTTGAGTGCACTATGGATTCGACACAGTATTTTGTAGCTGCGAGTCGAAAGACTACGGTTATGTTCTAATCCGGGGTTAATGGATTGGGGTTTATGTATGCTTCAGCATGTATATATATGTGTTGTAACACTAAAAGGAATATAATGAAAAATCAAGTTGGTCGTCCCGATTTGGGATCTAGGGGAAAATCTCTGTGTTTATCTGTTCTATGTTTTATGCTCTCGCTATTGTTTATTTTCTGTTATAATATTCGTGTGTAGATAATTTCTGTTCAGGGTTAAAACCTACAAAAAAAGCGTGCAAAATTCCTGCAGGTAAAATATTAGGAGCTGCCTTCTTCAGTCTGTCACCTCAGTGAGTCTAGGGAATGCAAGATGGGTCAGAGGACTATCAACTCCACTCCAGCATAGACTAAGGGTCTCCTGCAAAATATGGCACAACCACATAAACTTGAAACAAGTTAGTGGAGTCGCCAATCCTGTTGTGGTGGATTCGACACACGGGTGTACGAAATCACACGAGTTTAGAGAGTGTGGTTTACCCTCTAAACTATAGGTAATAGGCAGTATGTGGTGAGAGCTCAAAAGCATAAAACTTAAATGAAGTAATACGCTGAAGTATGCTCTGTTAAAAAACTAAAATTAAAAACACAAAAGAAGTTATATAGAGAGTTACAAATAGTAACAAGGTAAGCAATGGCTTGATGGCCTCTTCTTATTGAATGCTTGAAATGAAAAAAAATCTTACCCACTTTCCAAAGGGCCCCTAGGCAATGGCTCTAGGTCCCGATGCAAGGATGTTTGTCCTTCAAGTTCTGCCTTCTGATGCAGTCTAACTCTCTCTCTCTGCTGTGGTGGACTAAGATGTTGGGTGGCCAAACATTAAGTCCTCTCTTGCTCCAGCTCCTTGGGTCACACACGATGCTGGTGTTGCTTGGGAAACTTTGGCTAGCATAACCTTGTGATCACCCTTTTTTCATCTCTTTGGTGGGTTTATATAGGTGAGCTTCAAATCCTCCTTCCCTCCCTTGGTACATCATGGATGGTGACCCAAGGGAGGGATGTGATTCCATTGTGTGCTCAAATATGTTTTTGTGTGCTCACACAATGTCTAAGGAGGTGCTGCTGTTGTCCTTAGGCTGCTTTCACATAAGGAGAAATTGTCCTTCACTTGCTTGTGGTCCCGCAAAGTGAATTTTTTCTACTTCTAGGAATGCAAGCTTATCGGGCTCCATTGCGCGTAGAAGGTGCTCTTTACGAAGGAAAAAGCGCGCATTTGAGCATTTATGACTAGTTCAAATTTGATTTTCTCAAAACCTTAGAGATTTTAAATACTTCTTGATTCCATAATGTATCCCTGTCCTATAAATCCTTAGGCTCAAAATTAATTGATGTCGTCTTCTGTTGTACGATTTTCTAGTCTTAACAAACCCTCTGTTGATTTTCCATGTAAATAGAAGGACATTATAAAGGATAAACAAGACTAAGGTTAGGAGACACATATTCCAAGATGAATGGAGGGGAAAAACATTACAATGTTTATCACTTGTGGTTAATTATTGGCTTTGGAAATTGGCAAAAGGAAAAGGGAAACAAATGGAAATTAATTCAATAAATAAAGTAAAATAGGAGAAAAGGAATATGAAGAGACAAGAATATGCATGCATGGGAAAATGAAGGAAATTGAAGAAAAATAAAAGGAAAAATAAAAGGAAAGGAAAGAGAGAACATTATATGAATCTCTTAGTTACTCTTGGAAATTCTAGCCTTCACTTGGACATTGATGCATTCTCACTTGGACTAGGAGGAAAAGAGCACCTAGAAAAAAGAAAGCAAGCAAAGGAAAGAAAGGGAGTGTGAGGACAAGTTTGGAAGAGAAGCTACAATAGGAAGGTTTTATAGGTAACAGGTTGCATGTGTGATTTCCTTGCTAGGATTTGAATGCATGATGCATGCCTTTGGTTCACATGATCATTTTTCTATCATTGGCATTGGGCTTGCTTGGATTAATAATGGGTACAACCTTGACTTCGCTATTTCCTGGGTAGCCATGGTGTGTTTGGATTCATTCTTGGTTGATCTTTGGATTTCCAAAAGATTTTGGATCTAGGTGAGGTGGTCTGAGGAAAATCCCAAGGGTTGGTGTTTGAGATGGTTTTCTTTGGGAAGCCCTTGACAGGTGGTTGGAGATAGGAAAATTCCTTCAAGTATGGTGAATAAATTATAAGGCATCCAAAATTTTGTTAGTTTTGGTGATCTCCAGATCGGTTTAGATGAGATCACTATGGTTTGAGGGTGGAAGTGGTTTAATCTTTGGAGTCCCTATTTGGTTATATTTGGGTTATCCCATGAGATCCTACATTCATGCTTGTAATTATGGCACAGGGGTGATTGGGCTAAAAGAAATATTTTGTTCAGTCTCAATCTATGGTCGGATGGTATGAGGAATTCCCTGACTTGCTTAGACTTTTCATATGTTATTATGTGTTGATTCTTATTGAGAGTAATGAGCACAATTTTTTATTTTATGTATGATTTAATGATTGGTCTGTCATGGTTATGTTATGGTTAAATGTTGTTTACATGCATGGTATATTTCTTATTTATGGATCCATTCCATGGTTTCATGGGCTTTTGGTTATATTATATGAATGCATGAGCTAATGTGTGTTGTTGCAACTAGTAACAGATGACATCAATACTTCTTGATGATTCTTTTATGAACTTATTGAATCAGTGAGAAAATATGCATTTATAAGCTACATGTACTTTGTCTACAAAGTGTTTTCATAAATCAATATTGCATGTTTTGTAAGCGTGAGTATGATTATATTATGGAAATTTATTTTAGAGGTTCCAACAACTAGATGGCAGATTTCTGGAAAATTTTGGGCAGATCTAGGAAGTGGCCTAAATACTAGCCTAAATAATATTCCATATGGTTACAACCGAAATTCCCCCGTGCATGTGGTTGGAGCCTTCTGGTTGCATGTAGTCACTTTCATGTGTGCATTTGGGTTGTGAAGTAAGTGAAAAAGGAAGTTACAGTCCAGGAAAGGTTGATCAGTGGACGTTTTCTGACATCTTGGTGATCAGGTGTTCCTAGGAGATTACAATAAATTTTGGGATATTAGGTTCCAATTCCATAATTTGAACTTGGTTTTTGGGTCATGCATAGTAACTCTCAGCTCATGTTTACCCTGGAGAGCTAGTGAAAGTGGGTAAATATGGGGTGGGGTGTTACATTGTTGAATCTGGAGGGTCCTCATGAACATCTTCTTGATTGTTTTTTGTTTTCTTTAATGTATATTCTTTGTTAATAACTTCTTCCTATTTTTCCTTGGCCTCTTTCTTACCCTGATTCGCCTCTTCTTTATATATTTTATAGTGTTCTCTCTGAGCTCCTTTCCACCATTTTGGCCTTTGGTAAATTTTCCAGACTCTGTTTCATTACAAATGCTTTGGGAATTTTGTTAGTACATGCCATATTTCATAACATGCTCGACATTGAAAGGAAACATTTTCATAATACAGATTCTGAACCCACACATAGTCTGGAGTTGTCATATTAATCTCATTAGGAAAACCCTTGTTGAAATCCATCTCAACGCATATTAGAGCATAAGTGGTTTTATAAAAAATTATAGATTCTTAGTTGCGGAAATAAAACTTTCGTAATGCATTATGAATGGAATATAACACTGGAGGTTCCAAAAATGCAGGGGAAGGTTCATGAGCCTTACCCAAACAGGATCCATGGATATTGGCATTGTAACTGGATCAAATGTGGGAAACTAGGGCTACATGAAAAAACCAACATTGTCCCAAAACTAGGGCCCAAATTCACAAATATTTTTGTTATCCTCAATATTATCAAAAACCACAACAAAAAAACCCAAGCCAAATGGTAAATATTCAGATTGAGTAAGTAAAGAGGGGTTTCCACATGTCATAAATCCACTTGTGGAGATCAATCAATCATGACCAAAACCCATTAGATCTATAGACAAAACCCTGCTTTGATTTGTTTTCATCACTAGAGACATAGTATTTCAAAGGGACATTAAGGTCTAGAGTTTCTTGGACAACCAGAAGAACATATATGGATTTCAACATGACATTATATGAAACCGAGGCTTGAGCTTCCATTCCTTTAACATATTTCTTCTCTCTATTAGTAGAATTCACCATTGATCGTAGAGCCATAGAAACCTTAGTTGTCGCTCTGCATCCTTCCTACCAATGTTATTACCATTAATTACTAAGGTTCCACTTTTTTAATTGTTTTAAAAAATATTTTGTGGTAATTTTTGTTGTTCCATGTGTTGGTGTACAAATTAGTATGGAACTATTTTTTTGTTTGTTTAAAATTAGTCATTTTAGATATTGAAGGATGGTTTCATATGAAACTAGTTATTTTCATCACAAAAATAACCGATCAAGTATGGAATCGACCAATTCTAATTTAGACTCTTGATTCGAACCAACAAGCCCTATAAACCTGTAAAATTTATTAGTACAAAACCAACCATTACCGATTTGAATTGACAAACCCTATAAATTGGTCTAATTAGTCATTTTAGCAAAACTGGTTCAATTCTAATAGCAATGAGTATAGGGTGAGGTGATGTGTAGCCTTCAAAATCCCTATAAAAGTTTTTGATACTTGATATGATGTGGCAGAAAAACATGTTGGTTACCCAACATGTACTACCCTTGAAGGTCTAGTATGTTATCAATATTTGTAAACATGGTGTGCATTTGAATGTAAGAGATTCTCAATGTTGGCATATTGTTGGTGGTGATGTCCCTATAGTTCGGTAAATGTGGCTTGAAAAACATTGGTAAAAGGGATAATTTGGCTTGTAGCTAAAAATAGAGGAATTACTAGGAACCATAGTGTTGAAAAATGGTTGTTTTCTTTCTAGATGTGTGAGTAGCTATTATGTGAGTTGGGTCTATGTTGAATAGGTGTATGTAATAAGAGGAAAATGGTGTGAATATTTTCCTGAATTAGAAGAAGGGTGTGAACCCCGAGGGTTAGTTCAATTGGTTGAGTTCCTGTTGCTAAATCACCTTGATAATGGGTGGTCACAAGGTCAATTCTCCTCGACGCCCTTAGGGTTAGGCTTTACTAATAAGCTAGTGGGATGTGATCCCTTCAGGTTGATCTGCCCAAATATTTCCTCGAAAAAAATAATTAGAAAAAAGGTGTGGAAGCTAGGTATATTGAATAAAAGCTTGAAGTAAGGTGCACTTATCAATTGGATGTGCTCAAGATAAGATTATGCTTTGGGATAGAGAATAATGTGGGGTGGGAGAAGACAAACAAGGGATGAGAATTTGAGAGAAAGTTATATGTTTGTAACATTTTCACAAGTTACACTCAAAGATACTTTACACAACTCATGTCTACCATGTGATTTTTCAAAATGAAAGTCTTTTTAAAAACTGTAAGTAGTTTTGAATAATTTTTTTGCATGGTGTGTGCGTAATGATGAGAGCTTTCTTTTAATTTAAATATGATTGAAGAAATAAACACTATGTTTGATGGGTTTTCTAATAGGAACAAATATACACAACTTATTAGTTCACTATATTCTGGTACACATGAAGTTTTTGGAAAACCTTAAGAATGCTTACAAGTTTAGTGTTGGAAACAAATTTTTGATGTTGAGTGGCAAAATTAGAATAAATTTATTCTAAGAGTGGAAATATGAACATAAAAATACATTTGTTTGTTTTATCAACCGTTTTTGATGGGTAAGTCAATTTGCATATAAAATCCATATTTGGTTAATCAGAAGGCATCATTTACCATGCACATTTGTGTGAAAGTTATATGTAAAACTCATGTTTGTTGGAGTTCCATATTTAATAGATAAAATATGAATGATTGCAAGCCATTTATTAAAATCTATATTTAGGTGGTTATTCATCAAATTAACTTATGTTTATTAAAGTATTATATTTGATGAGAAAGTCAATTATTTTTAATATTGAGATATAGTGTTGCTC
Organism: Pinus albicaulis; assembly: GCA_034641835.2. Classification (NCBI taxonomy): domain Eukaryota; kingdom Viridiplantae; phylum Streptophyta; class Pinopsida; order Pinales; family Pinaceae; genus Pinus; species Pinus albicaulis. Next base: position 928,880,243 of record CM076584.1, read on the forward strand.
ATGGGGCATATGATAGATGGTGACAAATTTTTTTGTCAAGGCATTTTGTGGTGAAAAGGTAATTGGTTCAAAATTTTGTGGAAAAAAATCCAACTATGCTAAGGGATGGTGTAGCTCAGAATGAATGTGACATTTAAATAAAGTTGTTGAAGTAAATGATAAGATCCAATAGTAATATTTTAAAGTATTAACGTGTCCAAACACTAATATAATATAGTAATGTGACTCACCATTCTATTTATTGGGACACATTTATCATTTTCTATAGACTCATTTTATGTTCATGGTGTGGTAATGTAAATTAAATAACTATTTGGAAAAATGATTTAGTAAAATGATATTGTTATATTAATGATATAGAAGAATTTTATATCAATATAGATTTATTTCAATTTTGAAGGATAAGTGTTGAGAAGGATAAAAAAAATTAAGATGATTTATTTTCAAGTATAAAATTTGAGGAAATATTTTCATTTCAAGAAATTTGGTTCCTTTCAATCTAAATAGATCTATACTCATTTTAAGAAAACATTAATAAAATGATTTAACTATATTATTATTATTATTATTATTATCACTAGTTTTATACAAATATACATAATTGACATTGAAATATTTTATTTATGATTCACATTTTCCATATTTGGAAGTAGAAAACATATATCCATAGGATATAATCTCTATATATAGAAAGAGGGGACTCTCTTTCTCTCTACACACATGTTGAATTATTTTTGTTATTAATATTTTTTAACATGTCACATATCAACTTCATATTAAACATTGAAGGAATTACAAATTTCCATCGTATCTATATCTATAGATATTAGATGTTAAAATCTTTTACTCAACATGCATATTGAAATATTTAATTTGTGATCCGCATTAAACTATGTATTGATATTAATATTTGAAAAATATTATATATCAATTCCATATTAAAAATTAAATAAATTGCTCATCTCCCAAAATGAAAATATCGTAAATTTTATTAAATTACTTTATTTTTCTCTATATAAAAATGATATAAAATTATGATATTATCCGTGCAGTCCAAGAAATATTACACATCAATTTTTCAATTGACTATGTATTAATTTATTCAAATATTAGAAATATTAATCAATTAAACAAAATATAACTTTGAAACTTTTTATTTTTATTTTATTTATTTATTTTATTAATATTTAATTGTCATATAATTGATTGTTAATATCAACATGTTATTTGCCAAGGACTTAATTTAAGAGCCAAAACAAAACAAAAGGTAGCAGTCTAATTAGAGTGTTTTTCTGCTTTGAAAATCATGAAAATTCTCGTAAGATTTTAAGAAAATCTGGTAGTGATTCTTGTAAATCTAAATTATAGCTATCAAACTTCAATATTTTCGGTGCTTTAGATATTTTTGATGGTTAAATCCATTTCTACTATCAAAAACATGATTCAAACATTGCTACTACAAGATTTCTTAAAACAAATTTATCCAAATTCCAACCACTTTTGGCCTTCTAAACAATTCCTCCCCTCCGTAAACAACTCCAAAAAGCATTACTAATCTGGTCTAGGTTAAAGTTAGTGATCTTGCGCAAGAAATTGTGTGGGCCAATAGTCTTATGTGTTAGAAATTAATGGAGATTAGGTGATATTTTTTTACGTAGTTGTGATTTTGCATTTTATTAGACATTCAGTTCCTATTATTTAGGAATCTATTTTACCTAATGTATCTATTTAATTATTGGTGCTTAATGAGAAACTCCAAGTGGGTGCATTTGCTTGTGGGAGCTCCTGGTGATCTGCACCTGTGAGCTCTTGTGTTGTTTGCCAAACTTTATGTCTTCTGCAATTGTTGACATGGTATCAGAGCTTAAGAAGAGCTGAGAGAATTTGTGCGTGAGGGAGGCCGTGAAGGCAAATTTCGTGGCTCGCTGAAGAGGAGTTGCGTTCTTTGTTGGCTGTACTACGTGAGGCAGGCGTGAAGCAGTGTGGAGGCCGTGAAGGCAATTTTTTGTTTGTGGTGGCGTTGCCTAGAAGTGGAATGGATCGGACAGAGCTTGTGTGGCAGTTTGGAGCCTTCACGCAGAACTGAAGACGGTGCAATCGTTTTTGAATTTCCTGAATCGTTTTTGATTTGTTGACATGGTAAAAAGAAAACTTTAGTGGTCGTTGTAAATTTTTTTACACAGCAGATCTATCTGTCGGAGACGTGCTGCGGACTGTACCGTTACAGAGTAGGATACATGCTATGGGTGATGGGGTTCCACAACGTTGCGCCGCAGTTCAAGTTCGTGTGCAGGAAGAATGTAATGCTGAGCATCGATGCAGAAAAACCGATGAAGTAGAGTTTCACAACGCGTTTATGAATGCTGTGAAGCACCTGGAGCCTGTGGAGGCTACCCTTGTGGAATACACTAGCTACATTGACACGTCCACCATTCTGGGTCACTACATTCTTTACTGGGAGCTTTGAACCTCCACGTTTCCCGTGCCTCCCTCTGTTTTCAAAGATTGCTTCCTGACTGTAGAAGAATCTCTGAACTCTGTGTACAGGCAGTGCAGAGTAGCGGACAAATCCATCGGCCTAACGTTCTATGGTTGTGGTTGTCTGGCGTTCTGTGGCGAACCTGGGCTTTGAGGAACGCTTGACATACAGTTGCTGCACATCAGTTTTATTTCAGTCAACTTCAAAACCCCCACGAAGTACATTCCAAAAAGGTTCCTTATTGACTTACACTGAATAATACATAGCGTAGAAATGAGTATTTCTTATGAGTACGCTCACCGCACCAGAGTATTGAATTATGAAGGTTCCTTATTGACTTACGCTTGTTGCTTCTTATGAAGGTTCCTCTTTTTTGTGGTTCATCGTTCTTATAATCCTCCTAATAAGAAGGTCCATCATTTCATATTGTGAAACAATTGTGTCTCAATAAAAATAGCAACTCTGATCGTAAAGCAAATCTTGTTTTAAATTTTTTATCCAATTTTTTTTTCCAAGATGAATGCTCAGATGACAGATTACTTAAATGAAAGCAGCAAATTGGATGGTTCCAATTACACAAATTGGAAATTTAAGCTTCAGACTTTGCTTGAGGGACAGAATACCTATAGCATTGTCATCAGCGATGAATTTAAGCCGACTATTGCAAATGGTGGAACGAATGCAACAATTCAAGAGTGGGAGAAAAGGGAGCTGAAGGCAAAGGTGGTACTCAAAATGTTAGTTAAAGATTGCGTCATCCCTCATATTCAGGATTGCAAGATAGCAAATGACATCTGGACAACTCTCAAAGACATGTATGAAATCAAGAACACCAGTCAAACCTTGTTCCTCAGGAAGAAGATCCTCTCAATCAAGATGGAGGAGAATGAATTTGTTTCATCATTCTTATCTCAGATAAAGTTAAAGATAAATTATCTGATATCGTTCAAACCATGGAAAATGATGATCTGGTGACAATGACCATGAACGGCATGATGGACGACTATCAGATGTTTATAACGGGATCGAATGCAAGAGAAAAGCCTCCATGTTTTGAAGAGCTTACTGGGATTTTGCTACAAGAAGAGGAAAGGAGGTTGTCTCTCAAACCTCAAGATCCAGATCTTACATTGATAACAAAGTTTAAGCCAAAAGGGAGAGAAATGGTAGATCAGAGGAGGGGCAACACATCAAAAATGACACCACAAGGTATGACCTCGCATAAAAATGACTCTGCTCTTAAATGCTTTTATTGTGGTAAGATAGGCCATATTACTAAATTTTGTCGTAAGAAAAAGGAAAATCAAGATAGGTACAAGCAGAGAAGACATGCAGGTAATTTGGCGGATGCAGATGCAGATGCAGACACGGATCAGAATCTGGATGTTAGATTGTTTATGGTTGAGGCTGACACTGCTACTGAGGAGGATGAATCAGATATTTGGTTCATGGATTCTGGAGCCTCCACGCATATGTCAGGTAAAAAGCAATGGTTCAGAAATTTTAAAGAATCCAACTCTGGAGTAAAAGTCTATCTTGGAGATAATAGAGGGTATGAGATCAAGGGACATGGGGATGTCCTTATTACTCTGCCTGATGGTAAGATCAGGAATATATCTGATGTGTGGTATGTTCCTGGCATTAAGAAGAACCTGATTTATGTGTCAAAGATTACAGATCAAGACCTCAAATTATAATTCTTTAAATCTCATTGCATTATTAAATATTTGTTGGATCATATGAAACCCATTGCTACAGGTATTCACATAGGGGGACTCTACAAACTGGATGTGAAGAGTATGCCTCAGCAAGCCTTGATGTCATCGGATAATTCTGCGGAAAATTTGTGGCATCAACGACTTGGGCATATCAGTTTCAGTGATCTCCTTCTGTTGCAGAACAAAGGTATGGTAGATGGTCTTCCTGTTTTGAAAAAGTTGCATATTGATTGTGAGGCATGTGCGTTCGGTAAACAGCATAGAGATGAATTTCCTACCATTAAAGATAGAAAACAAAGGGATATACTCGAACTTGTACACACTGACTTATGTGGCCCGATGCAGACAAGTTCGTTAGGGGGGGCCTATTATTTTTTAATCTTTGTTGATGAATGTACAAGATTCACATGGGTGTATTTTCTTAAAAAGAAAAGTCATGCTTTTGAATATTTCAAGCAATTCAGAAACATGATAGAGAAGCAAACAAGAAATTTCATCAGGATTCTTTGATCAAATCAAGGGGGAGAATTCAAGAAAGGAGTCTTCATCAAATATTGCAACAAGCATGGGATACAGCAGCAATTCACAACACCTTACACTCCTCAACAGAATGGAGTTGTTGAGAGGAAAAATAGAACACTGGTGGAGTGTGCTCGCAGTATGTTGAAAGGTAAGAATCTAACTAATGGTTTTTGGGCAGAAGCTGTTAATACTGCAGTGTATTTAAAAAATAGGAGTCTTACTAAAAGTCTTGAGTATAAAACTCCTTTTGAAGCATTGTTTTGGCTTCAAGCCTGCAGTAAGTCATCTTAGAGTATTTGGTTGTAAAGATTTTGCACATGTTCCCAAAGAGAACAGGAAAAAGTTAGATTCAAAGGACATTAAATGCACTTTCATTGGATACTGCAGTGAGTATAAGGCTTATAAATTGTTTGACCCTGCTACTCACAAGGTGTTTGTCAGTAGAGATGTATTATTCCATGAACATATTGATGATGGAAATCCTGTCCAAAACAATGAAGAATGGCCTGTGCCCTTACTTTCAGAAGAGGATAGTGAAACAGGAATCAGTCAGCAGCAGGAACAGAAGCAGGAATAGAAGTAGGAACAACAACAATAACAGTAGCAGATACAGCAGCAGCAGGATAATGTGGAGTTCAGTCCACAAAGAGAAGAAACAAGTAGAATAATTGAACCCCCACCACTCAGAAGATCAAGCAGGCCAAAACAGTTACCAGCTCGATATAGGGATTGTGCACTTATGACTGGTATGTTAAACATTGCAGAACCTTCTAATTTTTATGAAGCTAGTAAAAGTCTTGAATGGAAGAAAGCAATGAATGAGGAATATGAATCTATCATTAAGAACAATACTTGGGATCTAGTAAAACTTCTTGGTGATAAACAACCCATAGGTTGCAAATGGTTATTTAAGTTGAAATTTAGAGCAGATGGGTCTATTGATAAACATAAAACAAGGTTGGTGGCAAAGGGATATTCCCAGATAGAAGGTATTGATTTTGAGGAAACATTTGCCCCTGTTGCAAAATTAAATACCATCAGAATGATTATTTCTTTAGCCACTAAAAATCATTAGAAAATACATCAATTAGATGTTAAGTCTGCTTTCTTAAATGGTGATTTAAAAGAAGAAGTATACTTAGTACAGCCTGAAGGGTTTGTTAAGAAGGGAGAAGAACATCTAGTATGTAGATTAAAGAAAGCTTTATATGGTTTAAAGCAGGCACCTAGATCCTGGTATGGAAAAATTGATTTTTTTTCCCTCATGAATGGGTATGAAAGGAGCAAAAATGATCCCAATCTATACACCATGTTTAAAATGAAGGACAGATAGTGGTGATTTCTTTATATGTAGATGATTTGATAATAACAGGAAGTGCAGACAATCTCATTAAAGAAATCAAGAAGCAATTATCACATAAATTTGAGAGGAAGGACCTTGGAGAAATGCAATACTGTTTGGGTCTATAAGTTTGGAGAGATTCAAGTCAAACTTTTTTGTCCCAGGGTAAGTATGCAAAGAGTCTGTTATCTAGGTTTAAGATGGATGAGTGTAAGACTTCATGTGTACCTTTACAGCATAATAGAAAACTTCAAATGGATGATGGTTTGAAATATGCAGATGCAACATTGTATAGACAATTGGTTGGTAGTCTTATTTATTTGACTACAACAAGACCAGATTTAGCTTATGCAGTGAGTGTTTTGAGTCAGTTTATGACTCAACCCAATGACTGTCACTGGAGTGCAGCGAGAGGAGTATTGAGGTATCTGCAAGGAACATCAGACTTTGGTATTTTGTATTCTGACTCATTTGATGTTAAGTTGATAGGTTATATAGACTCTGATTGGGCAGGAAATCTAGATGACAGAAGATCAATTACAGGTTACGCCTTCAACATTGGTTCCGGGGTCATCTCTTGGTGTAGCAAGAAGCAGCATACTGTTGCTTTATCCTCAATAGAAGCAGAATATCAAGCCATGTGTGCAGCGACATGTGAGGCGGTTTGGTTGCGTAGACTTCTCCAAGATGCGAGGGAAGAACATACAGAAGCTATGATCATCAATTGCGACAATTAGAGTCCCATCAAACTGGATTACAATCCCGTGTTTCATAAAAACACTAAGCACATCGACACTCAATTTCATTTTTTTAGGGAGACAGTGCAGTCCAAAGAGATTTCTGTAGAGTATTGTAATTCTTGTGATAACATGGCTGATATATTCACTAAGCCACTAGGAAGACTGAAGTTTGATTTTTTTAGGGATACATTAGGTGTTTTTAAAAATCCCTTTCTCCATTAAGGGGGAGTGTTAGAAATTAATGGAGATTAGGTGATATTTTGTTACGTAGTTGTGGATTTGCATTTTATTAGACATTCAGTTCCTGTTATTTAGGAATCTGTTTTACCTAATGTATCCATTTAATTATTGGTGCTTAATGAGAAACTCCAAGCGGGTGTATTTGCTGTGGGAGCTCCTGGTGATCTGCACCTGTGAGCTCCTGTGTTGTTTGCCAAACTTTATGTCTTCTGCAATTGTTGACATTATGGACTAAAATAAATTCGACTGGAAATCTTATGTAGGTTAATAACCAGTCACTGTGGCTACATTTATTTGGTCACTTACCTGAAGACGAGGAAATTACAAACCCTCCTCTTGATGTCATATTGTCCGTTATAATTATAACATAAAAAGAACTTACCCAGTTCTGCAATCTCAGGCCAGACTTTGTTAGTATTTTATGCAATTATTTTTATTACCAATATTGAAAATTTAATACAGTATATTATTAGAAATTTATTAAGTAGAAAGAATATTTATTATATATATATATATATATATATATATATATATATATATATATATATATATATATATATATATATATATATATATAATTATATAATTAAAAAAGCTCTCTCTAAAAAATTAATGATTAGAAAATCTAAATAATTTAAAATCAATGTATATTAATAATATTGAAAAAGTAGGAATTTTGTAAATTTTTCACTCAAAATATTTGAATTATTTAAAATTTACTCAATTTTATTGTAATATAAAAATTATTATTATTAAAAATATTAAATAAAAATAAATATGTTCTAAAATACTGTCATTTTCATTTAAAAAAATATGTTTTATAAGTAAAATATGATTACTAGAAATGTTTTAAGAAGTGAATTATAAAGTTAATGTCAAGAATTTGAGTTAAGATCTGTGTTTCAAAATAATTTAGTTGTTATGTAATATTGATTATAATGAATTTAGTTTTTAGCGAATATGATATAGGTGCTTTTATTTTCATTGTCAAACATAAGGTTAAATATACATTTTACAACTATATTTGCAAAGCACAATACTTAATTCATTTAATATATAGTAATAGTGATTAGATTCTTTCACTATTTTTTACTAACCTGCAAGGAGAAACACTTGTTTAATATCGAAATTGAAATATTTTATTTATAATTGTTACTAATTTTTAGATATTTATATATTTTTGCTATATCAATTGCACATCATATAAGATCAATAATATTATTTTCACATATCATCTGTTGACTTTATATTAAGTAGTGAAGGAATTACATATCACTCATACTAAAAAATAAATTAAATTTATTTTATTTTTTATTACTTCATCACTCTATATAAATTTGATTTAAAATTAAGATAGAAATTAAAGTATTTTATTTATGACCAATCTTTGCTATTTTTTTTACTACTATTTTTTAATTTGTTAATGTAAGTATTATTTTATTATATTTTAAATGTACTTTACATGACAATATCTTCCTCATACTAGGTTGTAGAGCGCCTCTTGGGGCAAAAATCAAAGTGACATCTCATTTGTTTTATATGGTATATGTGATGGAAAAAAACTTCGATAAAATAATATAATTAAAGGAAGGGAAATAAAGAAACTTTGCAATGTCAAGATTTCATATAATATAATCTATAATTTTGATATCTAAATTTATTTATCTACATGAAGGGTGTAATGGAGTGGGCCCTCCCCTCCCACCCTGACATTTTGAAATCTCACATATGTAGGTGTGACACTCTCCTTCCATACTTACCTAAGTTCATCGGTCCACTCGGGAAAATATGTGACAAAGAGTTACTATGACATGACTCAACCTCATAGATCACCTTAAGGAAGTGGAATCGACAAAACCAAAACTTTATTGACTTCCCTCAGGTGCTACAGGACCCCCAAGGGCGAAACCACCCTTTCAGGTTCCCAAACCTTGAGTTAAGCCTCTTTTTCAATGTCCTGGACTCCTAGATGCTGGCACAACACTGCGGAAATTCGACTGTAACCCTCTAGTCGCAAACATAATCCTGCAAGGGAGAAATGCAGTATTTTTCACCCAGCTATATGCCTATGACTGCAATATTTGAGCGACTTGTTCAGGGCTAGTCTCTAGACTACTGCCCAAAACTTAATGAAAATCTCAAAAATGATAAATGATATATGGACAAGGCCTTCCATACAAAACTTAAACAAGAACTTGACCTAACCAGGCATAACCATGACATTCATTCATTAAACACATCATGAACATGTAATCTACAGGTCATAATTACACATATGAACATAGGGATATCATACTTATCTGAGAATCGTTAAGAAGGTATGATTCCCTCTCACAATAGTTGCATTATCATTTATTAGGTCATACATTCATTAACCATTCATTTACTAATCCAAACATGATGAGAACCATAAAAAAATTCCGCCATAAAGGAATGCTTATAACCAACATATAATAATAGTGATAGAACAACCATCAAAGCCACATAATAACAAGTATAAATACTCATGAAATACAAAAGGAAAAAATCTCTTATAAACATATGCAAAGGCCAACCAAGTTAGGGACTTCCACATACCACCCGATCATATATTTGGCTGAACCAAATATTTCTTTCAGCCAATCACCCCTATGCCATATTCCAAGCATGATTGTGGGACTCACCGCAAAACAAACAAGGCTTCCTCAGGCTTTAACGTGTATCCCACCATTATAGGTCAAGGGATTCTTAGGCATGAAACCCTCATATATGAAACCATTCTTTACCATGTATCCTGCCATTACGGTCTAGGGATTCCTAGGCTCAAACAACAAACATACACTACCCAGCTTTACTGCAATCCCGCCAAACCTGGTCAAGGGATCAGTAGGCCCTAAAGAAGAATGGATGCCTCCAGATTTCTTCACCAAATCCTTGAGGAATTTTCCTTTCTCCACCCTTAGGCTTTATCGTGTATCCCTCCATTACCGTTCAAGGGATTCCTAAGCCCTTGGGAATTTTCTTGATACCAACTCACCCATTTCCAAAACCATCTGGAAATCTAGCTCAACCAAATGAAAGAAACCCATCACACCATGGTTATCCAGAAATGGAAAGCCAAGGCTGAAAACCATTGTCATGCCTATAAAAACCCATGTCAATGACAACAAGAGAACCAAATACACATGTGCATATACCATGCATGCCAAAAATAGCGAGGAAATCATACATGCAACTCGATACCTGCAAGTAATCCCACTGTAACCATTTGATCCAAATCTACCTTGCTTGATCTTTGCTTCACTTTGATTTCTTGTCCTTCCTTTGACTTCCTTTATGCAATGCTAGAGTGTTCCATGAATTCTCTAAGCGTTCAAGCGTATAAGAGAGAGAGAATAGAGAGAGAGAGCTCCAAAACTGAACTAATAAAAAATTTAACTAGCAAAAGCTGTGAACTGATCCTCATAATCCTTTTTATCATTGAGGCTTTTATTTTCTTCATTTTCCATTATTTTACTTCATTTTCCTCCTCACTTGCAACCTGTGACCTTTCACCTTCCTTTTTTCCCAATTTCCTTTATTTTCATAAATAAAATGCCAATTAATGCCTCTTTTCCTTTTTAAAGCCTTTGTCAATTCCTTTGCCAAGTTTCTTAGCCATAATAAACCAAAAGAACACCCACTAGTATTTTTTGCCAAAATTTAGCTTGGAATACTTATCACATGACCTTGGTCTTATTTTTCCTTTATTAACATTATTACATGTATTTTTAACCAAGGTTGTTACAAAACCCTCCCTCTTAGGGGAACACCGTTCTCGGTGTTCAATGACACCTACAACCAACAAGACCACTGGAAACCAAAACATACTGCCCATGGAGATATATAACTTAGCTCGATGTAGTATTTACAATGAACCACCTGCTGAAAAGCAAAAAAACATAACCAACATGACAACATGACAACCATATCGCTTATTGGAGATTTATAACACAACTCCATTCAGTATTCACGTCATACATATGAATATATAGACATAACCAGAACACAACACCAAATCATATGCCAAAATACATCCACTCAACCAACGAATAGAGAAGGATACATAGCCCGCATCTAATCAACCATCTCCCATGTAGCTTCATCTAGCCCAAAGTACTTCCACTACACTTTAACTTGCTCGATTTCTCGATTTCGGAGCATGAGTTGTTTCCGCTACAAAATGCACTGAGGTTCCAGCTGGAATTCTCCTTCTGGCTCCACCTTCATTACAAACCAATCAAGCATATGATCAACATGCTTTACATATCTTTTAAGAAATGAAACATTTAAAACATCATGTAATTTCATTTTCGGAGGTAGTGCAAGTCGGTAAGCTACTGGTCCAATCCTCTTAAGGATCTTGAAAGGCTCACAATATTGAGGTGCCAAATTCGCATTGTAGAAAGTATACAAACAATGTGTATATCAATAGATTCAATTCGATCATGTGATCTACTAAATAAAGATATTGAATCCTTCTACAAATCAATTGCCGAAAATGTGAAGTTGGGTTACACTTTTTGCCCTTTTTTGAGAAAAAAATTCATTTTTTTTTTCTATTCTTCAACTTTCTGCAAGCCAAAACAATTTTTCTATTTAGAATTTCATTTTGCGATTAAAAAAAAAAAGTTGTCAAAAATTTTATTAGCTTTCTATTACTTATTTTTAGGAATTTTTTTATACACATTTGATATGTCAACTTACAATTTCTTTGAGAGTGTGTTTTTTAACAATCAAAGGATTCATAAGAAGTCATGTTAATACACACTGTTGTATTCTTTGAAACTTTGTGTTTTTGAGAAACAAAATGTGTTACAACAAACTAGACAGTGTCTACTTCAGTTTTGTTATATTTACAAAGCCAACTGATGCATATCATAATTACTAGAATTTTTTGAATTGGTCCAATATGAAAAAACTGCTTCTTTTGAATATGTTTTGCGACACACGAAATTTCTTAACATATAAGTTATAAACTAAAAATCTAAAAACTACCCATTACAGACGACGGACCTATGTAATGCACCATAATTTTTCAAATTTTTTACAATGTATTTTGGAAGATATAGAATTATGATTTCACTGAACCATAATGACCTTCAGAAATTGTTTTCACCCGTTTTATTACAAAATTAATTATAATTAGTAAATATTTAAGAAATTCCATAAAATTTATATTTCCTGAAAGTAGATTGAATTCTGAAAATGCTTGTCTTGGTTCCGACAGTTAATTCAGAATGTTTCATAGAGTTTAATTAGTCCACAGTTGAAGATATGTATTCAAACTTTGGTTTTGCGTACTTGCAGATGTGTTAGTTCGGCCGAACTCTTAAAAAAAGTTCGGGCGAATTGTTTTCTGCACCAACAGCCTCTCAAGTCTAACGACATAAAAGTTCAACCAAAATTTTTATAAAAGTTTAGCTGAAATTTTACCTGACTTTCCATCGGCCGGAATATACAACGAAACCCCTCCAAAAAAACATTTCGCGGCAATATAAATTGGTGTAAAAGAATTCATTATTTTCGCATAATTTCGCACATCTGGTCTGATTTTGCAAAGGTCTTGGTTTGATTTTGCAAATAAGTGTTTTGGGTTTAAGGACTTTTCTTGGAGATACATTCAAAGGACATTTTTGCAAAGGATTTTTTTGGGTTTAAGGAATTTTCTTGGAGGTACATTCAAAGGAAATTTTTGCAAAGGATTGTTTTGAGTTTAAGGATTTTTCTTGGAGGTACATTCAAAGGAAATTTCTTGGAGGTATATGATACATTTTTTGGATTTTTTTGGGCTTCATTTTTTTAAGGTATTTTGTTTTTAGAGGATTTGGGCTTAATTTTCATTGTTTTTAGAGGTTTTGGGCTTGATTTTCAAAAGACTCTTTTTAGGCTTAATTTTGAAAGGACTCTTTTTAAGCTTAATATTCAAAGGACATTTTTTGGAGGTATTTTCTAAAGTGATATTTTTTTAGAGGATTTTTTGAAGTATTTTTTAAAGTAGCGTTTTTTAAGAAGTTGGAATTAATTTTCAATGGACATTTTTTGGAGGTATTTTTTGAAGTGACATTTTTTTAGAGTACCTGTTTTGGGTTGAAGTAAATCTTTTATAATGATTTTTTAAAATGAGTTCTTGTCTACCTTTTTAAATGATTTTTTTTTGCAGGACTTAGAAGGAAATATTTTGAGCTTCGTTTCATTTTTATAAGACATTTTTTTCTTGGATTTTTTAAAGTAAGTGTTTTGAATTGAAGTATGTATTTTTTGCAAAATTTTGAAAATGAGTTTTTTTTTTAAATTAAATCTTTTGTGATGTTTTTTTTAATTGAGTTTTTGTCTAAATTTTTGAAGGAAATTTTTTGAACTTCATACTCTATTATCATGGGAAATCGAAGGAATTGCGCGAGAAAATATGATCGAAAAAGAGACCCTAAGGGACGTAGAGAAGAGACGAGAGAATCTCGCAAAAGAAAGAGAGAAGCACTCTCAAATATTGAAAGGGAAAATTAACCTCAACTAGAAGTTGAAGCAGGTATGTAAATGTAAATATTATGAATTTGATATTTAAAATTTTCCTAGTGTAAAATGTGAAGATTAATTTCTATTTGATGAACTAATTTGAAAAATATTTTGCAATGTAAACATAGAGAGATATTCCTCAAAACATTTTTGATGAGATACAAAATTTTGAAAGAGAAAGTGAGAGATATTGAACTAATGATTGAAGATGGCGAAAATGTTGAAAGAAATTCAAGTGAAGAAAATGAATCACTAGGTATATATATATATATATATATATATATATGTTGAACACATGCACGTATTATTGAAATTATACATATTTATTAATTTAGTTATTTATTGAATATGTAAACTTATTATGTACTATTCATTTGAATATGTATAGATGAAATCAATGTCGATGATGAGATGTTAAAAAATGTTGACACTCACACATATGGAGATAAAAGAGCTAACCATGTTATAAGATATCGTGTTAAACACATTTTTGATACGTACTTCATAAAGGAAAATGTGACAGTTCAAGCCCAAATGTTGAAAGGTCTCCTATCATTAAGGAAATTAAAAGAAGCTACGACTTTATTGGTTATTCGAAAATCAACAAAAGAAAAAAAAAATGAAGAAAAATGTGATACAAAATATAAATAGCGCTATAAATTCAATTAGAACATCTAGACAGAAAAATGTTTCAGTTGTATGTAGAGAAATACATATGGAAGTGGTTTGATCAAGTACTAAATAGAATCGCTTGGTAAAATCTATGGCATGAGCAATAGGAACCTCACGAAAAACTTTGCACAAAAATTGGAAATTACGGTTGCAAATAGATGTAAACGATGAACTCGCTTGTTGGAGAGATATTTGTAGGAAACCATACAAATATAGACTTGGAGAAAATGTTAAAAAAATAATATATGAATATTAGAAGAAAAATTCACGTGTTTCGCCAAATGCAAGGGATGTGATGCGAAGAAGAATAGCACGAAATCAGTATGAACAACATGAAAAACATTTCTTGGAAACCACTCAGATAGAGTTGTTCAATAAGTTCAAAGAAGAGAATCATGAAATTCATGTCTCAATCAATGCTTTTGTTCAACAAAAACCATGGTATGTAAAACCTATCACCGTACGCGACACTTGTTGTTGTCGTTATCATGTGGAATTTGAGTTATATTATGACACATTCCTTAATTTTGGTAGAAAATTTTAGAAAGATTCACCTCCTCCTTCCACTATTCGTGATTTCATATCTCAAATCCGATGTGAAAAAGAAAGCGATGAATTATTTTACGAAAAGAAATGTGTTGGTGGTAAGAAATGAAATGATTGTAGAAATTTGATTAAATTTCAAAACAAATATCGTATTGATATAAATGATCAATCATTGTCCAACATGAAAGTGAAATGGAAGAGATATGAATATATACATACATCGATTCAAGGTTCAGATAGTGCTAAAAGAATTGAATTACAAGAAGAAGAAATTTTTGTGATAGATTTTTTGAGAAAGTTTGAGGTAGAAATTTATAAAGACACCAAGCATTCCCATAGAGCTCGATGGCAAGACTTGCAATTCAAAAAATCCCTTGAATTTTTTCCACTAGGGACTATTTTTTCAGTGATTGATTTTGCAAAAAACTACACATTTGTTCCACAAAAAGAAATTCAGAGTGAATACTATCATTCTGACCAAGTCTCCATGCGCGTCCATATTCTATATAGACATGTTGAACAAAATGCCGATCATATAGAAAGCACCAGTGAAAATCAACATGTTATTAAAAAATATGACTTTTATATCAGTGATGATCGTACACATGATACATATTTTGTACAACACTGTTTTGGAAATATTTATGACTCCTTGAAAAGTCGTGGAATAAAATTCAATGAAAATTGGATATGGTCAGATGGATGCACACGTCAATTCAAATCTTTACGATCATTATTTTGGTTATGTTGTCTTGATAAGAAAACCTGCATTAAACATTGTTTGAATTTCTTTGAGACTAGCCATGGAAAAGGATAACATGACGGTGCAAGGGCATGCATAAAACGAGCACTTTGAAGATATCAAATTAACCCCTCTGCAAACCGACTTGTGGACGCTAAAGAAGTTGTTTAATGGTGCATCACTTCTCTAAGCCATGAGACTAACCGATCAAGGGAAGTGCAAAGGTACATTCAATTTAATTTTTATTGGATATCTAATTTTAAACAGTGTACATTTATCACAATGATTATCTTTGATGGTATTTTGATATCATATTTACATTCTTCTTTGAATTTTCCATATATAGGTTTTTTGGCATACTTGGATAGAAGAAGTAGATAGATCAATTGGAAATGACATTGAAACAATAAAAGGGACTCGAAAATTACATTCAATTAAAACAAGTTGTCCACAAATGTGTTTTCTTTGGATAAAAGAAAATATTCTTGTTTTTGTCATGTTTGCATAGACAACACAAAATTCAATGATGTTTGTGAAAACAAAATGTATGTAAAATATTGGAAACATACAGAGCTAAATACAAAGGGGAAAATGTCCGTTGCAATGTTTAAAGAAATGCAATCAGAGGAGACTACTGTTGTGAAACTAGCTCCAAAAATAGAAGAAAAGAGAGATCAACACCTTAGAAATCAGCCACTTCGAGGGAGCAACCTCCAATACATTACATAAATGAACAATTCTTGGATGATACAAATGAAAAAAACCTCCTTTCTATATATAGGAGTCCATGGGGCCACAATGTAGTCATAGCCGACCTAACAATAATAATTTAAGGGCACAATAATAACAATATGGGGGCTATAAGGGTACAACAATAACAATAAGGGGGTTACACTAACAGAAATAAGGGACTATACTAGTAATATAAGGACCTAACATGCTCCTCTCCTTCAAAAGGGTATTGTCCTCAACGCTTGGGTAGCTTCGGGTGCTTTTGTATAAAATTCTCATCCTCCCATGTAGAATCTTCCGTGGGTAAGTTCTTCCATTTGATGAGATACTCTGAAATTGATCGATTTGTAGTTGTCGAGTTCTTGTTTCTGTGACTGCTTCAGGTTCCAATATGGTTTTTCCTTCCTCGTCAAGTTCTGGCAATATTGTTTGAACTAGAAGTTTGTCCCCTATAACCTTTTTTAAGCATGAAACATGGAAAACTGGATGCACTCACGAAGAAGCAGGAAGCTCCAATTTGTATGCCATAGTACCAATATTTTGAAAAACCTTGTAAGGACCATAGTACTTTGGTGATAATTTACTATCCTTCTTAGCTTGCTTGAGGGACATTTGTTTGTATGGTTGCAGCCGTAATAGTACCCAGTCTCCCACATCAAAACTTCTCTCACTACGATGTTGAACTGCCTATTGTTTCATTCGATTTTGTGCCAAATTTAGGTTATCATTTAAGAGTTGGAGAACTTCTTGTTGATGCCCGATGTGATCCTCCACTGCTTGAACCCTAGCATTTTCCCTTAAAGAAGATGTGATGAATGGTGGATGATATCCATAAAGTGCCATAAATGGGGTCTTTTTTGCTACAATATGGAAGGAAGTGTTATACCACCATTCAGACAGAGGTAACCACTTGACCCATTGTGCTTGCTTATTAGATACAAAACAAGATATCCTTCCAAACATTTATTCACTATCTCTATTTGACCATTGGATTGAGGATGATAAGATGAGCTATAAGCTAGTTGAGTACCCAATCAAGAAAATAATTTCGTCCAAAAATTTCTTGTAAAAATGGGATCTCTGTCACTTAAAATAATCTTTGGGTTTCCATGTAGCTTTTGAATTATTTCCATAAAGCAGTAGCAACTGTACTCGCTTTAAATGAATGAGATAATGCAAAAAAGTGTGCATACTTGGTAAGTCTATCAACTACCACCATGATGACACTCCTTCCTTCGGACTTAGGTATACCTGTGATAAAATCCATTGAAATCTCCTCCCAACGTTGACTTGGAATGGATAAAGGTTGTAGAAGACCCGAGGTCTTAATTGTCTCCACTTTATTTTGCTGGAAAACCAAACGTTGTGCCACAAACTTTTGAATATCAGATTTAAGACCATCCAAAAAAAAATCTTTCTTCACCCTATGGTACGTTTTTAAAAATCCTGAGTGTCCTCCTAAAGGAGAAGTGTGAAATTCCAAAAGAATATTTTGTTTTAGTTGGGAATTCTTGCAAATATATAAGTGATCTTTGTACCATAAGGAATCATTTTTCCAACTAAATGTATTAGATGTACTAGGATCTTGCTGAAACTTTTGAATGAGAGTCCACACTTCTTCGTCCTTCTTCCATTCATCCCTTGCTTCAGTTATCCAATCTAGTTGGATAATTGAAATGGCACAAAGCAATGCTTCCACCTCTTCATCCTTACTTGAGATTGTATTTGCAACAACATTTATCTTCCCTTTTTTTTAGACGATTTCAAAGTCATAACCCAACATCTTCGTGACCCATTTTTATTGCTCTTCTGAAGATAGTCTTTGTTCCAAAAAAGTGTTTAAGACGATCATGATCATTTGTTACCTTGAAGTGTCTTACCATTAGATAAGGTATCCATTTCTTTAGTGCATGTAGTATTGCCAACATTTCCTTCTCATAAATAGCCTTTTGTAAATACTTTCCTTTGATTGAACAAATTTCAAAAGAAATGGGTCTTCCTTCTTGCATTAAAACAACACCAATTCCATTTCCTGAGGCATCACATTCCACAATAAAGGTTTTTTTGAAGTCTGGCGTAGCTAAGATAGGTGCTAGGAAAATTGACTCTTTAAGATGTTCAAAGGCCTTATTTGCTTCAGGAGTCCATGAAAATGCATCTTTCTTCAATAAAGTTGTTATAGGTGCTGTTATTCTCCCATAATTCTTAACAAACTTGCGATAATACCCGGGAAATCCTCGCAACTGCTTTATGGTTGTGGGGACTTTCCATTCCTTAATGTATTTAATTTTGTTAGGGTCTACTTTAACGCCCTCATGAGATACAATATGACCCAGATATTCCACCTCTTTTACTCCAAAGAAACATTTGTATGTTTTTGCATATAATTGTTTCTCCTTCAATAGTTTGAGCACCCTGTAAACATGTACACCATGATCCTTCAAAGACCTGTTGTAGATTAGTATATCATCAAAAAATACTAGCACAAATTTTCTAAGGAAGGGTTTGAAAATGGAATTCATCAACCCTGGAAATGTAGAAGGTGCATTGGTAAGGCCAAAATGCATGACCAAATTTTCATAATGACCCTCATGAGTTCGAAATGATGTTTTCGGAATATCTGCAGTCTTCATTCTAATTTGATGATATCCTGAACAAAGATCCAACTTGGTAAAATAAATTGCTCCATGTAATTCATCCAATAATTCATCAATCAGAGGAATGGGAAATTTATCTTTAATAGTGAGCTTATTGAGCTCCCTATAATCTGGACACGTGCGCCATGATCCATCTTTCTTGTGCACCAATACTACTGACGAAGAGAAAGAATTTTGACTAGGTTGAATTATACCAACCTCTAATATTTCTACAATCATACATTCTATTTCGCTCTTTTGGACATAAGGATATCTATAAGGCCTAATGTTTGGAGGAACACTTCCTGGAATCAAATGAATAGCATGATCATGATCACAAATAGGTGGGAGTCCTTTGGTAGTATCAAACACCTTGGAATGATTGTCCAAGACTTTTTGGAGATCTGGAGAAATAGATGATTTTGATGTAGGAACTTCTAGGGAGCATAATTGTGCAATTATGCCCCGTTTTTCTTTCTTCAGAAGATTTGTCATGACATTAGAGCTTATTATCTTTTCTGGCTTCCCTGTGATACCCCATAATTCGATTTCCTTTCCTTCCGAAAAAAATTTCTTGAAGATTAAAAGCTACCGTCCCCAAAGATTGTAACCAGTGTACTCCTAGTACAACATCAACACCTCCCATTGGGATGGAAAGCATTGGACTATTCAATACATATTCCCCCATGGCTAGCTTGATATTCTGAAATTTTTCAGAGCAATTTATAGTTCCTCCATTTGCAACCATCACTTGACATTCTGGTGCTAGGTATAGGAAACAATTCAATTCCTTGGCTACCTTACAATGAATAAAATTATTGGTACTACCCAAATAAATCAACACTATCACCTTTTTCTTCTTGATATGTCCTTATATCTTGAGAGTTTGAGGAGTGGTAATTCCTGCCAATGCATTACATGATATGGTCAGACTCATTTCTTCTTCTTCTAGGATTTCTTCTTGGTGTATATCCTCTACTTTTGAAGTATCTTCTTCATTTTCTTCCTCCTCTTCATAATCTATGTAAAATAATTTCTTCTTAGTGCACTATGACCTTTAGTGTATTTTCTATCACAACTATAGAAAAGCCCTTTTGCTCTTTTTTCTTCCAATTGTTGTGGTGTCAACCTTGTAGGTTGTGGAAGTCTAGGAGTAGCAACACTTCCATCTTTATAGATGTGAGTGGTAGGCTTCCTTGTCACCATAATTTTACATTCAATTTTTCTTGCCAACCTGAATGCCTTCTCTAATGAATCAGGTTCCCAAACACAAACTTCATGTTGGATGTTATCCTTTAAAGTCCCTATGAAGACATCAATCCTATGTTCCTTTGGAATATCAGTTACCCTTATATTCAATTTTTTGAAGTCCTTAGTGTGCTCAGCCACTGAACCCTTTTGTTTGAGATTTATTAATTGGCTAAAGAAGGTGTTTCTCTTTGTATCCTCATAATGTGTTATCATTTCCTCCGTAAAAATTGACCAAGTGACAATTTTTTTACGGGAGAAAAGTCATCAATACCATACAAATGTATTTTGTTCTAAATGTAAATTTGCAATCCATGCCTTTTGTGTGTTTTGCACATTATTGAGATCAAAATATTGCTCCATCTGTAGTATCCATGTTACAGGGTCCTTGCCATCAAACTTCCTCATATCCATCTTTGGAATATGGTGTTTCTTCCATCCAACATTAATGTTTATGAAATCACGATTAACATTTATTTTGTTCTCATCATGAGTTTCCTCTACTATCTTTTCGCCATTACAAAGCATTTCTTGTATCAACTTTGCCAAACCTTCGATGTCTACTTTTAGATCATTCTTCATGTTTTCCATTATGTCTTTTATTTTTTTCATCAATCTTAACTTCCATGTCATCCATCTTATCTTCCATGCCCACTTCTATGCCATCCATATTAGCTTCCAAACCATTCATATTAGCTTCCATGCCTTTCTTCAAAACATCCATCTTAGTTTCCATGCCTTTATTCAAAACTTCCATTTCATTTTTTGTTGCTCTTTGCGATAACGAAATTTGGTGCACTTTCTCTTGTAATTTTGATATCTCATGTCGTGTTTCTTCTTCTTCATGAGTCATAGTAGAGCCTTTTGAAGGCTTAACAGGTGTTGAATTATTTTTAGGGGGCATTTTAGAACCCAAATACTGATATCTATTCTTCAATATGCCCTTGGAATAAATTCAAACTAATTTTTTTCAAATAAGACTTATGTAATTCAAAAAAAATACACACATTTTTCTTGCTTTTGAAGAGCTTGATATTGAAACTGAATTATCTCTGTGATTTCGAATCTTCAATAGCTGAAATTTGGCCCTGAAGTAGCTCTAGGAATATTCTTTTGAATGCCACAGGTCTAACCTGATTTGGATTCTTAAAGACAAAGTTATGCTTAATATCCCACGATGACCTAATTATGGATTAGTTCAGTAGAGCAAATTTTTATGACTTGCCACGTGTAATTGTTTCCTCCTTTGGGTCTGAAATTGATATGCCGAAAACTACAGTCCATATTCTTATGGTCACTTTTTACATAATCCCAATCCGACGCTCAGAGAGAGAGTTATGATGTTTTTCCCATGGTCGCCTCTTTGAGATGAAATTCAGGAGCCTGAAACAATCCTAACTTCCACAGATCATATCTCCACAAATATTGCGAACCAAGATCTGAAATTTTTACCGGAGATTCCTCAGGATCTCTACTTCTCTCTATGAAAATTTTAGCTTCTGAAATGTCGTAGAAAACAAGTTATAGCGAAAATTCTGCGATGACACATTTGGAGGTTAAATTAAAGACCTTCAAAAAGACCTAACTTCCATTTATCATATCTCCAAAAATATTGCAAACCAAGCTCTGAAATTTTGCGGTGATGTTACTCAGGATTTCAACTTCATACCCTAAAAATGTTCGCTTCTGAAACTTTGTAGAAAAAACGCTATAGTGAAAATGCCACGATGACCTGTTGGGAGTAGAAAAACCCTCGAATCCAAAGCTCTGATACAAAAATGTTGTGAAACCAGCTCCAAAAATAGAAGAAAAGAGATATCAACGCCTTAAAAATAAGCCACTTCAAGGGGAAACCTCCAATACATTACATAAATGAACAATTCTTGGATGATACAATTTACAAAACCTCCTTTCTATATATAGGAGTCCATGGGGCCATAATGTAATCCTAGTGGGGCCACAATGTAATCCTAGCCGACCTAACAATAATAATTTAATGGCACAATAATAACAATATGGGGGTTACAAGGGTACAACAATAACAATAATGGGGTTACACTAACAAAAATAAGGGACTATAATATTAATATAAGGACCTAACAACTACAATATCATCTGAAGGTGATCGAGTTTCTGATCTTGTTAGAGAAGGTAACATTTGAATTGCTTTCAAATGATAGATATCTAAAAATAAATTTAAATAAATAAGTTTGTTAAGATTGTTTTATTGCGTAGGATATGATTTTGCTATAATTGCACCTACTGACAACGATGAAAATGTGAAGTATTATTTGATGCGTTGCACTGAAAGAAAAGTGAAAGTATTAGAAAACTATAATGATCACAGGTTTCCATATGAAAGAGAATATATTATACTGAAAGGTTATTTTTCCAGACAAACTAATCAAAGTGGGGATTTTTTTTACTTTGAAGACTATGAACCTGATGTCATAGGTTTTCAATATAGTCACTTGATGTGTGCAACATGCATAAAGTTGATAGAGTTGATGAAAAAAGCGAAAATTAAGAAATGGAAAATGTCAAAATCCGATCATGAACTGATCATTGAAGATGGAATTCCATTGGATTTTTTTTGATTGAACTGCCCAACAATTTCTTCTCTTTGGATTCATGTTTTATATCTTCCAGAACTCAGCTACAAATTGAGCTGCCTTGTTATGTTATATGTGCAAGTGTTTGCACATGTAAATTATTTTGGTACATGCACACTAGTATCAACTGAAAGTATATTTTCTATACATGTATTGATGAAAAAGGTTGCATGTATTAGAGATATATATATGTTCTAGAATGCAATTCACTGAAAGTAACTTTTCTATGTGCATTGATGAAAATGTTGCAAGTGATGGATATATATGTTCTAGAAGTATTAGATATATGTGTGTGTATGTGTGTGTGTGTGTGTGTTCTAGAATGCAATTAAAACTGAAAGTAGCTTTTCTATGTGCATTAATGAAAAATTTTGCAAGTACTGGATATATTTGTTCTAGAATGCAATTAACTGAAAGTAGTTTTTCTATGTGCATTAATGAAAAATGTTGCACGTACTGGATATATACATGTTATAGGCAAATAATTGAAATTATCTTTTCTATGTGCATTGATGAAAAATGTTGCACGTATTGGATATATTTATGTTCTAGAATGAAATTAAATGTTCAAGTAGTTTTGCTATGTGCATTGATGAAAAATGTTTCACGTACTGAATATGTATGTTCTAGAATGCAATTAACTGAAAGTAGCTAAATTCTATTGGCATTGATGAAAATTGTTGAAGTACTGGCTATATATGTTCTAGAATGCAATTAACTATTCAAGTAGCTTTTCTATGTGCATTGATGAAAAATGTTGCACGTACGGGATATATATGTTCTACAATGGAATTAACTGAAAGTAGCTTTTCTATTCATTCATTGATGAAAATTTTTGCACGTATTGGATATATATACATTATAGAATGCATTTTTAAAATTTTATGATTGTTTGACACATCTAACAAGACATAGAATCTTATGATTGTTTATATATATATATATATATATATATATATATATATATATATTGTACTTCAATTGTTTTAACATATATATTCAAACATGTGTAAAATCATTTCTACATGTACATATGTTCATGTGATTTTTTTTTTTGTTTGGAAAACGACAACTTGAATTTTAAAAACAAAACATAATATCATAATCACATTCCAAATGTAGTTAAACCATCCAAAACTTGAGTTTTAAAAACTTTTTGATTATAACACAACATTACTTCACATTCCATGCCAATTGTAGCTCAACTATCAAATAAAAACAATTAACATTATATCACATGCCAAATGTAGATCAACCATCCTAAACTTAAGTTTTAATTTTAAAAAACATTATATATCACAACATTATTTCACATGCCAAATGTAGTTCAAACATCCAAAACTTAAGTTTTAAAAACAAAACAAATTATTACACAACATTACTTCACATGCCAAATGTAGTTCAAAAGCAAAATATTAATATAGATCACAACATTACTTCACATGCCAAATGTAGTTCAACCATTCAAAACTTAAGTTTTAAAAACAAAACAAATTATAACACAACATTACTTCACATGCCAAATGTAGTTCAACCATCCAAAAATTAAGTTTTAAAAACAAAACAAATTATAACACAACATTACTTCACATGCCAAATGTAGTTCAACCATCCAAAACTTGAGTTTTTCAAAAGCAAAACATTAATATAGATCACAACATTACTTCACATGCCAAATGTAGTTATTGACCATCCAAAACTTAAGTTTTAAAAACAAAACAAATTATAACACAACATTACTTCACATGCCAAATGTAGTTCAACTATCCAAAACTTGAGTTATAAAAACAAAACATTATAGATCACAAGTATCAAAACTTTTTAAAAACAAAACATTATAGATCACAAGTATCAAAACTTGAGTTTTAAAAACAAAACATTATAGATCACAAGTATCAAGTATCAAGTAACATTACTTCACATGCAAAATGTAGTTCAACCATAACACTTTAAAAACAAAACAAATTATTTAACACAACATTACTTCACATCACATGCCAAATGTAGTTCAACCATCCAAAACTTGAGTTTTAAAAACAAAACAAATTATATATAACACTGTAACATTACTTCACATGCCAAATGTAGTTCAACCATCCAAAACTTAAGTTTTAAAAACATTATATATCACATTCACATGTACCAAATGTAGTTCACATAAAACATGTCCAAAATTTGTAGATCTCACAAGTATCAAGTATCAAGTTATATATGGTTGCATCTAGATAAGACTATATATAAAAAAAAGTAAATTTAAGACTAAATATATTGAAAATATAATGTTGCACGTGTGCATGTGCATCATCCATAAAATAGTAAATGTGCATCATCCATAAAATACAAATGGATGTAGTGTCTTTCCTAGCAAAGTCACAATCCTCGAGCGAACCTAAACACAATGTGTACAAACACTAAAGTTTGATGTTTTAAATTTTAGGTAAAATTGACTCGGGATAGAGTCAATGTTGACTAGGGTAAACAGTAGTGGTTTTGGGGCACATGGTATTGTGCACCCATGTTTTTTGCCCATGGTATTACATGTAATGGATCCTATAAAAGGTTGGGAATAATTCATTGTAATGTAAGGCCTGGAGGTGAGCGGTGAAGGCTCACTTGGCCGGATTGGCCAGGGTTTTTGGCCAATGGTTAATGAAATTTAATTAGGATGGGTTTTTCCCCGGATTTGGGGTTTTCCCATATAAACATATGTGTTTATGTTTATGTGCTTTTTTGCTGGGTTTTTTAATTATGTGTATTCCTCTCGGTAAATGTTTTATTTCTGTAGTAAATCCTAACAAATGGTATCAGAGCCAAGGGTTTTATTGGCCTGGTGAATGGAAAAATAAATGCAGAAATTAATGAACCCTCCTTCTAGTGTATTGAAGGTCGATTTTGATAGAATACAGGTGTTGATGGCCATTAAGGAGATCAGGAAATTTTCTCATAAGGCTATGAGAACCACCGATGTGAAGATGTTGGATGAAGACGCTGGATGTTGTGCGAAATTTGTGATTATGTGTTTTGTTTTTTAAATTTTTTATTATTCCTCATGGACTACTGTTGAAAATGGTGGTTGTGGATCATATTAAAGAGCTAATTGAAATCAAATATGGTATGGATCTGGATCTCGAGTTCTTCTCAATGTATGGAAGGTGAATGTTTCTCATGGTGAGTGTAGGAAGCATTGGAGAACTGGAGATAACGAGAAATGGAGTTGAGTGGGCCACGACAAAGCCATGGTGCAAAGGCCTGATACTCAAGCGAGGCATGGCAAAGCCATG
Organism: Pinus albicaulis; assembly: GCA_034641835.2. Taxonomy (NCBI): domain Eukaryota; kingdom Viridiplantae; phylum Streptophyta; class Pinopsida; order Pinales; family Pinaceae; genus Pinus; species Pinus albicaulis. Next base: position 928,906,287 of record CM076584.1, read on the forward strand.
GTGCAAAGGCCAGCTGCTCTGCCAAGCACAACAAAGACGTCGTACTGAAGCCTTCTGCTCAGGCGGGGCACAACAAAGTGGCGATGGTGCAAAAACCTAGTGTTCGAGCAGGGCACAGAAAATTCATGGTCCAAATGAATGCTGGTGATGTTGGTAGCGTCAAATCCACTGTGCAATCAAATTTTGTGCACATCTGGCAGATCAAATTCAAAAGTAAAATTGTTCAGGTTGGGCATATCAAGATTAAATTAGAAAAGAGGACGGAGGTCATGGTGTTGCTACAAGGTGAAGGACTATGGAGCTCTTTTCGAAAGGCACGAACTCACTCGAAAACCACAACAGTTAGCCATCTGACTATACCGCGTAATAATAGCTCAGTTCACTCGTGCAACGAGATCCTTAGAAATAGACTCATGGCACGTCTTTGGTTTGGGTATAAATAGCCAAGTTTCCCAAAGTTCCTGGACCAAGGCCATCCCATGGCTAATTTTCATGTGCAAGGGTGGAGCTTGACTGTGCCCGATTCGTTGTGATTCACCTGTTGATAATAAATCCCGAACGAAACCTGTAAATTGGAGGTGATAGGACAAGACTGAAATGGTTGGTCCCTAGAAGGCCAAGGTCTATGATATGTTGCATCTGATGCTCAGTACCCTGGGGTAATGAATGACAAGGAATTTATTTGAAGCAGAGAATGATAGGTTTGTAGATGAACCTGTGAGTTATGAGGAAATGTTGGCAAAGGAGAAAGCGGTTGGACATCATCGTTAATGAGAATGATGATGATGTTCTGGTAAGGGTCTTACTTTGTTTTACAGTTGCATATGAGGAAGCATATGCCAAAGGTAATCGTGACAGAGATGAAGTCGCCACCTTTGGATAAGGGAAGCCACTACACTAAGAGAGATTGTCAAAATGAGAGAGGATATGTGTATATGGATTAATTAATTGATGAACCATGTATTTGAAGAGAATTCCTAGAGGACTGGTGGTTACAGAGGCTGGTGACCCCTGTAATCCGGTAGATGGGTTCTTTTTATGTGGACATTGATTTCATATGTACAAAGACAGCAACAATGAAACAAATACATATATATATATATATATAATGGAGTTAATTTTTATTACATGTAAATGGGCATACTGCTGTAAGACCTGGTATGGCATGCGTACCCCTGGGTGATCACTGGTAAATTCTGGGTTAGACCTAGGTGATAGGGGGGATGTCAACTTAATAATTACCTTGGATAAAAATTTGAGGGGGGAAGAGCTAGAGTGAGTGGGGTTGTCTCATTTAGCAGGTTTGGCTGGATTTAGTCAATAATCCCCAAGTCAAGTTTAAGGGGGGAATACCTTATGCGGTTCCCTCTCCATTTTTTGCTCGTCCACTACAATTTCCCCCACAGGAACATCTCCAACAGTAAACTATACAATATATATATATATATATATATATATTATTTCAAATGAAAATGCATATATATAAACTTATTTTCAATAATATTAAAAAAAAAGTTAGACAACTTGTTCAAATGGTTGAAATGGTGTGGATGTTCCTATCTCCATCGCTAGAGTCCATGGAGAAAAGAAATCCTCTATAGAAACCTAAAATTGAAAAAAATTAAAAGTATAAAATAACTCAAGATAAAAATCTCGATTTATAATAAAACTTTTAAACTTCAATTTATAAATTATAACTTAAAAACATAATTTAAGTGAAAATTGAATACTTCTGCTCGTAGATTTGGCACATCTCCTAAGTGAGGCTCCAAAAGAAAATCTCCAAAAACCTAAAATTCAAAAAAATTAAAATAACTCAAAATCTCTAGATCTAAATTTATAATAAAACTTTTAAACTTCAATTTATAACTTATATATATATATATATATATATATATATATATATAAGTGAAAAATTGAATACTTGTGTTGGTGGATTTGACACATCTCCTAAGAGTGGTTCAGAAAGAAAATCTCCAAAAACCTAAAATTCAAAAAATTTAAAATAACTCAAGATATAGATATATCTATTTTTTTAATGGAAAATTTTGAGGTGGAATATATAACTTAAAAACATAAATTTAAAAAGTGAAAATTTGTCCATACTTGTGATTGTGGATTTGGCACATCTCCTAAGGAAGTAGAAGGTACATCTCCCAAAGCAGAAGAAGGTACCACCATCCCAAAAACATCTAACGGAATCGGAATATGTTAAAACATTTTATTATATATCTGTACATGCACATGTGTGCACAATTATTTATTTTAAAAATATCTCATCATGTTTCGATATATATAATAATAGATAAAAAATAATTGTACATGATCATGTTCACTTAGAAAACACTAACATTTGCCAACATATCTTGATGGTGAGAACCATCTTGATTGTATGATTGATGGTGAGACCCATCTTGATTGTTTGAACCAGAGGCTCCGACTGTGATACTAACATTTTCTTCATTCATCAAGTGTGACAATTGCAAATGGTGTTAACATCTAATGATACATTTTTGTTTGATTAGTGTATACAAACAAATGTATGTATATATGTATTTATTACAAATTGTACACGTGTTAAAATAATTTAACCCTAACCATTAACACATACCGTTTCCATGCCCTCTTCCTTATGAACAATTAGGTCCTCCCAACCATTGCGACAATTATTTGCATATGTTTTGAGATCTTCAACACTCATGTTGTCAATCTCTTCATATGTATAATACACAAAAGTAGCGTGTGCATTCTCACGTGCTCTTTTTCGATTTAGACAAACATCGACTCCACCCAATCCACTGTGAACATTATCAATGATGGCATCCCTTGATTCTTGACTAATTTGAGAAGTGGCTTCCATCTCTGACCGCAAAGTTTCGACACGAAAGGTTGAATAACCAATGGTGGCTCACGGCTAGGCAAATCAACATCATCCCTAGCGCCCCTACGGTCACATAATCAACCTTTTCCAAGACCAAAAAATTCAGAGGGAAGGTCATTGTAATTGGGTTTCATTTGCGAAAATAATTCTGCACAAAATAATTTTTCAAAATAAAGCGGAACCTCGTCGTTCCATGGGATTCTTCCATAGGCCGCAAGGTGTCTATCATACAAATAGTGAGCTATATTATGGTGCTTGAAATATTGCACCTTCAACATCTTTCTTTTCGACCCTTCTTTGAAATTAAACATAGACTTGGTCATATCTATTGTAACTCTTTGTTTAACAACCTCACATTTATCGGGACCCATCACTGTTTCCTTTATTTTTCTCATGACTTCTACCAAAGTATTAGTGGTTGGCCAAAGCTTTCGGTACACATCTACTATTTTGGCTAAAGAGTGTGTAACAATTTCCAAGCTTCGTCGACTCTTAGCAGGTAGAGTCAAAGCCACAAAATCTCTCTGCAATTTTGCATGAAGATGTTGACACCTTTCTAAGGTGCATTGTTGCATGTTTGTTTCCCAAGGTATATCGAAAATGTCAGCCGGATAAGTCGTGGTTGGTGGACAACCTTATTCTTGAATGACATGTTTTTCCCTATGTCGTTTTTTAGCAACATTTGGAGCAACATTTTCAACCTCTGCATCAATATATAAAATTTTGTATATTAAAAAAACAAATGTAATCAAATTTGTACAAATTTAATGAAAACATTATTCAAATTGATGGCCACCTCGATCTGGTTGGCTAGCATCTTGCCCACCCTGAGACTGTTGAGAACCAGAACAACCCTGCTGAGAACCAACACGACCACCAATTGGTTGAGAACCAACACGACCATCTGTTCATTGGCCTCTGGGGGAATACATATCACCACCTTCATGCAACCCGTCAGCACTTATTGATGGACCTCTAAGGGAATCTGAACCACCACCAACCTCATGAGACGAGAGAGAAGCTTCATAAACAGATATGAATTTATAATCAATTCAAAAATACATTCTTACATATAAATACATGTACATATTAATTGATTAAATTGTGTGAACCATACCACAATTGCGTGAACCATGGGCATGCTCCATTAATGGGGTAGACACCCTTCTCCTCTTGGCTCCTAGAATATAAAAAATGACAACTAATTTAACTCACAAAATTGATAAAAAACCAATTCCATATGTACACACATGTATGTATATGTATGGAGATTTCAAATTATATTTAAATACCATGAACACCCCTTGATCCCTGATCCCCCTCTCTCGTAGAGATATGGGATTCTGTTGATCTTCGTTGTTCATCCTCCATGATATATATATATATATCTACAGTGGACATTTACAATTATTTTTTTAAATTGCTATTTAAAATAAATTTCAGAAAATTAATGTAATTTAGTGTACACAAATTGTGTAAAAACAAATTTCAAAGCACTAATTGATGTGCGAAACTCAATTTAAGCAAAAAAATTTATAAAAATGTTAAGTTCACCAAATTATGCTTTACATGGTGGGAGCACACTTGGTATAAAATTTAAAAAAACACATGGTCATTAAAAAAGAAGCATGAAACTCCATTTAAAAAAAAAATTGTAGAAGTCCCCGCATTTTAATTTTATAAAAATGTGAAGTTCACCACTTGTTGCAAATGTGAAGTTCACCAAGTTGCGCTTTACATGGTGTGGTGGGAGCACACTTGGTATATAATTGAAAAAAACACATGGTCATTAAAAAAGACGCATTTATAAGTACAAAACACACACATATCCAAGATGTGTTACAATGTCCACCAATAAATTTTGAAGGAGAGCGTTTCAACACTAATTCATCTTTGAGAGTTGAATCTTGAATTTTTGAAGAAGAGCGTCTCAAAACTAATTCATCTTTGAGAGATGAATCTTGAATTTTTGAAGAAGAGCGTCTCAAAACTAATTCATCTTTGAGAGATGAATCTTGCATTGGCATTGCCCATATAATTCTAATTCATATTTGATAGATGAATCCTAAATTGGCATTGCCCCATGCAATAGATCAGCAGACATATTATTCACATTTGTACAATGTCTTATACTAAAAAATTGAAATTGGCTAACAATATTGTTTGCTATTAAATGCAGTTCTTTTAGCCTCTCCTTCTTAACTTGCTACACGTCATTCATCTAGTTGCACACAAGTTCAGAATTGGTGAAAACTACAATTCCATTTGATCCATACTCCATAGTTGTTCACAAACCTTCTATAAATGCAATATAATATGCCTTGTTGTTTGTTTTTCTTCCCGGTATATTCATTTTCCTTTGGACGACTTTTCTAGTCGCAATCCTGGAAAGCACATATATAATCACTGCTTTCCTTGGATTGGGATAGCAAGAAACATCTATGCATAATTTCCATTTTTCAACCATATTTAGTGGATTTTTTTATCCCTGAAAAAAATAAAATAAAAAAAATCAATAAAAATATATGAAATTGACATTTAATGCAAATGCATGGGAGAAATGACACATGTGCATGAGATAAATGACATGTGCATGGTTTATCTTAAAGTTTGACTTAAATTTTATGGTAGAATTCACATCTAGAAATGATATGTGTTAAATATTGCATTGCCTAGAGTTTAAGGGAGATTTATGACACATATACATGGTTAATGCATGGTTTGCATGAAAGTTTACCTTAAAATTTATGGCATAAATCACATCTAGTTCAATAACATGCCTTAAGAAAGGATGAGATCTAGAGGCTTCCTAGCCCTTTACAGACTACTTTATAACTTGTAGAAGTTAAGACTCAACCAACAAACTAAAATCCTATGGAAGTTCAGCCACTTTAGATTCAGTTTTTAGGCCTTAAATTTTTCCTTGAATTAATGGGGGAAAGCCTTGAGTTTGGGGATACTATCCTATGAGAGTTCAGCCACTTTAGGTTCAGTTTTTAGGCCTTAAAGTTTTCCTTGAATTAATGGGAGGAAGCCTTTAGTTTGTGGGAGAAATGACATTTACATGGTTTGCAAAATTATTTTATGCACTTACTAAAACAACGTTCAGTTTTTAGGCCTTAAAGTTTGCCTTGAATTAATGGGGGAAAGACGTGAGTTTGGGGGATACTTTCCTATGAGAGTTCAGCCACTTTATGCTCAGTTTTTAGGCCTTAAAGTTTGCCTTGAATTAATGGGAGGAAGCCTTTAGTTTGTGGGAGAAGTGACATTTACATGGTTTGCAAAATTATTTTATGCACTTGCTAAAACAACTAGTTATGTCAAAATTCACACCTTTATGAGTTTGTAGGAGAAATGAAATAGAAATGACACATGCTTTAAAGTTTGCCTAAAATTTTATGGGATAAGGGAGAAATGACACATGTACAAGGTTTTCCTTAGAGTGGTAGTGGTTTATGGATGTTAAAATGAAGAAATTCTATTTAGATATGTTCCAGAGATTGATTGTAGGGGCATTTACTTGATATGTCACCTTTGAGAAAAGAAGAGATCTAGAGGCTACCTGGCCCTTTACAGACTCTGCCTTTAGAACTTGTAGAAGTTAACTAAAATCCTATGGAAGTTCAAAATCCTATGAGATTTTAGCCACTTTAGGTTCAATTTTTAGGCCTTAAAGTTTGCCTTGAATTAATGAGAGAAAGCCTTTAGTTTGTGGGAGAAATGACATTTACATGGTTTGCAAAATTATTTTATGAACTTACAAAAAACAAGCTTTAAAGTTAATGGGAGAAAGCCAACATGACATGTATGCTTTAAAAACTTTGCCTAAGAATTTATGGGAGAAATGACACATGTGCACAATTTGCCTTAAAGTGGTTGTGGTTTATGGATATTAAAATGAAGAACTTTTATTTAGATCTATTCCAGAGATTGACTGTAGGGGCATTTACTGGATATGTCACCTTTCATAAAAGATGAGATCCAGAGGCTACCTGGCCCTTTACAGACTCTAACTATAGAACTTGTAGAAGTTAACACTACGTGTCCCAATTACACCCTATGAAGTGTGTAGAGGACCCATGGAATCACTCACACTACTTTACATAGACGTAAGGGTGTATAAGAGTGTACTAAGTTCAAAAATATGGTCATATTATTGAATATCTTTCCCAAGGGCCCAAATGTACTCCTTAAGTATATGTGGGGTATATATAACCATCTACAAAAACAAGTGATTCTTTCCAAGCTAAGGATAATGTATGAGCCATGTGTATACGCGCATTATCTAGAAACCATCGGCCGAAATAAAGGGTACTTAAGGGGTTTTAAGAAAAAATAGCACCAAGAAGCTTTGAAGGAGGGGAATAAGAACTGAAAATAGGAGGATAAGAATAAAATAGCCACTACACATCCATCCAAGGGTAGTATAAATAATTCTAACCATTGCAACATTGATGGTCACATTAAGGAGAATTATTGGATGTTTTGCATGTGTTATATTCTTTATGTGAATACCCCCATGCACTATATATTTTTCTAAGCATAGTGGTGGGAATAAAATGGGAGGAAAGGACCCCCACTTTAGGGTTTCAAATAGACGAAAAATTCCCCACACACAGGTGTTCACGAAAAATTATCCCTTTATGATGGTTTTCATCACATGGTTTTTTCTTTTAGCATTTTTCTAGTGAATGGTAGTTTACCCCATGGTTCTATAGTTTCAGTTAACGAACTAAAGTTTTATATGATCCAAGGTAATGGATTGGTATTTTATAATTGTCGTGGGATATATACATATGTACATACATACATATGTGTGTGTGTGTCTCTGATGGTCTAAAAATTAATATACTAATAAAAAAAATGATCTTCTCGTTTTGGGTTTCTCGAGTAAATTATATGCCAATACATGTGTTTTACATTGAAAATTTATCATTTTATTAAGAATCTATTTTAAACAATTAACTATATAAGGTTAAAACCTATGTTTTGTATCAAATTACTTTTGGTTTCAATGGGAAACTTTTATGGCTTAATGTGTTTTTCTCAAAATGTGATAGACCCCATTAAAATGGAAGATATATCGAAATGATTCCTATGGTGTAATAAAATAGTTGAGCAGTTTAAAGATATAGATGCATAAATTCAATGAGCATAGTTTTGAGATATATAAGTCCAAAATAGAATAGTTGTTGGTGAACAAATATTAGTGGATTACTATGGATATATCTGCTTCATTAAAAGGGATTTTTCTAGAAGGATGGACTAAGTTGGAAAGAAGGGAAAATATCTCAATTATATGTTAATATTTTTCATTTTATTAAGAATCTATTTGAAACAATTAACTATATAAGGTTAAAACCTATGTTTTGTATCAAATTACTTTTGGTTTCAATGGGAAACTTTTATGACTAATGTGTTTTTCTCGAAATGTGATAGACCCCATTAAAATAGGAGATATATCAAATTGATTCCTATGGTGAAATAAAATAGTTGAGTAGTTTAAAGATATATATGCATAAATTCAATGAGCATAGTTTTGAGATATATAAGTCCAAAATGGAATAGTTGTTGGTGAACAAATATCAGTGGATCACTATGGATATATCTTCTTCATTAAAAGGGATTTTTCTATAAGGATGTCCACTAAGTTGGAAAGAAGGAAAAATATCACAATTATATGTTAATGCATGTGTTTTACATTGAATATTTTTCATTGTATTAATAATCTATTTGAAACAATTAACTATATAAGGTTAAAACCTATGTTTTGTATCAAATCACTTTTGGTTTCAATGGGAAACTTTTATGGCTAATATGTTTTTATCGAAATGTGATAGACCCCATTAAAATGGGAGATATATCGAAATGATTCCTATGGTGTAATAAAATAGTTGAGTAGTTTAAAGATATAGATGCATAAATTCAATGAGCATAGTTTTGAGCTATATAAGTCCACTAAGTTGGAAAGAAGGGAAAATATCACAATTATATGTTAATGCATGTGTTTTACATTGAATAATTTTCATTGTATTAATAATCTATTTGAAAAAATTAACTATATAAGGTTAAAACCTATGTTGTGTATCAAATCACTTTTGGTTTCAATGGGAAACTTTTATGGCTAATATGTTTTTATCGAAATGTGATAGACCCCATTAAAATGGGAGATATATCAAAATGATTCCTATGGTGTAATAAAATAGTTGAGTATTTTAAAGATATAGATGCATAAATTCAATGAGCATAGTTTTGAGATATATAAGTCCAAAATGGAATAGTTGTTGGTGAAAAAATATCAGTGGATCACTATGGATATATTTTCTTCATTAAAAGTAAATTTTCTAGAAGCATGGACTAAGTTGGAAAGAAGGGAAAATATCACAATTATATGTTAATGTGCATGTGTTTTACATTGAATATTTTTCATTTTATTAAGAATCTATCTGAAACAATTAACTATATAAGGTTAAAACATATGTTTTGTATCAAATTACTTTTGGTTTCAATGGGAAACTTTTATGGCTAATGTGGTTTTATCGAAATGTGATATACCCCATTAAAATGGGAGATATATCGAAATGATTCCTATGGTGTAATAAAATATTTGATTAGTTTAAGGATATAGATGCATAAATTCAATGAGCATAGTTTTGAGATATATAAGTCCAAAATGAAATAGTTGTTGGTGAACAAATATCAGTGGATCACTACGGATATATCTACTTCATTAAAAGGGATTTTTCTAGAAGGATGTCCACTAAGTTGGAAAGAAGGGAAAATATCACAATTATATGTTAATGCATGAGTTTTACATTGAATATTTTTCATTTTATTAAGAATCTATTTGAAACAATTAACTATATAAGGTTAAAACCTATTTTTTGTATGAAATCACTTTTAGTTTCAACAGGAAACTTTTATGGCTAATGTGTTTTTCTCGAAATGTGATAGACCCCATTAAAATGAGAGATATATTGAAATGATTCCTATGTTGTAATAAAATAGTTGAGTAGTTTAAAGATATAGATGCATAAATTCAATGAGAATAGTTTTGAGATATATAAGTCCAAAAAGGAATAGTTTTTGGTGAACAAATATCAGTGGAAAACTATGGATATATCTGCTTCATTAAAAGGGATTTTTCTAGAAGGATGGACTAAGTTGGAAAGAAGGGAAAATATCAGAATTATATGTTAATGTGCATGTGTTTTACATTGAATATTTTTCATTTTATTAAGAATCTATTTGAAACAATTAACTATATAAGGTTAAAACCTATGTTTTGTATCAAATTAATTTTGGTTCTAATGGGAAAATTTTATGGCTAATGTGTTTTTCTCGAAATGTGATAGACCCCATTACAATGGGAGATATATCGAAATGATTCCTATGGTGTAATAAAATAGTTGAGTAGTTTAAAGATATATATGCATAAATTCAATGAGCATAGTCTTGAGATATATAAGTCCAAAATGGAATAGTTTTAGGTGAACAAATATCAGTGGATCACTATGGATATATTTGCTTCATTAAAAGGGATTTTTCTAGAAGGATGGACTAAGTTGGAAAGAAGGGAAAATATCACAATTATATGTTAATACATGTGTTTTACATTGAATATAAAAGGTTTTTTCTCTCTCTCATTGTTTGAGTCCTGATATTATAAAAATTTTCCACTAAATCCATTTCCTATTACTTTTCATGTGAACCACATTCCCAAACCCACCCATCTATGTACATAAGAGCCAAGCCAAGTGTAAAAAGGGCTTATTTCATATTCTACTTTAACACATATGTGATTAACTATCGTTAGAATTTCTATGGTATAAATACGTATAAATATTAATCCTTAGTATAGATCTATTTTGACTTTAAGGAATATTTCATGTTTTTTAGAAATTTTATCTTAGGAGGTAGAACTAAACCGTTTATAACCCACGAAAGAAACCATGGCCCGTGAGAATCACATGTAAACAAAAGTTACTCCCATGTTTGAAACACCACTTCACATCATCATAAAGGTTGGAAACCACTAAGAAATCCATACTAAGTTCCCTAGAAGGGATGACTATCATATTTAATGATTGGGTTTATCTCCAAGGTCAAAAGGAAAATCAAAGTTAGGAAAGGGAATTAGAGTAGAAATTAAGGTAAGACCATGACCTTTTACCCAATATTGAACGAAGGTGAGCAACCATAGATATCATGAAGGAAGTTCAAGAATCCAAAATATCTAATATGATAGGTAAGAGTGTAACATACCTAAAATACATATAAAGAAAAAATTGTGCCCTTTCACACTACTATAATTGTGCATGCATAAGAAATACTATATTTTTTCTATAAGGATATTTTGAGAGAAATATTGAGCGAGTTATTGAAGGCTGAAAGAATGAAGCTCTGGGATTATCAATTTCAATTTTAGACCCTCTATTGACCTACATTGAAGGAAATTCAACTATGCACTCCTTGACCAAAATTGCAGAGGCTTAAATTCGGGTTTCCTAAGATATTTTAGAGGTGACACTTGGTTGTTTCGATTGGTTTTCTGAGCATCTTTCGGTCAAATGTCATTTGGGTTTTGGAGGACTGTTTGAAATTCAAAGCCTTGAATTTGACTCCATTATTGTTGTGAAATATTGGATTATCTCTCTCTCTAAACATTTATATCTATTAAGAAGAAGAATATTTGTTGGGTTTTCCCTTATTTTTTTTGTCTTTTGCAATTTATTTCTATGTTCTATATACAATTACTGTCAAGATTGATCTAACAGTTAATGTGATTTCTATTTAAAGTAGAATTGTAATTGGGATAATAAAAAGACATTGAAGTAATTTTTGCAAGAATAGAACATACCATTGTTAAAAATTAGCATGGTATCATATCCCAGTGAGGACAAGCCCAATCAATACTACTCTCTACGATTATGAATATAGCTCACAAATTTATGATGTAAAATTTAGTAATCATTCTGACATATCTAAAATGCAATGAAATTAGAGTTTACTATGTACTATAAATATGATTTCTTGTTAAATGTTTAACCATTTAATGTTTATCAGAGGATTTCATACCTGGAAATTCCCAGAAATTCATAGACGAATCCACAATGAGGATGAAGCTTGGAGATTGTTGAAGACGCCATGGAGGACGCAGACCAAATTCCCTGTGAACAAAAAAATTAAATTAAAATCAAACAAAAAAAAATCAACAAAAAAAATTACAAAAAAAAATAGAGCAACACCTCACCTCGTCGTCGCATCACAATTGCAACACCCCACCTCGTCACATAGCAATAGAGCAACACTGCAATAGACCAACACCTCACAGAAATGAGAGAGACAGACGCGAGACAAAAAAACAGAGCAAAACCTCACCTCGTCATCGCGGCACAACAAAGCAACACCTCACAGCCGCAACACCTCGTCACATAGCAACAGAGCAACACTTCACAACAGAGAAACACTGCAACAGAGAAACACCTCATATATGCGAGACACATGTGCATAAGAAACCTGTTAAGGTTTGTGGGCCGATATATTTATAAGAACAAGTTTGTCTGAACTATTTTAAAATTCTGGCCGAACTTTGGTTTTCGGTTTTCCATCTCCGGCCAAAAATCTGTTTGCCCACGTCATCAGTGCGTCGTCAATGTAAACGAAAGAATGAGTTCGGCCGAACTAATTTCAAAAGTTCAACCAAACTCTTGAATAGTTCAGCTGAACTTTTATAAAATTTCGGCCAAATTATTGAATAAAAGTTTTCCGCCCCCGATTCTCACAAAAGTGTAACCCAACTTCGTGGGTTTACCTAGAAGCAAATAAAACCACAACACATATATTTTCTCGGGGAAATCTTGCTGCTCAAAACCCCTTTATATTCTATTGTATATTCACCAAGGAATCATGAAACAATTAAAATTCACTCTTCTCACAAGAGTTTCTTGCACTCTCACAACTGTCTCACACTAACCTAGAAAAAATCGACATACACTTAGCTAATTGCTTGCCTCTAATCAGCCTGCCTTGCTTGCACAATTCATGTGGAATGAAATCCTTATTATTTATGAATTTTAGCCTGCCTTGCTTGCACAATTCATGTGGAATGCAATCCTTATTATTTAGGAATTTTAGCCTTCCTTGATTGCACAATGCTCATGGGAAATCCTATGGTTGTCTTACTTCATGCGGGCAGCCTACTAATGATACAATTGATAGTTAACATCTCTTTAACCTTTGTCTCAATTGGGTCTCCACTAGAATTGACATGCATGCAACTATTAATAGTAAACCATCAGTTGCATGGAAAATCACTACATGTGAATTAAATCTGATTTAATTCACTTGATCTCTCACTAGTGCAACAAACAGTTACAAGTAGTTCAACTGAATTTAACTCAATAAATTGAATTAACTGATTTCTCATGCATTAAACTAATGCACTAACTATAATTAGAACTCCATAACTAATAGAATCAGTCTGCATGCCTCACCAACCACCCTCGACTCGAAATTTATGAGCTAACTGAGTTTATCACACCCAGTTAACTATTACAAGTGATTATGAGATAAGATTACATTTTATTGTCCAATTTAATTAAAGGAAATTTAAATTAGACACACATTTCTTGTTGACTTTTCAACACTCCCTCTCAACAAGAAAGGGGTTATTTTCCACCCCGATCTTGCCTCTATGTTATTCGAATTTTCTCTTGGAGAGTGCCTTTGTTAGAATATTTGCATCCCAATCTTCCATGGGAATGTACTGAAGTAACATAATGTGCCTCTGAACACAATCTCTAAGATGGTGGTACCAGATGTCTATGTGCTTGGACCTACCATGGAATACCAGATTAACCAAGAGTTTAATGCAACTCTGATTATCACAATGTATCACCATTGGATCCATTTGAGAACAAACAAACCAACCAGAATCTTCCTCATCCAGATGGCCTCACATGCAGCCTAACTTGCTGTCATGTATTCTGCCTTGGCTGAACTGAGTGCCACAGATTGTTGCTTCCTACTGTACCAAGAAACTGTTGTCGATCCTATGCTGAAGATCCCTCCTGATGTACTCTTTCTGTTTGATGGAATATCTGCCTAATTTGCATCGATGAAGCCTTGAAGCTTCACTCCCTCTTTATGTCTCTACCATAATCCATACTCTGTAGTTCTCCTAAGATATCTTAAGACATGCTTCCCCACCTTCCAAAAGAGCTTGGTTAGCTTAACCATAGCTTGGCTCAGCTGGTTAACTGTAGAGAAAATTTATGGTCTGTTGTTCACGAAGTACATCAATGAACCCACTAGCTGCCTGTAAACAGTAGCATCCACTACCTCACCTGAAGTAGCATACTCCTTCCTCCATTTTCTTGGAAGAGGAGTCTCCATGGGTTTACATCTCTCCATGTGAAACTTACTCAGAATCTCTTTGAAATACTTTCCTTGAGAAACAAATAGCTCACCATCTCGCCGCCATATTTCCAAATCAATGAAATAGTGAAGGAGTCCAATGTCCTTCATTTCAAACTCCCTTGCAAGATCCTCCTTGCAAGAAGTTGTTAGCTGCTTATCACCTGTCAAAATTAGATCATCAACATAAAGTACAATAATCAAGAGCTTACCATCAACCACAATCTAGTACAGGTTCACATCCACTTCACTTTTGGTGAAGCCCAACCCGGTGAAATGGTTGTCAATTCTAGTGTACCAAGCACGAGGTGTGTGCTTCAGCCCATACAGTGCTCTCATGAGTTGAGTCGCATGTCTCTCATGAGTTGGCACACATGTGACTCACTGTCAAAGATATAAAAACCTTCTGGATGCTCTATGTACACTTCTTCCTAAATAACTCCATTGAGAAATGCAGTCTTCACATCCATATGATGTATCCGCCACCCCATCCGCACTGAGAGTGCAAGGATAGATCTAATCGATGAGTGCCTCGCAATCGGTGTGAAGGTCTCCACATAGTCAATCCCCTCAACTTGTGAGAATCCCTGGGCTATGAATCTAGCCTTGTACTTCTCCACACTCCCATTTTCCACTTGCTTCACCTTATAGACCCATCTAGATCCAACCATTGATTTTCCTATTAGTTTTGAGACAAATTCCCATGCACTATTCTTGACGATGGATTCATGCTCCTCAACCATAGTGTTAACCCAAATTGGTTGTTGCACTGCTTCCTCAAAGGAGGATGGTTTTATCAAAATACACTTGCTCATAAGATCCATGTACCGAGTAAACATGTCTGGAGATTGTCTTTGTTTTCACAGTGAAGTAGGTGCTCCTACATGCTCTACCACATCAAGTTTCAATCTATTAGATTTCATGGTGTGCCTTCTACCATTTCTGGTGGATGGATCTGCATGAGTGTGTTCTTCCACTCCATGATCCTCCACATGTGGTTGCTCCACATCTTGAGGTTAATTCTTTGGAACCAAGAGTTCCTCATCTACATGCAAATACAACTCCCTCTCAAGGGACAATCACATGGATTTATCCTCATCAAATTTTATATCTCGTCTTACAATAGTCATCCTATTGTTTGGAAAATACACCCGATAGTTTTGGGGAGTATCATTGTACCCCACAAATATCCCAATCTCAGTTGTTGGTTCAAGATTCTTCCTGGAATATTTTGTCACATTTCAATAGACAGATGAACCAAAAATTTTAAAATATGAAACATCGGGTTTCTTACGATAAAAGCCTCCTCTGGTTTACTCATTCCAAGTATCTGATGAGGACTACAATTTTTCACAAATACCGTTGTGTTGCATGCCTCCACCCATAGATGCAACGATAAGCCCTGATCATGCAACATCGCTCATGCTACACCCAAAATTGTTCTATTCTTTCTTTCTGCGACCCCATTCTATTGTGGGTTATGAGGTGAAATCAACTCTCTCTAAATTCCTTCTTTGCTACAGAATTTATTGAATTAATTGGAGATGTACTCACCACCATTGTCGCTCCTAAGAGCCTTCACATGCTTCCCCGTGTATTTCTCCACTAGTGCTTTGAACTCACAAAATTTTGAGAACATCGATCTTTCTGCATGAAGTAGATCCAACAATTTCTAGAAAAAACATCAACAAAGATCACATAATACCTGTGATTTTCTGTTGAATCTGTAGAGAATGGTCCACACACGTTTGAGTGAAATATCTCAAGGATTTCCGAGGCTCGTTATCCTTCTCGTGAAAAGTGGCCTTTGCATACTTCCCCATAGTACATCCCTTGAATGTGTTTATCTACGCAAGAGTACCCTTGGGAAGACCCATAGTAATCTATTGCATGACCTTCAAGGCTCCATCATCTATATGGCCCAATATCCTGTGCCATAACTCACCCTCATCCCAACTCACCACTTTGTTTTCCTTACCCATAAATGTTTCACAACCATCTACATCAAGCTTATAGAGATTCTTCACATGAATCCCAATATTCTTAGCTTGTCCTGTGGCTTTGTGTCGAAGGAAAGCTTTCCCTTCATTGAAAACCACATCATAACCTCTATCCTCCAACATTGCGACTAAAACTAAATTCTTTTTCAATCCCGGTACATGCATTACATCTTTTAATAAGAAGGGTTTACCTGACTGTCTCTGGAAGGTAATTGTACCAATCTCGATAGCACTGTACCGCCCGTCATGACCCTTTTTGATATGCATCTGGAGGTCCTTCTCCTCCAACCTATTGAAAATTTATTTGTCTCTTGTCATGTGAAAAGATGCACCACTATCCAAGTACTACACTAATCCCATCGCACTTGACACCATGCATGCGATGAGCGAGAATTCAAACTCAAATTACGAGGCCAAAGCCTCACCAGATACGGATCCTGAAGCCTTATTGTTCTTCTTCTTTTCTGGACAATTAGTGGCATAATGTTCATGCTTGTGATAGTGAAAACACTTCACTCTGGACATATTGTGCTTCTTGCCTTCTTTTTCGGACTCAGATTTGGATTAGGATTTATTTCCTTTCCCCTTATTCGCCTTACCAGCCAACTCGCAATTTTATTCATCATCCATCTTAGATGAAGATCCATCCCTGGTATTCTGCCTGAATTCTTCTTGCACCAAATATGATCAAAGTTGTTCCCAATCTGGAAGCTTCTCCCTCCCATTGACAGAGTCATGATAACTATGCCAACTCTTGGGAAGGCATAAAAGAGATAGGCTCACCAAGTCATCATCCATGACAGTAATTATGATGCTCCCAAGCTCATCTCGACATTGGACAAACTTGGTTAAATATTTGGGAATAGTGTCATCTTTCTCCATTTTTACTATCCTGAGCTTGTCCTTCAGTGCCAATTTTCTGTGATCACTGCTACTCTAAAACAAATATGTCAAAGCCTTCCACATTGCATATGGAGTTGCTTTTCCGTGGGGACTTGAGACAATGTGGTCTCGTACTCCCTCTAGTAAGACCCTCCTCACCTTTAAAACCTTCTTTTTCCAAGCATCAAGAAGTGCGACATCTACTGCAACGGAATTTGGAATGTCATTGTCAATGAATTCGTTCAACCCATTGTCCTCCAGAACCTCCTCCATCCTTTCTTTCCATGAAATATAATTGGAACTGCCCTCGAGTGAATACTCCAATCTCAAGCCATTGAAATCCATATTGATCATGATCCGCTTATCGCACCAAGAATACTTTTGCAAATTCGAATGTTATTTAGTCACAAACTAAATTTCTCCTCCCCTGTAGTGATTTCCTACCCTCCGATACCATGTATAAATTAAACAAAAAATATGTATATCAATGGAATATATTGAATCCTTATACAAATCAATTGTGGAAAATAAACATGATCACCAATCACAACAAGTAAAAAAAGAAGCAAATCAAACCACAACACAGATATTTTCCCGAGGAAATCTTGCTGCTCAAAACCCCTCTATCTTCTATTGTATATTCACCAAGGAATCATGAAACAAATACAATGCACTCTTATCACAAGAGTCTCCTGCACTCTCACAACTGTCTCACACTGACCCGGACAAAATCGACATACACTTAGCCAATTTCCTGCCTCTAATTAGCCTTCCTTGATTGCGCAATTTATGTGGAATGCAATCCCTATTCTTTAGGAATTTCAGCCTTCCTTGACTGCGCAATGCTCATGGGAAATCCTATGGTTGTCTTACTGCATGCAGGAAGCCTAGTAATGATACAATTGATAGTTAACATCCCTTTAACCTTTTTCTCAACTGGGTCTCCACTGGAACTGACATGCATTCAACTATTAATAGTAAATCATTAGTTGCATGGAATATCACTGCATGTGAATTAAATCTGATTTAATTCACTTGATCTCTCACTGGTGCAACAAACAGTTACAAGTAGTTCAACTGACTTTAACTCAATAAATTGAGTTAACTGATTTCTCATGCATTAAACTAATGCACTAACTACAATTAGAACTCCATAAATAATATAATCACTCTGCATGCCTCACCAACCACCCTCAACTCAAAATTCATGAGTTAACCAAGTTTGTCACACTCAGTTAACTATTACAAGTGATTATGAGATCATATTACATTTTATTTTCCAATTTAATTAAGGGAAAATTAAATTAGACACACATTTCTTGTTGACTTTTCAACATGCACATGACCCAATCCTCAAGGATATTTCTTGGGCTTGATGCACAAGTACACCTATTCTCCAACCTGGAACTCCTTAAATACCCTATGTTGATATGCATAACTTTTCTATCTATCCTTACTGTCTTCATATTCTTCTTGATAACTTGAATTTCCTGTTCCATCTCTACTATCTGTCTGGTCCAATTAATACCTTGTTCTGTGGATCAATCCAAATGATAGGAGTATTACAACTCTGCCCATAAAGTTCCTCAAACATACTCATCCTCAAATATTTCTAATACTCATTGTTGTAAGAAAACTCAACTAGTGGAAGATACTCTTCCCACTTCTGCTACTGGTGCATAACATACATCCTCAACATGTCCTCTAGAATCCTATTGACCCTCTTTGTATGTCCATCCATCTATGGATTACAATTTGTACTAAAGGCCAAATTTGTACCTAAACTTGAAAATAACTCTTTGCAGAACCTGGAAGTGAACTTGGCATCTTTTTTTGAAATAATCTTCCTAGGAATAACGTGTAACCTCACTATATCTCTAATGAAAACTTGTGCTACCTCACTAGCTGAATGAGTAGACTTCACTGGAATGAAGTGAGATACCTTAGTCAACCTGTCCACTACAACCATGATAGAATCATGTTGTCTAGATTTCCTTGGAAAACCTGTGATGAAATCCATAGAAATTACCTCCCATTTCCACTCTGGGATCAAAATCGAATGTAGTAAACCACTTGGATGCTTGCACTTTGTTTTTACCTATTGAGAATCCAAACATTTAGACATAAACTATGTTACCTCTTTCTTTAGATTCTGCTAGTGGTAGAAATTATTCACAACTTTCAATGTCTTTTGATATCCTTGATGACCTGAATATGACTTGACAATAAATTCCCTCGATATAAGCTTTTTGAGCTCACTGTTGTCTAACACATAGATCATGTCCCTAAATCTCACCAAACCATCTTCCATGAGATGATAATCCACATCTTATTCACTTGTACCCTGTTGTTGTAACATGCACCTAAGCTCCATGTACCTTTCATCCTGATGTCTTGCTTGTAAGATCCTATCATGTAAATATTTATGATATTAACTCATAGTTGCAATGTGATTTACCTATACTCTTCTGCTAAGATAATTTGCAACCCTATTCTCCTTTCCCTTAATGTACCAAATATCAAAGTCAAACTCGTTGATCATAGCCAACCACCTATATTTCCTGACATTCAGATTATTTTGGTCAAATAAGTATCTCAATCCATTGTGGTCACTCATCAATATGAACCTCCTACCAAGAAGGTAGTGCCTCCACATCTTCAATGCATGAATGATCACCGCCAACTCAAGATCATGAGTCACATAGCTATGCTTGTGCTCATTCAATTTCCTTGACTCGTAACATACCACATGTCCCTCCTGCATCAAGAATCTACCAGTTCCTCTCCTGCAAGCATCTATACACACCACAAAATATTTATCTGGATCTACAATCTTTAGAAATAGAGAATTTGTAAGCAACTCCTTCAAGTTCTCAAAATTGGCTACACATTCCTCTATCCATTCAAATTTATTTCCTTTTCACTGCAGTGATGTAATAGGATAGCCAATCTGTGAGAATTTCTTGATGAACCTCCTATAATAACATGTTAACCCCATGAATGATTTGACCTCATCCACACTCTTAGGAGTTTCCCATTCCATGATAGCTCTAATATTTTTCGGATCCACTCCTATTCCTTCCTCAGAGACAACATGTCCTAAGTAATGTACCTTTGTTTGAAAGAAATTGCATTTACTAACCTTGGCATACAAATAATGCTCTCTTAGCAATCTCAATACTGCTTCTAAGTGTTTTGCATGCTCTTCCTCATTCTTAGAATATATCAATATATCATCAATGAATACAATAAAAAATTTGTCCAGATAATGATGCCACACACTATTCATCAATCACATAAAAGTAGCTAAAGGATTAGTTGAACCAAAAGGAACTACAAAAAACTCATAATGCCCATATCTGGTCCAGAAAGCATTCTTGTAGACATCTCTTATTTGATGAATACCCAATGATATCCCGTTCTCATATCAATATTTGAGAACATTATTTCTCCCTTCAAATTATCAAACAAATCATCAATCCTTGACAAAGGATACATGTTCTTGATGGTTACATTGTTCAACTTCCTATAAACAATGCACAACCTAAGAGTACCATCCTTCTTCTTCACAAAAAATATTGGTGTATGCCAAGGCGATACACTTGGCCTAATTTATTCCTTGTTAAGAATTTTCGTCAACTGCAACTTTAATTCCACTAACTATGGTATGCTCATCCTGTAAGGTTCCTTTGATTTTAGTGTTTCACATGGTACCAACTCAATAGAAAAGTCCACTTCCCTGTGAGACAACAATTCTGAAATATATAGGGGAATACATCCTGAAACTGTTATTAAATCAGGTATCTGCTCAATACCTTTGCATCCTCAACATCCTTACCTTTATCACTAGAAATATGCACTGCAAATTACACACACCCTTTCCTATGACTGTGTTTCTCCTGCATAGTTATAACCATTCTGAATGATGTATCTTTCTTCTTACCCTGCAAGATTCTTTATTCTCCATTGACATCCAAACACTCAATAGACTTCTCATAACAATCCACCTTATTCTTGTGAGGATACAACCAACCCATACCCAAAAGCATATTGTGTGACCCCAATGGAAGTACATTCAGATGTGCTGATGTATGCATACCCTTCAACTCAAATGCAAAATCTCTTACCCAGTGATGAACACTTTTCTTTGTACCTGTATCAAATTGCACTAACCAATATTATGCATGTACTTATATATTCAAACCACGCTTCTCCACCGGGTTGGTGTTAACATAACTATAATTAGATCTAGGGTCAATCAAAATAGAAACAACTTGATCACAAAGCTTACCATCCATATCGATAATAGATTCATAGTGATCTGCCTACCTGTTATCCAATGTTGCATAGATCAGAGGAATTCTTTGTCCAACATCCCCAACTGTCTATGCTTCTTATGGGCTATAGATCTGAGGCCTACCACACAGATATGATGGGGAATGCCTCTTGAGATTCTCCTTACCGCATATCCAACTCTGCAATTGTCCCTTAACCTCACCTTTATTATGTTTCCCTCTAGGCTATGACCCATGTTCCTTTCCAACTGCATTAAAATTCTTGTAAGGAACACAAATTTCTTTATCACCTGCATCCTGAGGTCTTGTTTGCTTCCATTTCCATTTACCTTTATCTTTGTCTTTCCCTTTCCAACCTTGCTGAGACTCTGTCTTATGCTTCGATTTTTCATAACAATGCTTCAACTTTCCAATGACTTCTTCAAGTGACTGAGGCTCATCATACTCAATCTGATCCTTAAATGCTAATGCTAATCCACTGAAAAATATCTAAAATCTGTCCTCTCATCCTCAAGATACACTACATACCTAAATAACTCCAAGAACTTATTCATGTACTCCTTATTTGTCATCGATCCCAACTTCATCTCATATAAATCCTTGTATTTTTCGTCATAGTGCCTCTTTGACAAATACTTCTTCCTAAAAATTATCTTGAATTCATGCCAACTCAAATCCTATCCTGATGTCTCTGACCTATTTCACATATTCCCACCATATGTTTGCTTTCCCTTTGAGGCTGAAAATAACTATCATGGCATTCATGTTCTATTTATAGTCATGCAACTCAAATAACTTCTTCATCCTAGGTAACCATGCCTCTGCATCTTCCGGCTTCTTCAACTCTCCATCAAATGTAGGTGGCTTGGCTTTCTTGAACTCATCTAGAAAATATCCCTTCATTCCTTTTGTAAGGATGATAGCGATGATGACCATGATACATGTTTGAACCAAAACTAGAGTAGAACCCATGTCCATCACCTCTCTTATCTGGTGTATCCAAGAAAATCCCATCTCTAATCATGTCATCTCTATCCGACCTATGCCCACAATGAGACCTACTTCCATATGCCCCATTAGTTTTCTCCTCCTGTCCATAATTGATCTTTGGTTTTCCATGTCTCTACAAGTATGAAAAACTCTGAATAATAACTGCATTTACCTTTTCTTTTTTCTCTTGTACCTTGCAAAGTATTTCTCGTGACTAAATGATTATGTCATTATTTTCTTTACAACTTCTTATTTATGCCTTCAAACTTCTCAAATTGTCTGCTATGTGAGGGGAGTGCTCATCACCATGATGCTCATCTAATCTGTAGGGAGAGTCTCATGAACTGTAATCCACCATTTTGCTAGTCATCTTTGATCCTTCTACTTCTTGCAAGTATACCATGTCAATTAAACCAAAATATAAACATAATCAACATACCTCAATGAAGTTCATGGGAGGATATCTTGTCTGCAAAATTAGTTCAAATTATCACGATACATGTATAATCATAATCATAAAAATATACCGACATCATTTCAATCATCATCCCAGTTACCCTAGATGAAAATACCAACTTCATAACATGACCTCATGCATGAAAACCATGATGATAACACTGCATGCATAGCAAACATATAAACATTGATATGCATAACAAATACATATACAACCGACATGCATTCACGACAGCTCATCCCAACAACAACATCATCAACTTCTACATGACAACACAACCATAAAAATTACCACCACCATGCATACATAACAAGCACATATACAACCTTCATGCATGCATGACAACCACGTTTTTCCCATCCAACCCAAGGGTTGAACCATGCTCTGATGCCAATCTGTAACACCCTCCTCCCATACTTACCCAAGTTCAGTAGTCCACCAAGGTAAATATGTGACGAAGATTTACTATGCCATGACTCAACCTTCTAGATCACCTTAAGAAATTGGAATCGAAAAAACCAAAACCTTACTGACTTCCCTCAGGTGCTACAAGACCCCAAGGGCTAAACCGCCCTTCCAGGTGCCCAAACCTTGAGTTAAACCTATTTTTCAATGTCCTGGACTCTCAGACATTGGCACAACACTGCATAAATTTGACTATAACCCTCCAGTCGCATGCATAAGCCTACAAGGGAGTGACTGCAGTCTTTTTCTCCCAGTTCTATGCATGTAACTGTGATATCTGAGCCACATTTTCAGGGCTAGTCTCGATACCACTGCTGAGAACATAATGAAACTGTCAAAAATGATAAATGACATAGGGATAAGGATTTCCATACAAAACCTAGACAAGAAATTGACCTAAACAGGCCTAACCATGATATTCATTTCGTCCAACACATCATGAACATGTAATCTACATTTCATAATTACATATCTGAACATAGGGATCTCATACGTATCTGAGAATTGTCAAGAAGGTCTAGTGCCCTCTCACAATAGCTAACACTGTTACCGATGAAATAGGTAACCGCACTGTTACCTACTTTTTTTTGGTAGCATAAAAAGCGCCCGATTTTGAAAAGTGGTGATGTAGAATCACCCCCTTTTTTTTTGTGCACATTTTTGACACTCTAATATTTTTATTTATGAAGTATGAATATTTGTTTTAAAATGTTAGTGATTTTCATGCTAATTTTGAAACATATTGATGCAGCATCAACTTCTTTTTTTTCGAGCGGTGATTTTCATGCTAATTTTGAAACGTATTGATGCAGCATCAACCTTTTTTTTTAGAGTGGTGATTTTCATGTTGGTAATAAAACACAAAACTTAGATAAAAATATATATATATATATATATAAACAATAAAAAAACCAATAAAAATGTAAAAAAAACAAAATTAACTCGTAAAAATAAAAAAATTAAACAAAAATAAATAAATAAAACAAAAATATTCGAGAATTATATCAAAAGAAATGACAAAATTTGAAAAAAAACACATAATTTAAAGAAAAAAAATAAAAATTAACCAAATTTTTTTTTTTAAAAAATCAAAAACATTTTTTTCTAAGTTATTAAAAAAAACCATATAATTAAAAAAAAAAATTAAATAGAAAATTTAAAAATAATTTAAATTACAAAATTAAAATTTAGATAAAAGAATAAAATACAAAAAATTAAAAATTAAATTTAAAATTTAAAATTAAAAAAATAATAATCAGAAGAAAAAAAAATACAAATTTTAAAATTAATAAAAAAAACAAATTAAAAAAAAAAAAAAATTAAAATTGAAAAAGAAAATTAAAATAAAAGAATTAAAATAAAAAAAAAACTATTATTTAAAAACAAAAAAAAATGAAAAAAACCACATGCAAATAATTAAAAAACAAATATCCATAAATTTACTCTTTTTTTTTTAATGAAACAATTTATAAAATTTAAAAATGAAAAACTAAATAAACTAAAAGATTAAAAAAAAAATTAAATTAAATCAAAATTTAAATAAAAAAAACAAAAAAAATTAAAACAAATTAAATTTAAAATAAAAAATTTTAATTAAAAAAAATAATTTTGAATTTTTTGAATTTAAAAGAAAAATCAAATTAATTTAAAAAAATTAAAAATTAAAAAATAAAAAAATAAAATAAAATAAAATAAAAAATAAAATAAAATAAAATAAAATAATTATTGTGGTGGCGCCGCCAATCGGCCTCCCGCCTAGGTGGCGGCGGAGGCCGGCCACTTGGCGGGCGGGGAGGCTGCATGCAACCCCCCGCCCGCCCAGCAATCGGCCTCCGCCAGCACCTGGGCGGGAGGCAGGAATCTCGCTCACAGTTTTTCGCCTCCGCCGCCACCTCGGGCGTAGACCGGGCCTCCCGGAAGCCGCGCGCGCGAGAAGTCGATTCCGGAATCGCCCTCGCGCCCCGGAATCGCCCTCTCGCGGCGCGAGGCCGATTTTGGGAATCGCCCTCCCTGAATCGACCTCGCGCTGCAGGAGGGTGATTCCCAGAATTGGCCTCGCGCCGCGGGAGGGCGATTCCCGAAATCGGCCTCGCGCCGCGGAAGGGCGATTTCTAGAATCGGCCTCCCGCCCAGGTGGCGGCGGAGGTGGGCCGCTAAGCGGGCAGAGGGTTGCATGCAGCCTCCCCACCTGCCCAACGACCGACCTTCACCGCCACCTGGGCGAGAGGTCGATTGGTGGCGCCACCATGATAAAATAATAATAATAATAATTTAAACTTAAAAGATTTAAACTTTTTTTTTTTTAATTTGATTTTTAAATTTGAAATTTGGTTTGTTTTATTTTTTTTTTTAATTATTTTTTTTTCATTTTTTTTTGTTTTTATTTTTTTTTCTAAATTTTGTTAATTATTTTTATTAAATTTTGTATTTTTTTTATTTAAATGATTTTTTTTTAATTTTTTGATTTTTTTTTTATTATTAAATTTTATGTTTAGTTTTTTCATTTAATTTTTTAAAATTTAATAAATTTTGTATTTTTTTTTTAATTTATTTGAATTTAATATTTTTTTTAATTTTTTTTATTATTATTTTTTTAATTACATAAAATTATTATATTTTTTTTATTTCAATTAAAATTGTGTATTTAAAATTAGATTTTTTTTTAATTAAACTTAATATTTTCAGCTTAATTTGTTTTTTAATTTATTTTTTATTTAATATATTTTTTCTAATATATTTTTTTCAATTTTTCATTTTTAATTTATTTTTAAAGTTTTTTAACTTTTTATTTTAACAATGTTTTTTTTTTTTCTTTATATTTAAATTTTATTTTTTATTTCAAAATTTATTTGTTTATTTACTTATTTATTAAAATTTAATATTTTTCTTTTTTAAATTTAATTTGTTATTTTAATATTAACATTTTTTTTTAAATTTAATAAAATCTAATATATATATTTTTAATTTAAGTTCATATATATATATATATATATATATATATATATATATATATATATATATATATATATATATATATATATTATTTTTTATAATTTAAATTTAATTTATTTTTTAAAATTTATTTGTTTTTTTAATATATATTTTTTTATATTTAATATTTTTATTGTATTTTTTTTTTATTTTTTATTTTTAATTAATTTTTCATTTTTTTTTACTTTTAATTTAAATAATGTATTTTTTTTTAATTTTTATTTTAAAGTTTTAAATTTATTAAAATCTAATATATTTCTTTAAATTTTTTTTTTTTTTTTTTTTTTTTAAATTTAATAAACATTTTATTTTATTTTTTAAATTTAATTTCTATATTTTATTTTTTATAATTTCTTTATTTTTTAAACTTGTTTTTTTTTTTAATTTAATATTTTTATTTTGTTTTTTTTTAATTTTTTTATTTCTATATATTTTGAAATTTTAATCTTTAAATTTTTTTATTTTTTATTTTTTTCTTAAATTTTAGGTTTTTTTAATGTTTGAATTAAAATTTTTATTTTATTTTTATTTTTATTTTTTTATTCCTATATATTTTTAAATTTTAAGCTTTAAAATGTTTTTATTTTTTAAATTCATTTTTTTCTTAAATTTTAGGTTTATTTTAATGTTTGAATTTTAAAAATTAAAAAATGTTATTTCTATTTTTAAAAATGTCAAAAATATGACACAATTCTTTTTTTTTGTTATTCCAGCGTCAACTGGTTTTGTTTTGAGGGTGTTTTCTCAATCCTTTTTTCAAGAAACAATTTTGTTTTTAGCATAATTTTATAAAATGTTGAAATTTGACCTTCAAAAAAACCAAGTGCGTTCTGGAATACACTTTTTTTGTTTTTGGGGTGTTTTTTCATGTTTTTTGAGTCTTTTTGGGCTAGAGTTCTTGTTTTGAGGTCAGGTTACCTATTTCATCGGTAACATTGTTAGCTACATTATTATCTATTAGGTCATGCATTCATTAACTATTCATTTACTAATATAAACATGATGAGATCCATAACTAAAGTCTGCCATAAATCCTTGCTTATAACCATCATATAACCAAAATAATAACAATGATAGAATAACCATCAAAGCCACATAATAACAAGTATAAATACTCATGAAATACAAGAGGAAAAAAACTCTTATTAACATATCCAAAGGCCAACTAAGTCAGGACTTCCACATACCACCTGACCATAGATTGGGCTGAACCAAATATTTCTTTCAGCCAATCACCCTTGTGCCATATTCCAGGCATGAGTGTGGGACTCACAACAAAACAACGAATTCTTCCTCAAGCTTTACTGTGTATCTCACCATTACCATTCAAGGGATTCCTAAGCCTAAGACCCTCATGTATACAACCATATTTTATCATGTATCTCGCCATTAGAGTTCAAGGGATTCTTAGGCCCAAACAACAAACATGCACTACCAAGCTTCACCGCAATCCCACCAAAACCGGTCAAGGGATCACTAGGCCCTAAACTAGAATGGATGCCTCCGGATTTCTTCACCAATAACTTCAGAAATTTTCCTGAGACCACCTCACCCAGTTCCAAAACCATTTGTAAAACCATCTCAGCCAAATGAAAGAAACCCATCACACCATGGTTATCTAGAAATGGCAAGCCAAGGATGAAAACCAATGTCACACCTGGAAAAACCCATGTCAATGACAACAAGAGAACCAAATACACACATGCATATACCATGCATGCCAAAAATAGCAAGGAAATCATACATGCAACTCGATACCTACAATTAATACCATTGTAGCCACTTGATCCAACTCTTCCTTACTTGATCTTTTCTTCCCTTTGATTTCTTGTCCTTCCTTTGCCTTCCTTTCTCCAATGCTAGAGTTCTCCAAGAATTCTCTAAGTGTGCAAGATTATGAGAGAGAGAGCTCCAAAACTGAATTGATAAAAGGTTAACCAACAAAAGCTATCAACTGATCCTCATAAGCCTTTTTATAATTGAGGCCTATATTTTCTTCATTTTTCATTATTTTCCTTCAATTTCCTCCTCACATGCACCCTGTGACCTTTCACCTTCCTTTTTTCCCAATTTCCTTTATTTTCATAAATAAAATTCCAATTAATGCCTCATTTCCTTTTCAAAGCATTTTCCAATTCCTTTTTCAATTTCCTTAGCCATAATAAACCAAATGAACACCCACTAGGATTTTTTTCCAAACTTTCATCTTGGAATATGTGTCCCATGAACTTGGTCTTATTTTTCCTTCATTGAATTTATTACATGGATTTTTAACTAGGGTTGTTACAGTAGGCACCACAACATGCAGGTTTCCAACTAGCACACTTCATAATCTTGGGTCACCTTGACAGTTCAAATTGGATTCATGCCCAGATTAGATCATCAATCGAAGTAATGGGTTGGTACTATGCTACACAAATAGATTTTATGGCAGAAGATAGTGGCTCTCCACACTCCTCCAGGCATGATAGAACATATAGGATTCTGGGCCATTCTTTCTCATTCCTCTTGGGAGATGGAAATTATGGGACTTCCTCACCTCATGTTCAATGGTACTATGTGTCATTATAAGTCAAACTTAGGGAAATGCTCCTATTTTGCTAGCACCTATTATGTCCTATAAAAGTGGATCCCCTTGAATTTGGAAATATTGAGCTTACCAAGGTATGCATAGGGCTATAGCAAGATTATACTGGTATTTTTGGAAATTATATCTCTCTTTACTTGTGGTTTCCTTTTAGCTTACCTAAGTTTCTACAGTTTCGGCCTGGTTGTGGGTATCTCGACACTTAGGGTAAATATTCTCATAGTCAAGATTTGTTACTTTCACGTCTCTCTCTGGTTAATTTGGTTAAGTTGTGGATTATTTAGGTTTTGGATTTTCTTCTCTTTTGTGAATTATCCAGTCTAGTATGGCATCCCTGACCACATTTCCTCTTTGGGACTCTCCCTTCAGTTCCTTCTCCTTTTTTCTTTGGTTGTGTTCTCCCTCCCTTCTCTCTTGTGCTTTTCGACCCATGCTTTGTCTCACTTCCTCCCAAGATGACTAACATTGTCACCTTCAGGATCCTTCTGCTCACTCAATTTAGGTTCAGGATCATTTTCCCCTCCACTTCACTAGTACCACCTCTCTTTCACCTCCTTTTTGTTGCTTTACCTTAGACAATCATAGCAGGAGGAATGAATTTTTCTTCCCAATAGGGGAGAAGCAGGGGTTTCTCCTCTGCTTTTGTGTCAATTTCCAATCATATTGATACCACCACTCAACTTCGTGCTCAAGCACAAGCTAGGGAATCCATGGCCCACTAAGAGGGCCTTATCCTAGAACTTACCCACTAAGAAATTGAGCGAATTGAAGATAAGTTCGCCAAGAGAGGCATTGCACTCCAAATAATCATGTCAATGTTGAGACTAGAGATTGGATTCCAAATGTAGGCACCTCCACCTACTCACTCTTCTCATGATACATGTAGGCTATTAACATCTATTGACACACTAAGATTCTCATGGGTCAATTTCTCACTTACAATAATAATCCCCAATAGAAAAAGAGTATCATAATAGCATAATTGGAGGAAAAACTAGATGAAATTTATCATAAGCTTAATGTCCTTATGAACATATCCACCAATAGTTTTCTACCCTTTGATGGGAATAATTCTCAACAAGCTCCCAAACTGGATAACTCAACTCAGTAATCATCATATGCTGATCAGGTGATCATGTCCAAGTTGAAAAAATGCTCAAAAATGGAAGTGCTCAAAATTGGTTGTAACCTGAACGACTGGAAAGGCCTCGTCGCTGCAATTCTAGTGCCATGAACGAAACTCAAATACAACGTCGTATGTGAAAGTTATGAAGGTTTGAAGTCTCTAGTATCCTTCAAAAATCAGTTGACCAAAGTTGACCTTTTGACTTTGAAAAAAAGTTAAAAAAAGAATATTCCAAGGAATATTTTGGGAATATTCCTCGAAATATTACCTAGAATATTCCCCAGAATATTCCATCTGGTTGAATGAGTCTTCAACATTTGACAGCATTATATTGGTTGGTGGTTTGACTTTTTGGTTTTCTGACCAATTACGGGCTACCATGTGGTAGGCCCGGACGCTGCCACGTGGTCCCCTGGTCGGAGAAATTGTGGTTGTGTAAAAATGTTTGGGTCTTTATAGGATTCGAACCGTGGTCGACAGTTTAACAACAGACAAGCCTGACTGTTCAGGCACGAGGTGTTACTTAACATCTATAGAACGCAATGCATATTTGAAGTTTGCTTTAGTTTTCATTGGGCGGCAAAAGGGGCCAACCTCCATACACCATAGAACCAAGTGCTGTAACCATGGCGTAAAGGCCTTAACATTGCAGCTCCAACGATTAAACAGTTAACCAAACCTTTAAATGTGACCATGACATAAAATAAATGCCGTAGTTTGGGAAATGCGATTTAAACAACAGTTAGTGCAGGGGTGGTCACATGCCACCCTGCCTAACATTTAATTTAACACTAACCACCTACCCAATTTAGCACCATTCCACCTTTTCTGGATTTATGCCATATTTGGCGCTCCTAACTGCAATTAGCCCAAATTTGGTGGGGTTTTCAAGTGACATTGGGCAAAAAGTCATTTTGAACATAACTTCTTCAATATTGAACCAATTTAGACGAAATTTTGGTCAATTTGGGGTATTCTGAGCATTATAGAGAGTTTGGGACAGGTTGCAAAGCTAAAATAGGTGTTATTCAGCCATTTTTTCTTCAAGGAAGAGGAAATAGCCACCAGGGCCATCAGGGAAATGGAGCTGTATTGGCATATACTTCACTGTTTGAGGTGAAACAAAAGCCATTTTTAGCCTATTTTTGTCTTCTAAAGTCAATTTCACAGCTATTTTTTCCTGTTTAGGCATATTTCTCACTGTATAACCAATTTGAGCAACTTAATAGAGCAAGGACATGCCTATTGGGAGCCTTGGACCTGGCAGATGTAGCCCAAGAGGGGTGAACTGCCTCATCATGTTGTTGTGTTATGTTATGGTGAAGTTTATCTGCTATGTATTTCTAATTTAATATGCTAAACAGATAATTTAATTAACATTCCCTCACACATAAGACTCAAAAACCTTATTAAAAACACTTAGTTTAATTTGCAAGACATGGAGAATACTTTGAACACTTAATTAAATGGAAATGGATACTTTTCATAGCATTAAAAATAGTTCCATTTTCAGATCAGATGGTATCAGAGCTCAGTATTTGAGACTTAGGAGCTAGAGTTTTACTCAACATTTGTTTTGTGCAAAGATATAGTTGATTGTTTGCAAGTTTTGATGCTTGCTAGGCTTAAACTCAAGAGAGATGAAGGACACTTGGTTGGTGCACAAAGTAATCCACAACCAAGAAGGGCTAGAGAGCCACTTCCAAGAGCCATTGAAGAAGCCTCAAACAAGTCTTCAAGAGAAGGAGAAGCTCCTGCAGATATTGATCCCAAAGAAGAAGAACAGGTATTCTGTAAAGCTTTCCTAGACATGACAGAGATGGTGAGGATACTCCACCAAGAAAGGAATGATAGTCTTGTTGAAGAAGGGTCTAGACACCAGAAAGAAGGAGAGGGTTCTTCAGGAGGAAAGAAAATTGATGTCAAGTCAAAGAAAGGACACGGAGGTAATGGTGATCCACCATCCCCATCTTCATCCTCTTCCTCTACATTGTCATCCTCTATTTCGGTGAATCAATCTCACAAGTCTAAAACCTCTGGTAAAAGTTCATTTTTAAAGCTTGATGTTAAATTTGAGTTGCCTATGTTTATTGGTAAGGTTAATGCAGAGAAACTTTACAATTGGATAATATAGTTGGAATTTTATTTGAGGATGCAAAACCTTCATGAAGACGACACCAAGATTCAGTTAGCCTCTTTGAGAATGGAAGGAGCAGCATTGGTATGGTGGGAAGCCAAGACCAAGGATGAAATTGAAAAACATGGTAAGATCACTTTATCATGGGCTGAATTTATTTCTGCAATTAAGCAACAATTTTGTCCATTAGCTCATTTAAAAAAGGCTATCATGAATTGGCAAAGTTTTAGACAACTTAAGGGACAAAGTGTTCAAGATTACACTCAAGAGTTTAGACGAAGGGCTTTATTACTTGGAATTGATTTTCATAGCCAAGAGACTTTGCTGAAATATATAGGTGGTTTACACAATTATCTTATTCATGCTATCCTTATGTTCAATCCTACTAGTCTAGATGAGGTTTGTGTACAAGCCACGCATTTAGAGGCTAGAGGTAAACAATATTTTGATGGGAGTGAGGATAGTGAATTTAAAGGCAAAGGTAGAAAAAGAAATGCAAACTCTAGTAAAGAAAAAGGAAATCTCTTTTGTAAAAATTGTTCCAAAACAAGCCACGATGAAGACCATTGTTGGAAACTTCATCCAAAGCTGAAGCCAAAAAAATTTAAAACCAAAGATAAGGCCAAAGAAAAAGGCAAAACAGTTGCAAATGCTCAACAAGACTTAGGGTCTAAATTAGGTGATGAAACTAAAAGCATAGCCATGATATTAAAGAACATAAAGGGGAAAGAGATTGTAAAGGAAACAAATCCCAGTTCTAGCACTTTAAACTGTCACATAGAAGCTCCAAAAGAAGAGAGGAGGATAGAGTTGTTTCATGTGAGGATAATAGCCAAACACACAAAGATAGACACACTATTTGACAGTGGGTCACAAGAAAATCTCATCTCATAAGACTTAGTCCAGAAGTTGAAACTTGAGACCATTCCACCTCCAAAGCCATATCCACTTGGATGGATTTGCAAGGATGCTAATTTACAAGTCTCAAGAAAGTGCATGTTGCACTTCGCCATAACAGCTCATTATGTTGATTTGGTTGAATTAGATGTGGTACCACTTGACATTACAGGTGTGGTGTTGGGTAGTCCGTACTTATGTGACAGAAAAACGATCTTCCATTGCCATGAGAACAAGTACCATTTGTTCAAGGATGGTAAGGATTTTATTGTGAGAGCACATCGGAAGAAGCTAGAATCATCTTTAGTGAATGTAGGGCAATTGAAAAGGCTTGTCAATGCAAGTCAAAATTTGACTTTGTTGATGATTAAGAAAAGAGATTTTGTACATAATCCTTTTCATGTTATTTCTGGTGTAAATGATGATATTTTTTAGTCTGAAATCAGGTCGTCTTTGGAACAAGATGACAAGATGTTGCAGAAAGTGCCTTTGGTGTCGATCGTTGTAGAGAACAAAGTGTCGGTGCAAGGTGGTGCAAAAATCCAAGAGAGGGTAAGGCATGCAAGAAAAGAGGGCAAAAAGTTTAGCATGGGTCATTGCTAGTTTCAGAATGGCAGATTGGTATGGCGAGAAAACTTGGTTGGGAATCGACACAAGTACATGGCTCATTCGGCAAAAATTCGCCATGAGGAAAGTTGGAAAGGTGAATCTCAATTTCAGTTTCCTTTGAAGGTAGACCATTGTAGGAACAGTATGATTTCTGAAAATTATAGTTTATGTTCTGAAAATTTCAAAAATTTGCATCATGACTCAGTCAAGGTTAGCAACAGTCGGTTAGCGGATTCAAGGAAGAATTTATCTTTTTATGAGAATCTCAATTTGATGAAGTCAGGAATATTTCAATGATTTAAGGTTGGAAGAGTGAAGAATTAGTCTCCTTATCTTCAATTTATGTAATTCAAAGAGCTTTTGGGGTCCAAAAGCTTCCCATTTGGGAGGTGTGATCAAGAGATCATGTCCAAGTTGAAAAAATGCTCAAAAATGAAAGTGTTCAAAATTGGTTTCAACTTGAACGATCGGAAAGACCTCATCGATGCGATTCTGGTGCCGCGAATGGGACTCAAATCCGACGTCATATGTGAAAGTTATGAAGGTTTGAAGTCTCCATTATCCTTCAAAAATCAGTTGACCAAAGTTGACTTTTTGACTTTGAAAAAAATTAAAAAAGAATATTCCAACAAATATTTTGAGAATATTCCTCGAAATATTTCAGGAATATTCCTTGAAATATTCCCCAGAATATTCCATCTGGGCGAATGAGTCTTCGACATTTGGCAGCATTATATTGGTTGGTAATTTGACTTTTCGGTTTTCTAACCAATTACGGGCTACCACGTGGCAGGCCCAGAGGCCGCCACGTGGCCCCCTGGTTGCAGAAATTGTGGCTGTGTTAAAATGTTTAGGTCTTTACAGGATTTGAACCGTGGTCGACAGTTTAACAATGGACAGGCCCGATCATTCGAGCACGAGGTGTTACTTAACATCTATAGAACACAACGCATATTTGAAGTTTCCATTAGTTTTCGTTGAGCGGCAAAGGGGGCCAGCCCCCATACACCATAGAACCAGGCATTGTAACCATGGCATAAATGCCTTAACATTGCGGCTCTGTTGTAGCCTCTACAACACCCTCCAAAAAACCCCACTTCAAAATTTTTTCAAGCCCCTTGACTTAAAGAAAAACTAAGTAAAGAGTCCAGAAGGCTAAGTCGCAAAGTCGCAAAACTTCATTTTTTGGAAAACCGTGACCCCGCGACCCTGAGGTCACAAGGTCGCGAGGTCGCATATCTCTCTGATCACCCAAATTTCAACTTCGCGACCTCATTAAATGCTTGCACGTTCGACCTTTTTATATAAATCAAGTCGCTAGGTCGCATTTTTCATATGCAGCGAATAGAAAGAAACAGCTCTGACAGGTCGACTGGCGCGCGATTTTCTCGGGTAAGTTGCCATTTTCCCTCCTGTTGTTTCCTTTTTGGTTATTCTTGCCATTTCCCTGTATCCCTCAGCCTTTAAATTTTCATTTTCCTCAGCTATTGTTTGCATTTCTTACTTAGGGTTTCCTTTTGATTCCAATCTTCACCACACTTGCCCCAAACTCATCACAATTTCTTGTCTAGCTTCTCATGGTCTTTTCCCTACTCCAAAAGCTATCCCTTGACTCTGTCTGGACCCATTTAGCCTTGTGTTTTTCTAGTTAAAGGGAAAAACGCTCCACGCCGTGCGCGCCCAAAACCCCCCGGCAAGCCCTAGCGCGACTTGCGACCCCACGACCCAGCAACCCAGTCGCAAGGTCGCAAAGTCGCATTTCCGATTTTTCCCGAAATTTGTGACCCCGCAACCCAGCGACCCAGTCGCAAGGTTGCAAAGTCGCATTTTCGATTTTTCCCAAAATTTGCGACCCAGTCGCAAGGTCGCAAGGTCGCATTTTCTTCTTTTTCCACAATCCACGACCCTGCGACCTAGTCGCAAGGTTGCAAGGTCGCACCTTGGCCATTTCTTACAACCTGTGACCCCGCGACCCAGTAGACCACTTATTCAGTTTTTCCTGTGTCCTAGTGAAGTAATTGATAAACTTTAATTGTTTTTGCATCATCATGGCGTCCTTCTTATCTTGGGATTATTTCATGAACATGACAGGTGAATTTGAAGCAGATTTGGAGTGTATACCTGTCCTCTCAGATTCCAGCGATATGGGACCACCAGCGTCCTAGAAGAAAGACAAGCACGTGGCAGTGGAAGATACAGAAACGGACATGCAAATATCCCCACCGCCGATATATAGAGATACCCTTTGCACCTTTGCCAAAGGGGACAACATGCGATGGTACCACGTGTACCAGGAGTTCGCCAAAACGGAATTCCTGGAATACCTCCCCGATCGGGAGATATACTCAAATGTGAAAAGGTCCAAACTCCATCTCGCAGGTACTCATCCGGAAATATTCTCATGCCCATAGATGATGGATTGGATCATATAGAAAATAGATCCCAAGAAGTTCATGATCAAAGATAGCGAGGGCAAGGCTTTTGCAATGCTAAAAGGCTCTGATGCCCATGTGTATTATTCTTTACCAGAGTGGGAAGAATATTTCATAGAAGAATGGGCCGTTAGTCGACACCATAAGGCAATGGTGGGAGGAGCCCAAGAAGTTTAAGGTCAAGAAAGACCAGGAATACCCAGTGGCGAGCCTCAGGAAAGTGTACAAATTAGTGGCTACCCTACTTTGCAGATTGTACGGGCGGCCGAACGCCACTACCTTCAACGGCTCATGGGAAACTATCATGGAATAACTCACAGTGTATAGCACCCGTTTCAACTGGGCAAACATATTGATAACCTCCATTCACACAAATTTATCCTCGGCATTGGCGCCAAATGAAGGAATGCCTTCCGAATTTTATATGGCCTCTTATCTATTGGATGCCGTCTGTGTGAGGTTGCACTTTGAAGGATGGGAACATAACTGGGATCCCAAACAGACCCGTGCCATTCATCTGCAAACCAGGGTGTTTTGGGAATCCCGGTATAAAACAGACATAGAGCCGATCTCCCAAGTGTTCATCCCTGCTCTCTACAAAAAACTATTCAGCCAAGACACTCCCTGCATGTCTTGGTGAGCGATGGAGATGCTTAGCAAAGTGGCGCATTGGTTCCCTTTAACCAAATATACAATCATCCGAGTCTTTTGCTCATTCAGGGCACCACATGCTCTGCCTCGTTTTGTTACAGACAAAGTGCTCATGCAGGAGGTCTATTTCCAAATGTCGTGAGGTTTCTCCAGGGTCCTGTCCAGAGGCAAGAAGAAGTTATGGCCCGCTCTACCCCTCACTATTGGCTCATACACAGTTAAATACTTCACAGAGGTAGAGGCAGAGGGAGAAGAGATGAAAAGCTATCACTTTAGGGCTTTAGAGTACCGAACATACGACCCAGAGAGGATAGTTCCTGAACATTGCAAGAAGGCTAAATTCAAATGGAATTATCAGCATACTGAATGCCCAAGAGAGGATGAAAGGAGGAACTGGTACAATGCAGATAGGCAATATGCCCCGGGGGTGGACCCTGGCCAAGAAGACCCGGATGACCAAACTTTGGAAGCAAGGGGTCGTGAATTAGGAGGTGCTCCTTCCTCTCTAGCTAAGAAGCCTCGAACCACTATAGGGCAAAGTACCTCTATCCAACAAAAAGAAATGGAGGCCAAAGCCCAGCAAGAGAGAGAAAATAAAATGAAAGAGGACGAGGAGAAGCGCAAGAAGAGCTCAAGGGCAAAATAGAAGAAGAAGCAAGCCGAGGAGGCCAAGAAGGAGAAAGAGAAAAAAGAAGCTGAGGTGGCAGCTAAACAGGAACTCAAGAAAGAGCTAGATAGAGTGGAAGCTGAGTAGGACGCAGCAGCTGAGCGGAAAAGGAAGGCCGAATTACAAGTAGCGGTGGAAGAAGAGCTCAGGCAAAGGAAAGAACATGAGAAGGCTGAAGCCGAATGCCGACAGAGGGAAGAAGAGGAAAAGAAAAAGAAACAAGAAGAGGATGAAATGCTAGAGGATACCGAGGTGTCTCCCCTTGAAATACCCCTGAGCGGTACATGAACCTTGCTCCCCGATGTCAGTTCCCCCTAGAGGTAAGAGGAGGAAGTCTTTGACCTCACCAGGCTCACATTTGATCAATTCTATTTCAAAATTCGGCAAGAAAAGAGAAGGTGCCTAGCGCAAAATCCGTCCGCTGCATCCACAGTCGCAACCGGAAAAGACATAGCCCTTGACACCAGGACTAATCCCATGATGATAGCATCAGCTGGCACAGATTTCACTGCAGCCACGGAAGAAAATGTGACTAGAATGAGTAGAGAGATCATTTCTCTACAAAATAGACTGCAAGAAGTAGAGCAGCGGGGAAAAAGGGCAGAACGGGAAAGGGCGGCATTGAGAGAGGAGGTCCAACAACTCCAAAGAAAAACTCCCCCTATCAATGAAGTTCCACTTGCCATTCTAAAGGAATTCGACACATTAGAGGTGACCATGAGGCAAGTGTATGGGGAAATGTTCACCATAAAACAAACAGTTGCCCCATTGGTAAGAGTGCAAGCGGAGACTAAGCAGAAGCACGAGCAGCTGAAAGAGGCCTCAACTACCTTGGATCGAATGATGGACTGGACAGCACGGTATCCCCAAGCCCTTGAGCATTTTCCGAGGAAGGATTGGATTCATACGCAAGATGCCAAGGTCCAAATCCAAATGAAAATGTAGTCCAAGGATAAGCTATCCAAGGATTTGGACAAATTAATGTCTGCCTACGAACACCTAATCAGCAGCATCGACTAAATGCACACCCTTCACCACATTCCTTCATTGGGGGCACTGGACGAGGCGAAAACCTGGGATCAGTTAGACCAAGAGATCCAGTCATTTCTGTAGCCCATTAGGCAAGCTGCTGGCACTCCTGATCTTGCAGCATCACGAGAAAACCTGGGCCAGTTTCTTGTCACGCCAGTATGGTTTACACCA
This sequence comes from Pinus albicaulis, assembly GCA_034641835.2. NCBI lineage: Eukaryota > Viridiplantae > Streptophyta > Pinopsida > Pinales > Pinaceae > Pinus > Pinus albicaulis. Next base: position 928,944,975 of record CM076584.1, read on the forward strand.
AGCTAGCCTCTCTTTCAAACCAGATCTCATAGAAGAAGGAAACTCTAATCCCAAATTCTTTGGAGTGCATGCATCGGTTGAAAGAGGAGGTCCCTCTACTTTCTCCCATTGCAGCAGAATATCAGACCTGGCAAGACTTCCTCAAAGGGAAGTAGATAGATGCTCCTAACCTCTCAATTTCATGCTCATCTTCATAACTCAGTAGCAGTAGGTCGCAGGTTGCACTGCCCAGTGGGTTGTAGGTCGCACCGCCCAGTAGGTCGTAGGTCGCACTCACCAGCCAGGTCGCAGGTCGCAGTTTTCTCCCAGGTCGCAAGGCAACTCAACCGGCGGGCAGACGAAGAGTCAGGAAGCCCAAAGGGCAAGTTTTGATCTATAAAACCCCTTCTGAGGAAAATTTAATGGATCTTCTTTTTTTGGAATCAAGAGCTACAGAGCATTGTATTTGAAGATAACACTCTTTTGGCATATGAATACAAATACTTGTTGAAACTCCTTTTGGATCTGATGTGTTTTGTTGTGCGAACACTATGAGTATTTCTTTACAGTTTCAGAACATCTTTTGATTAATGAAACTGCACTCTTTAATGGCATCATTTACGCATTATGGTTTCCTGTATGTTTGTTAATGATGTTCAGATTGATTGCTTGCTTAATAGATGTTAGTGACTTTGTTTATTAGCATTTCATTTTATCTTTCAGAAAGCGAAGGGGCATCTCGCCATGAAGAACTGTTTCTTTTGTGGTCAGAATACCCTACAAGCATAACCCCAAAGATGTGTTGTTAACAACATCTCCTTCGGCGTGTATGCTTTATTATTTGTCTTGCTATGCATAGTGTTATATACGTGTTTTAATGCATCGACCATGTATCTTGTATCATGTGAATAAGCGTGTGTCCACAGGTTTGATCGAGTTCTTTTGAGACCAAAGGGAAGGTGATGTAAGCGGTAGCCAGACCCACACCCCGGACGGGATCCTTATCCCAAACGGTTCAAGGTCTGATTGGGACTTTATACCAGGGAGATCCCCTACTGTTGGCTGGACAAATTTTCCAGTCAACAGAATTGGCGCTAGAAGGAGGGCCTGAATGGCATCCACTCAGCATACAACCAACATTCCATCACAAACTCCCCATGGGGAGGTCATAAATGATGATGTTATCCCTCCCCCGTTGGAAGATATTCCAGGGGAGGAGGTTCCATATCAGGAAATTACCAGAGAACAGCTGAGAGCCTTGCACCCAGCTACCCGCAATCTCATCAGGGATTTGCGATATGCCCCAATCATGGGTTTCTTGACCCATACTAGGACCCCAGCTGAAAACATCACTCGTAATGGTGCCCTAGTGAGTACCATACCCCAGTTAGTGAATCTCATGGTTGAATACCTCGCCACCGCTGCTCAGGGTGACGAACCGATACCCGAGCTCCAAGACGGCGATGAGCAAGAATTTGGTCCCACCGAACCTTTCCCCAACCCTTGGCCCAACGAAGCCCAACCTAACAACAACCAGGCACACCCCCCACCTGGGGGAGCTGATGGAGATAGAGGCCGAGGGAACGAAGGAGAGGGAAGTAGAGCCCGCAGGAATGAAGGTGAGGGGAATAGAGCCCGCAGAAACGAAGGCGAGGGAGATAGAGCCTGCCGGACTGGAGGTAGAGGAGATAGAGGCCGAGGCCAAGGACACCATGCCAACCACTATCGCCTAAACCCAAATAGGCCGCCTATCCACAACTGGGGATATCTCAGAGCCTTTGCCTACCATGAGAGATAACAAGATGAACACTCTCGCCATGAGGGAGGAGCATCAGTGTCAGGTACAGGGAGTGAATCTGAGCCTGATTTTAGGCACCACCAGCAGGCTAGGAGAGTGCAACCACTCGCCTGGACGACCCAGTCCCCATTAGATCTTTTGGGACCCCTCCACGACCTGCCTAGGCACACTGAGAAACACCTCCCCAAGTTTGATCCCAAGAAAGGAACCTTGGTCGAGGATCATATAAGAAGCTTATGTCTTTCCCTGCAAATCATGAGGGTTCAAACAGATGACGTTGCTTGCCACCTGTTCCCACATACTCTCGAAAACAAAGTGGCCACCTGGTACCACTCTCTCCCAAGTGCCTCTATTACATCATGGGACCAGTTCCGTCGCGTTTTCTTGCAGAAATTTTCTGAGGACAAAACCCCTTCCATGCTCCTCACGGAGTTAAGTACCATTAAGTACCATAAGAAAGATAAGGTTAGAGACTTCAATCAGCGCTTTGCCACCATATTGCAAAATTTTCCCCCAAACCTGGCGTTGGACGACTCTATCACCATAGACTATTATACAAAAGCTCTCCCCAGGGATATCGTCGTCTTCGTAAAGCGCGAAGCTCGGCCCACCCTCACAGCCAACTACGCAGCCACACTCACTGTAGAAAGAGACATGCTTTCTATAGGAGCCATCGATCATGAGGGGAGAGATGACCACAAACCAATCGCGAAAAAGGGTCAGTCTGCCACAAACAAAACCATAGATAAGGATAAGGATGCTTTTGACTTTGAGAGTATAGCAAAGACCCTCAAGCTATTTACAAATGAAGTCTCTGACCTGAAGAGGAAGGGTATAGAATCCACGACTAGTGCCAAGGCACCTAAGCCCTTTTTCAGAAAGAGCAACCCCAACACCAGCCGACCTCCATCCAACCCGAACACTCTTCTCAACATGGAAGAGATAGGAAAAGATAACTTCTGTTCATTCCACCAGGTTTCCCACTCTGAAAAAACATGCCCACAATGGATTGGCAGCATGAATACAGTAGTAAACCAGCTTCTGGATGATCAAACCCCAGGGGATGTGGAGGAGGATGATGTTTCCGACCACAATGAAGATTTACCCCTGGATGAAGAACCAGCATCCTCGGTTCTTGCATTCGACATTATCCGTGGGGACAACAATCTTACCGTCACTGATATCAACATGGCAGACAATCCTAAGGCCCCTTCCATAAGAAACTACAGCCTTAGGAGCAAAGGACCGGTCCCCGAACCATCCTTTGAGGAGAAGAAAAGGGCTTTCTTAAAGAAAATTCTGCCGCCAGGGAATGAACAACAAGCTGCCCCTAAGAAGCCCACCAATGACAACACCCGAGCAAATCAAAAGAGCAAGCTCCCGATGGGGTCCCCCACAACCACTACCGAGCCTTGTCCTCAATTTGATTCCATATATAACATTGTAGAGGACATGAAGAAAACTAGAGCTAACATCTCCCTCTACGAGCTTGCCCACATCACGAATCAATGAGAACTCATTCTTAAAGCCTTTGCCAATACCTCAACTACTAAGCCTGTGAGAAACACGTTCGCACAACCTAATCCAGGTGTTTAGTCTATCGTAAATGCCATCAATGCAAATTCCAAGGGGTCTACTCCTCCTTTCCTCTTGTCTTTTGAGATCTTCAACTTCAACATCCATAACTGTCTAGTTGACTCCGGCGCGTCCACAAACGTCATGCCCCTATCTTTTTGTAAGAAGCTGAACATTTGCCCAGAAAAAACTGATTCAACTTGACAGATCTCAGGTGCCAGCTGTAGGAGAACTGAATAACTTCATCATCCACCTTTTGTCCGATTCTAGAGTCCACCAATGTATTTACATTGTAGTCGTTGACATTCTGGAAGCCTACAGCCTGTTACTTAGCAAGGATTGGTCCAGCAAACTGCAAGGATACTTTGCCACCGACTGGTCCCACCTGTGGCTTCCTTACAAGGGCCAGAATAACCAAATCAGGGTCGAAATCGAGCCTTATATGAAATATACCGTGACTGATCTGGACGCTACTAACGAACCCATCATTTTTGCCCATGAGGAGCTTGGCATGTGCTTCTTGGAAGCCATTTTTGGATGTTATCATCCTCCTCAGTCTCCAGTAGACCCCGAGGTCCAGTCTGAACTTACACTTTTCGCAGAAGACCAAGCCACTCCCGTCTCTCACCAAGCTGAAGTCCTGCCCCAACCTACGACATCGAAAGAGCCAGAAAGTGACATGTGGACCCTGTACTATGACGGTTCCAAAACCCATGACGGAGCGGCTTGAGTTCCAGTGCACAAACAATACTGCTGAATATGAAGCTCTGATCCTTGGACTCAAGAAGTCATTGGATTTAAAGGTAAGGTGCTTACAAGTTATTGGAGATTCCGAGATCATTACTCAGCAGGTACGTAATACCATTCATTGTTTTTCTTCGCATTTAAAATCTTATCAGCAAGAGGTATGGCGTCTTATTTCTTCTTTCAATGCTTTTGGAATTAAATCTATTCTTAGAATGCACAATGCAGTAGCTGATACTCTGGCTAATGCTGCTGCTAGATTTACCCCTTTGAGGGATGGATTTTCTATTGAAGTTATATATAGACCCTACGTGCCAGAAAATATTACTAATTTACGCGTTTTTGATGATGATCAACAGATATTGGAGTTTATGCTCAACACTGAAGTATTCAAAGACGCGGCAATTGATGAGGCGGATCACGACCAAGCCTTGCAGGAAGAGCATGACAAACACAAGGAAAACCCCATGCCCAAGGGGATAGTGTCACTTGAAAAGCTCTTCGACCTGCAAAGCCGATTCCACGGCCCCCCAAATACCAAGGTACAAAGTTCCATTTTGGCACATCGGCAAGTGAATTTGGGATCAGAGGAGGACCCGAAGTTCATTAACCTCGGGAAAGATTGTACCGACGAAGAGACGCAGGCATTCACCCAACAATTTCGGAAGTATCGAGACGTATTTTCTTGGACGTATGATGATTTATGTACGTACAATACCCGGATTATTCAGCACGTCATACCCATGAAGGAAGGTGTGAAGCCATTCCAACAAAAGCTCAGAAAAGTACAACCTACTTTGGAACCGATGATTCTGAAAGAACTCAAGAAGCTGTTGGATGCACGCATTATCTTCAAATTTTGTCACTCCACACAAGTATCAAATTTGGTCCCGGTATGGAAGAAGTCCGGTGAGATCCGCTTATGTGTGGATTTCCGAAATTTGAATCGAGCCTCAAACAAATAAAATTACCCAGTGCCACCTATAGAACAAATATTGCAAGATGTGTCTGGATCTGAGATGTTCTCCTTGTTGGATGGGTTCTCTGGTTACAACCAGGTGCTGGTAGCTGAACCAAACAGATTGAAAACTACCTTTCGGACCAAATGGGGAACATTCGCTTTCAGGCGCATGCCTTTCGGATTGATTAACGTGGGGGAAACTTTCCAACGGGCCATGGATATAGCTTTTCATGGTTTGATAGGGCAGAGCGTGGTAGCCTATTTGGATGACATCACTATGTTTTCAAAACACCGGGGCGATCATTTACGCCACCTCAAGAAAATCTTCGAGAGGTGCAGGAAGTACAGGATTTCACTCAACCCGAAAAAGAGTGTTTTCGCTATGGCGGAAGGGAACTTGTTGGGCCACATTATAACTAAGCAAGGCATTGTAGTAGATTTAGAGCAGGTGAAAGCTATTGCCCGTATTCCCCCGAGCAGTAAGAAAGCAATGCAATCTTTCCTGGGGAAGATCAATTTTGTCTGCAAGTTCATATCAGATTTCGCCCAGATAGTTAGGCCTTTGCAGAGGATGATCAAAAATAATGCAGTGTTCAAATGGAACCTGCCAGAGAAGGAGGCTTTCGACAAAATCAAGCAGGCCATAGCTGAAGCGCCATTCCTTCAAAGTCTAGATTTTAGCAGAGGCTTTATCCTGTATACTTTCGCTTCAAATTCATCACTTGCAGCTGTCCTCACGCAGAAGGATGACAACAATGACGAGCGGCCCATTTCCTTCATGAGTACTAGTTTACAAGGAGCTGAATTGAACTACCCTGAAATAAAAAAGCAAGCCTATGCAGTCTACAAAGCAGTCAAGCATTTCAGGCCCTACATCTTGAAAAACCGCGTCACGATTTTCGTTCCACACCCAGATGTCCGCTCACTATTTGTGCAGCAGGAGCTAGGCGAGAGGCAAAGCAACTGGGTGGCGTGCCTACAAGAGTATGATTTAGAGTTTAAACTAGCACACACTGTTAAAGGACAAGGGTTATCCCAAATGGCTGCGGAGGCTGCAAGTTCCCATGGAGTTGAAGAATAGTGTTGGGAACAAGAAATCGATATGTACCAGAGTGACCACGTGCCTCAGCAGAGTAGCCCTTCTTAGTACTCTGACATTTCAGGATACTTAGCCCAGGGTACCCTAGACCCAGCTCTAACTGCCTAACAGAAACGCGCGATAAGACTCAAAGCTGCATCTTACTAGCTGATCTAGGGGAAAATTTTCAAGAAACATTATGATGGGGTCATTTTATGCTGCTTGGAACATGATGAAGCGCAGAAAATCTTGACCGAGCTGCACGACGGACCAGCTGGAGGTCATTTTTCTGAAGATACCATTGCCCATAAGATAAGGCGCGCAGGATACTATTGGCCAACCCTTTTCAGAGATGCGCATGCATATGTCCGGAAGTGCATCCAGTGCCAGAAATTTGCAAACCGAGAAGCGCGACCAACCACCCCCTTACTATCAGTAGCAGTGGAAGAACCTTTTCAACAGTGGGATTTGGACATCATTGGCGAAATCATACCTCACTCTTCAAAGAAACACCAGTATATTCTTACAGCTACTGATTATTTCACCAGGTGGGTCGAAGCAGCACCTTTACGCCAAATCAATGATCAGGAGGTAATATAATTCGTCACTCATTCCATCATCACCAGGTTTGGTGTTCCGACTTCCTTGGTTTTTGATAATGCAACTTACTTTTCATCTTTTAAATTATATGATTTTTCTCTGGAAAACAGTATTTTTCTTAAAGATTCTGCAAATTACTATCCCCAAGGAAATGGTTTAGCTGATTCAACCAATAAAAATCTGATCCACATCATTAAGAAGACCCTGTTGTCCCACCAGCGCAACTGGCACAACGCCCTTCACAATGCACTTTGGGTCGACCGTGTCACGCCCAAGTCCTCCCTAGGCACCTCTCCATATTTTCTCGTGTATGGAAAAGAAGTTGTTCTTCCTCCCCATTTATCTCTCCCTACCCTTTAGCTGTCCCAAGAATGTCATGGTACCCCATGCCCTACCTTGCAGACTCGGATCGACACCCTATTGAAGTTGGAGGAGGAAAGACAAAAAACCCAGGAAAAGTTCGCCATCCACCAAAGCCGAATCAAGAGATGGTTTGATACAAAATCCACAGGGAATAAAAAATTTGAGGTAGGAGACCTAGTCCTGAAGTGGGATAAAGCTCACGAAGAAAAGGGAAAACATTCCAAGTTTCAAGCACTATGGACAGGTCCTTTCCAAGTTAAGGAGAAATTAGGTTCCCACACGTTTAGACTACAAACTCTTGAGGGAAAAGTCGAGGTCCTCTCGGTAAATGGCCATGACCTCAAACATTACTTCAGTTAGCAGCCCTTAGAGGGTTATCTTATCCTTGCACCATAGTTTCCGTTTTCGCTCCTTTTGTCAAAAAAAAAAAAAAATTGTTGTAAAAATGGAAGGGCTTGTCAGAGCCACGCAATTGGTGCGCTGCAACAAGTTCTGTGCTGATGGGAGTCCTTTTCCCGATAGACACAGAGGTGGTAAAATCTCGCTTGTTATTGGCACCTAAAAGTAGCACATGACCTTGCTCAAGCCATCAAGCGGGAGGAGCCCACCTAACAAGTTTGAGAGGGTGTCTGCAAAAGGAAAGTGTGATACAGTAGTAACTAGATCGGAAGGGAATAGAGGTACTCCATGTTACTCCAGCGCATCCGGGAAAAACCAAAGTTCTCATATCAGACCAGGAGCAACCTCTATGCAAGTAAAATAAGTCAGGATCCCTCATCCGCCCAGGCAAAAATTGCCCATCTCAAATAAGTGCCACGAGCATATCTAAATAAGTGCCCTAGGCACATTCGAAATAAGTGCAATAGCACACTAATAAAGGGTAAAGGATTGAGAAAGGCTTCCTGCGTAGAGAGGTGATGTAACAACTTCGTCAGGGTACTGACCAGGCTCGCCGGCAGCGGAGCAACATTTATGACTCCTAGGCAGTGACTCTGTCGGGACCGAGAGATTCGCTGGCAGCGGAGCAACATGATGGGGACAAAATAACCATACTGGATCCTGTAGCCGCCTGGAGTTCTCCAACCCTTTCGGTCCGGAGACCAGAAGGAATGAAACTCAGTTAAGCAGCACCCGAACAAGCCAGAAGGCCAAGCAACCCCGTAAGGTGACGAAGGCAGGGTAGTGTTGACTTCCAAGGTAAAAGAACAACTAGTGAAGGCCCCTCCCTCCTCCCCTCTAGGGCCGACCATCGGCAGAGACTCTGAATTCGACCAGTGAATCGCCATTTGTTGTAGCCTCCACAACACCCTCCAAAAAACCCCACTTAAAAATTTTTCGGAGCCCCTTGAACTTAAAGAAAAAAGTAAGTAAGGAGTCCAGAAGGCTAAGTCGCAAGGTCGCAAAGCTCAATTTTTTGGAAAACCGCAACCCCGCAACCTTGCGACCCCGCGACCCTGAGGTCGCAAGGTCGCGAGGTCGCATATCTCTCTGATCACTCGAATTGCGACTTCGCGACCCTCATTAAATGCTCGCACGTGCGACCTTTTTATATAAAGGAGGTCGCTAGGTCGCACTTTTCATATGCAGCAAATAGAAATAATCAACTCTGATAGGTCGACTGGCGCGCGATTTTCCCAGGTAAGTTGCCATTTTCCCTTCTGTTGTTTCCTTTTTGGTTATTCTTGCCATTTCCCTGTATCCCTCAGCCTTTAAATTGTCATTTGCCTCAGCTATTGTTTTCATTTCTTACTTAGGGTTTCCTTCTGATTCCCATCTTCACCACACCTGCCCCAAACTCATCACAATTTCTTGTCCAGCTTCTCATGGTCTTTTCCCTACTTCAAAATCTGTCCCTTGACTCTGTCTAGACCCATTTAGCCTTATATTTTTCCAGTTAAAGGGAAAAACACTCCACGCCGCGCGCGCCCAAAACCCCCCGGCAAGCCCTAGCGTGACCTGCGACCCCGCGACCTAGTCGCCAGGTCGCAAGGTTGCATTCTCTCCAGTTTTCGAAACTTGCGACCCCGTGACCCAGCGACCCAGTCACAAGGTCGCAAAGTCGCATTTCTGATTTTTCTCGAAATTTGCGACCCCGCGACCCAGCGACCCAGTCGCAAGGTCGCAAACTCGCATTTCCAATTTTTAACGACATTTTCGACCCAGCAACCCAGCGACCCAGTCGCAAGGTCGCAAGGTCGCATTTTGTTCTTTTTCCACAATCCGTGACCCCGCGACCCTATGACCTAGTCGCAAGGTCGCAAGGTCGCACCTTGGCCATTTCTTACAACCTGCGACCCCGCGACCCAGTAGACCAGTTATTCAGTTTTGCCTGTGTCCCAGTGAAGTAATTGATAAAATTTAATTTTTGTTGCATCATCATGGCGCCCTTCTTATCTTGGGATTATTTCATGAACATGACAGGTGAATTTGAAGCAGATTTGGAGTGTATACCTGTCCTCTCAGATTCCAGCGATATGGGACCACCAGCATCCTGGAAGAAAGACAATCACGTGGCAGTGGAAGATACAGAGACAGACATGCAAATATCCCCACCACCGATATACAGAGATACCCTTTGCACTTTTTACAAAGGGGACAACATGCGATGGTACCACGTGTACCAGGAGTTCGCCAAAACGGAATTCCTAGAAGACCTCCCCGATCGGGAGATATACTCAAATGTGAAAAGGTCCAAACTCCATCTCGCAGGTGCTCATCCGGAAATATTCCCATGCCCAGAGATGATGGATTGGATCATACAGAAAATAGATCCCAAGAAGTTCATGATCAGGGATAGCGAGGGCAAGGCTTTTGTAATGCTAAAAGGCTATGACACCCATGTGTATTATTCTTTACCAGAGTGGAAAGAAGATTTCACAGAAGAATGGGTCGTTGCTCATGCAGTTCCTGTAGTCGACACCATAAGGCAATGGTGGGAGGATCCCGAGAAGTTTAAGGTCAAGAAAGATCAGGACCCAGTGGCGAGCCTCAGGAAAGTGTACAAATTAGTGGCTGCCCTGCTTTACAGATTGTACGGGCGGCCAGACGCCACTACCTTCAACGGCTCATGGGAAACTATCATGGAATACGTCACAGTTTATGGAACCCATTTCAACTGGGCAAACATATTAATAACCTCCATTCACACAAATTTATCCTCAGCATTGGCACCAAATGAAGGAATGCCTTCTGAATTTTATATGGCCTCTTATCTATTGGATGTTGTCTATGCGAGGTTGCACTTTGAAGGATGGGCACATAACTGGGATCCCAAACAAACCCGTGCCATTCATCTGCAAACCAAGGTGTTTTGGGAATCCCAGTATAAAACAAACATAGAGCCAATCTCCCAAGTGTTCATCCCTGCTCTCTACAGAAAACTGTTCGGCCAAGATGCTCCCTACATTACTTGGCGAGCGATGGAGATGCTTAGGAAAGTGGCGCATTGGTTTCCTTTCGCCGAATATACAATCATTCGAGTCTTTGGCTCGTTCAAGGCACCACATGCTCTGCCTCGTTTTGTTACAGACAAAGTGCTCATGCAGGAGGTCTATTTCCAAATGTCATCAGGTTTCTCCAGGGTCCTGTCCAGAGGCAAGAAGAAGTCGTGGCCCGCTCTACCCCTCACTATCGGTGCATACACAGTTAAATACTTCACAGAGGTAGAGGCAGAGGGAGAAGAGATGAAACGCTATCACTTTAGGGCTTTAGAGTACCGAACATACGACCCGGAGAGGATAGTTCCTGAACATTGCAAGAAGGTTAAATTCAAATGGAATTATCAGCATATTGAATGTCTGGGAGAGGATGAAAGGAGGAACTAGTACAATGCAGATAGGAAATATGCCCCGGGGGCGGACCCTGGCCAAGAAGACCCGGATGACCAAACTTTGGAAGCAACGGGTCATGAACTAGGAGGTTCTTCTTCCTCTCTAACTAAGAAGCCTCGAACCACTATAGGGCAAAGTACCTCTATCCAACATAAAGAAATGGAGGCCAAAGCCCAGCAAGAGAGAGAAAAGAAAATGAAAGAGGACGAGGAGAAGCGCAAGAAGGGCTCAATGGAAGAACAAAAGAAGAAGCAAGCTGAGGAGGCCAAGAAGGAGAAAGCGAAAAAAGAAGTTGAGGCGGCAGCTGAACAGGAACTCAAGAAAGAGCTAGACAAAGTGGAAGCTGAGCAGGCCATAGCAGCTGAGCAGAAAAGGAAGGTCGAATTACAAGCAGCAGTGGAAGTAGAGCTTAGGCAAATGAAAGAACATGAGAAGGCTGAAGCCGAACGCTGACAGAGGGAAGAAGAGGAAAAGAAAAAGAAACAAGAAGAGGATGAAATGCTGGAGGATACCGAGGTGTCTCCCCTTGATGTACCCTTGAGTGGTACACGAACCTCGCTCCCCGATGTTAGTTCCCCCCAGAGGCAAGAGGAGGAAGTCTTCGACCTCACCAGGCTCACATTTGATCAGTTCTCTTTCAAAATTTGGCAAGAAAAGAGAAGGTTCCTAGCGCAAAATCTGTCCGCTGCATCCACAGTCGCAACCGAAAAAGACATAGTCCTTGACACCAGGACTAATCCCGTGATGATAGCATTGGCTGGCACGGCTTTCGCTGTGGCCAAGGAAGAAAATGTGACTAGAATGAGTAGAGAGATCATTTCTCTACAAAATAGACTGCAAGAAGCAGAGCAGTGGGGAAAAAGGGCAAAACAGGAAAGGGCGGCATTGAGAGAGGAGGTCCAGCAACTCCAAAGCAAAAATCCCCCTGTCAATGAAGTTTCGCTTGCCATTCTAAAGGAATTCGACACATTAGAGGCGACCATGAGGCAAGTGTATGGGGAAATGTTCACCATAAAACAAACAGTCGCCCCATTGGTAAGAGCGCAAGTGGAGACTAAGCAGAAGCACGAGTAGCTGAAAGAGGCCTTGACTGCCTTGGTTCGAATGATGGACTGGACAGCACAGTATCCCTAGGCCCCTGAGCATTTTCCGAGGAAGGATTGGATTCATACGCAAGATGCCAAGGTCCAAATCCAAATGAAAATGCAGTCCAAGGATAAGCTATCCAAGGATTTGGAAAAAGTAATGTCTGCCTACGAACACCTAATCAGCGGCATCGACTCGATGCACACCCTTCACCACATTCCTTCATTGGGGGCACTGGATGAGGCGAAAACCTGGGATCAGTTAGACCAAGAGATCTAGTCATTTCTACAGCCCATTAGGCAAGCTGCTGGCACTCCTGATCTTGCAGCGTCACGAGAAAACCTAGGCCAGTTTCTTGTCACACCAGTATGGATTTACACCAAGCTAGCCTCTCTTTCAAACCAGATCTCACAAAAGAAGGAAACTCTAATCCCAAATGCTTTGGAGTGCATGCATCGATTGAAAGAGGAGGTCCCTCTAGTTTCTCCCATTGCAGCAGAATATCAGACCTGGCAAGACTTCCTCAAAGGGAAGCAGATAGATGCTCCTGACCTCTCAATTTCGCGCTCATATTCATAACTCAGTAGCAGTAGGTCGCAGGTTGCACCGCCCAGTGGGTCGCAGGTCACACCGCCCAGTAGGTCACAGGTCGCACTCACCAGCCAGGTCGCAGGTCGCAGTTTTCTCCCAGGTCGCAAGGCAACTCAACCGGCGGGCAGGTGAAGTGTCAGGAAGCCCAAAGGGAAATTTTTGATCTATAAAACCCCTTCCGGGGAAAATGTAATGGATATTATTTTTTTGGACTCAAGAGCTACAGAGCATTCTATTTGAAGATAACACTCTTTTGGCATATGAATACAAATACCTGTTGAAACTCCTTTTGGATCTGATGTGTTTTGCTGTGCGAACACTATGAGTATTTATTTACAGTTTCAGAACATATTTTGATTAATGAAACTGCACTCTTTAATGGCATCATTTACACATTATGGTTTCTTGTATGTGTGTTAATGATGTTCAGATTGATTGCTTGCTTAATGGATGTTAGTGACTTTGTTTATTAGCATTTCATTTTATCTTTCAGAAAGCGAAGGGGCATCTCGCCATGAAGAACTATTTCTTTTGTGGTCAGAATACCCTACAAGCATAACCCCAAAGATGTTTGTGTTGTTAAAAACATATCCTTTAGCGTGTATGCTTTATTATTTGTCTTGCTACGCATAGTGTTATATACGTGTTTTAATGCATCGACCATGTATCTTGTATCATGTGAATAAGCGTGTGTCCGCAGGTTTGATCGAGTTCTTTTGAGACCAAAGGGAAGGTGACGTAAGCGGTAGCCAGACCCACACCCCGGACGGGATCCCTATGCCAAACTATTCAAGGTCTGATTGGGACTTTCTATTGGGGAGATCCCCTACTGTTGGCCTGACAAATTTTCCAGTCAATAGAAACTTAGGTTCAGGTTTTGAGCAGGTTTGAACCTTTAATTTCTAACCTAATCTATCTACTGATAAGCCAAGTTTAAACAGTTTGGAAAATCGAATTCGCTATCCTATCAGCAGAAAATTTAAAACTAATTTGTCAAGATTAGGCTGTTTGACTAACTAGAAGTGTGTTTTGTAGGAGTGGCATTTAAGCTTGCACACTTTCAGATTTTTCTCTTTTTTGGTATGGGGTTGTACCTTTTTTGTTTTGACAATCTGCCCTCTTTTCTTTCTTTTCATTTTTTTTGTATTTTTTATTTTTACAACTTTGAATGCAATGGTGGATGAAATATTTATAGTGGAAAAAAGATAAAAAGGCTTTTGGAACATAACATGGATCAAGAGAAGTAATGCTTAAGCATCCTTCCATTGACAGGACCCCCAAACAGTTCTGCTCCATTCAACTCCTGCAAGAAAAATGCATTGTTACCAGCAGCTGAGTGAATAGAGTAAGGGCCAAGCCATTAGTGGTCAAATTTTCCATGCTTGCCCTTCTCTTCCCTTCTTGAATCCCACTTTAAAACTTTGTCCCCAATCTTGAAATTGCTGGCCTTTGTTCTTCTGTTAAAAATCTTTTTAATGCTGTCCTGCTTCTGCAATGCTTTGTTATACACTTCCTCTCTGGTTTGCTGAAGATGAATGGTCCGGTTCATTCTTCTGATCATGTCATTTTCTTCAGTTTGTAACTCTTGAATCAACTTCATAACTGGTATCCCAAGGCTATTTGGAAAAATTGCATCAGTACCATACACAAGCTGGAAAGGTGACATACCAATAGATTTCTTCAAAGTCAATCTGTCAGCCCAAAGTGCATGAACCAGCTTTGTGTGCCAAGACTTCTTATTGTCCTCCAACAGTTTCTTGATTATGTTCACTAAGCTTTTGTTTGAGGATTCTGCAAGTCCATTACCCTGAGGGTAATAGGCCGTGGAATTCCCCTATGTTATGTGATATCTATGACAGAACTCAACCATTTTCTTTCATCCAAATGTTGCTGCATTATCAGTGATAATCTTGGTAGGACAGCTGAATCTGGAGAGAATGTTAGTCTCCATAAATTTCATAATAACTGAATCATTGGCCTGTCTACAAGGTATGGCTTCTATCCACTTAGTGAAATAGTCTGTGGCGGTGAGAATCCATCTATGTTGGGCAGAAGATGGGGGATGGATTTCTCCTATGAAGTCAAGTCCCCACTGTTGAAATGGGGCTCAACAGTGATTGGATGCAGAGGTAGGGGTAACAGTTTTCTTTTGCCTTCAAAAAGTTGACACTTATGATAGGCTATGATCATTTTGTGCACATCATGGAAAAGAGTAGGCCAATAGAAACCAGCCCTAAAATTTTTGTTGGTTGTTGTCTTCCAGTACAAATGACCTCCACACTCTCCTTCATGGAACTGGTGCTTAACCTTCCCTGCATCAAACTCAGGAAAAAATTTAGGCAATAGACCACTTGCATTTTTCCAATAAAGACATCTATCTATAATGCAATAGTTTACAGCTTTTAACTTTAAGAATCTTGCCTTTGTTTTTGTCAAACCAGGAGGTGTATTCAATTTAAGAAAAACATAAATAATATCAGCATACCAAGGGGAATTCATAAAATGATCTTCAACTATAGGAGTTGAGAATTCTTCTTGGTCATCCAAAGCATCAATCATATTAATATCAAGAACTTCAAAATTGGATTCAGCCATCAATCTAGGTAGACCTTGGCCTTTGATGAGTTTAGTGGGTTTTATCTCTAAATCATATTCAAGAATAATAGCGATCCACTTACCTCTCTTACCATCTAGGTCCTGTGTTAGAATGTCTTTAACAACTGAGTTTGGGACAAAGGCAATGATGTGTGAGTGAAGGATGTATACTCTGAATTCTTTCAAAGCTTTAACCAAAGAAAAAGCTTGCTTTTCCATAATGTTATACTTCAAAGGGGCATCCCTCAATGCCTTGCTAAAGAATGCAATAGGCTGCTCTTGTCCTTGTGGATTTTTTTGTAGAAGGAAAGTAGCTATGGTATGTTCTGATGCAAATGAAAAAATATAAAAATCCTTTGAAAAATAAGGACTTATGAGAACCGGTGTTTTAGTTAAAGCTTGTTTCACCAGTTCAAAGGATTTCTTTGCTTCCAAGGTCCATTTTACCCCTTGCTCCTTTTTTAACATGTTTGTGATGTTCCTAAGGAGCTCAGCCAGGTTGGGGATGAACCTTCTCAAAAAGTTAATCTTTCCAATGAAAGATTGCAACTCTTTGATGTTTCGAGGATGAGAGATTTGCAATATGGCCTCAATCCTCTTTGGATCTATCTTTATACCCTCCTTAGAAATAATGTGCCTAAGAAGTTTACCTTCTTGGAGACCGAAAAGTGTCTTCTTAGGGTTTAAATATATTCCAAACTTTCTGCATTTCTCGAAAACTTTCCTCAAATGTTCTAAGTGTTCTTCATCTATTTTTTAAAACATAGTGACATCATCAAGGTATATAATGATGAAGAAGCCCAATTCTTCCGATAATGCTATCTCCATGGCTCTTTGAAAAGTTTCTCCAGCATTCATTAGACCAAAGGGCATTTTCACATACATGAAAGTGCCCCATGGTGTAGTAAATGTTGTCTTTAATTGATCAACAGGGTGAACTAAGATCTGATTGTACCCTGAATAGCCATCCAGCAAAGAAATTCTTTTAGACCCTACCACCCTTTGTAAAATATGATCCATCTTGGGTAAATGGTAGTTGTCTTAAAA
Organism: Pinus albicaulis; assembly: GCA_034641835.2. Classification (NCBI taxonomy): domain Eukaryota; kingdom Viridiplantae; phylum Streptophyta; class Pinopsida; order Pinales; family Pinaceae; genus Pinus; species Pinus albicaulis. Next base: position 928,961,222 of record CM076584.1, read on the forward strand.
TGAAGCTTTGTTTAAGTCTCTAAAGTCTATAAAAAGCCTGATCTCTCCATTTTTATTCCTAACAGGCACCAGATTAGACACCTGTTGAGTCTCAAAAGTGTTCTCCATATTCATACATATTTCCATTATGTCATAACCATTTAGCTCTTATTTCATAGCCATTTGACCTAAAACCCTACATCAAGTAACCATTTTCATAAATATATGGGTTAGGATCCTTGTTTTCCAAAGTTATTTATTTTATGTATTTTAAGTGAACTTATGATTAGAAACTAGAAAATTAACATAGTTTCATATATCTATATATGTGTTATGAGTTTTGTGACATGTGTAGGTCAAAAGGAGACTTCTAGAAGACCCTTATGTGGCACTCTAAGGCAAAATTCGAATTTGGTTGGAGAAGATTATGGGATCAAGAGGATATGTGTCTCACTTCCTTGTTGTATTGAAACTCTAAGAGGATATGTGTCTCATCTCTTAGTTGTGTTGAAACTCTAGAAAGACAAGTGTCTTATCATTTCCTATTTTGATTGTAACTCTAGAGATGGAGGGAGAAATTCATGGACTCCCATTAATGAGATGACTCCTCATATTTTGTATAAATAGGAGAAGCTTTCTCCTATCATAGGTAATGAGGAAGTAATGAAAAAGTAGTAGAGAAGTATTTTGTAACAAAGTTCAAGATGGAATGGGATGTAGATTTGTGAAGTTTTTTTCAATAAAGAAGTTCCTTGATGGTGTTTTGATTACAATTTTAAGGAGCTGAAGAAGGATTACACCAAATTGGTAGCAGAGGGCCCCTGCTATCCAAGGAGGCTTCTACATGTTTTCTAGATAAGTTGCTTTCAATTTTGTTTTGTCATATTTCCTTACTTAGATTGCTTTATGAAATCATAGCTTTTAGCATAATTTTTCATGGCAGCCCGGGCATTTGCACATAGTTTTATAATGACTAATGACATGGAATCCATCTTGTCCTTCTGCTAATTTACTTTTCTTAGTTTTTGTTTAATTCCAGCACTGTTTGTTTATTTCAGTCTTGCACATTTGCTTTAGTAATTAGATTAAATATTAAGCTGCTCATGTCATTTTCAGTTACCTCCGAAAGCCATAGCTAGACTAATGGTGAGGGATTGAAGTATGAGTGTGTAGTTTGATATTAGTTTACTTTTCTGCAAGTTAGATATATTAAATTTCTCATGTCATTTTCAGTTACCTCCGAAAGCCATAGCTGGACTAATGGTGAGGGATTGAAGTATGAGTGTGTAGTTTGATATTAGTTTACTTTTCTGCAAGTTAGATATATTAAATTACTCATGTCATTTTCAGTTACCTCCGAAAGCCATAGCTGGACTAATGGCGAGGGATTGAAGTATGAGTGTGTAGTTTGATATTAGTTTACTTTTCTGCAAGTTAGATATATTAAATTGCTCATGTCATTTTCAATTACCTCCGAAAGCCATAGCTGGACTAATGGTGAGGGATTGAAGTATGAGTGTGTAGTTTGATATTAGTTTACTTTTCTACAAGTTAGATATATTAAATTGCTCATGTCATTTTCAGTTACCTCCGAAATCCATAGCTGGACTAATGGTGAGGGATTGAAGTATGAGTGTGTAGTTTGATATTAGTTTCTTTTTCTGCAAATTAGATATCAGATTGCTCAAGTTGTTTATGATTACCTCCGAAAGCCATAGCTAGACTAATGGTGAGAGGTCAGAATATGAGTTGATGTAATTTGATTTTAGTTTTACTTTACTTGCAATCTTTTCTTTGAGTACAGTTTCTTTTGTGTTTAGACAGAAGCAAGGATAATGAGTTTCATGATCAATAGTTCATTGTTTGCTTGATTAGAATAGTGATGCAATTTTCATTTCCTTTTAGGAATTAATTTTGTCATTGTGTGTTTTAAAATTCTTTTGAAGTTTGGAAAACCATTAGAAGGACATCATTGTCTTGAATATTTGTCTCCATACTTGTCTTTTAGAATTTCATAAAAATCCAAAAACGACAAAAAGTAAGAGATAGATTATCTTGCACATATAGTGCGCCACACTTCGTCAGCTTACGAATCCCTGGTTGATAATTTATGTTAGCAATTTAGGACACACTAAATTGATAAAACAACACCCACTCAGATAATCTAATAGGGACAATAATACCAGCATCATACATTTTCATGATCTCCTTCTGAACCAAAGGCAACTGAACAGGGTTTATTCTGCGCAGTTTCTGTTTGAATGGTTTTTGGTTTTCTTTGAGGGGAATTTTGTGATGTATTATTTCAGTGTCGTAGGACTTAAGATCTTCGTAACTCCACGCAAAAACATCAGAAAACTCTTTAAATAGCTCTATGTATTTAATTTTAATGTGAGCTGGTAAAGTCTTAGATAGTTTAATCATCATAGGTTTAAGTTCACTGCCTATATTACACTCTTCCACTTCAGGCTCCACAGGTTCCAGTTTTGGTTGATTTGCCACATCGTTAAAATAGAACAACTCTTCTAAAGGGGCCAGACCCTTAGGAAAACTTTCATCTTTAGAGTGCAGAGTTTCTAACTCCTCTGTTTCTAACTCTGCATTCAATTATGTTTTGCTTTCAAGCTTGCTAGATATCAGGTTTATATTAGTAGTTTCAGGAGATGGTTCTTCCTCACTAAGAAAAATTTCTTCACTGCAGTCTGTATCATAATCTGAGTCTGAACTGTGTAGTTTGAATTCATTTCTGAATTGCATGAAGTCTTCTATTTGTTTGTCATTGTCAAACACCTACCAATATTTCTCATTATCAGGCACAGTTGGTATAAATTTTATCTGAGTTGTGCAGTTTTTGGTGTTATATGGCGTTAAGCATGTTCTAGCTGCAAAGTCTAAGTTGTGGGCCGCAATATTTCTTTTTCTTGGGACAAAAGACAGTTTGGACTCCTCAAATGTTTTCAAAAAGTCCATGACATCGTTTCGGTAGGCTCTAAGTCTGGGATGATTTGCGTTATATTCCCCATTGACTTTCCTAATGACTAACTTTGAATCCCCATACACATTGATTCTTCTCACTCCTAATTTTTGCAATAGGTGTAAGCCTAAGAGAAGGGATTCATATTCTGCTATGTTATTGGAACATTGAAAGTTTAATTTGCAGGAAATTCTATCTGTGTGGTTGTTTTCAGTGTTAGTAATCCAGACACCTACACCAGCATTGTTCTTACTGCAGGATCCATCAAAATACATACTCCATAGAGGAAATTTCTTAGGTTCATCTTGGTTACTGTCCTCTTCAACTAACGTGCTCAACAGTCATTGTGGAATCTCAGCACTTAGTTGTATTTGTTTTGATTCCCCAAGATTTTCGTTTGCTTGAGGGTCATTTTCTTGATTGTGAATGCTTAAGAGTAAAGGACATATGCCTTGTAGCTCAAGACCTCTATTTGGTTTGCTACTATTTTTCAATGCAGAAAACTGTTTTGACACTTCTGCGTTGTGTTCCTCTTCCTCCCTGTCAGCCATTAATCCCGATAAAGTGACTTGTTCACTAAATGTTTCATCATTAAACATAATAAAAGAATCAAGGCCTGTATTTACAGAATACAGGGGAGAGTTTTGTGGTATGTCCTGACTTGTAACTGTGAATTTCATATGGGACTCCCTGTAAAGTCTTCTAGTTTGATTGAAAACAGGGATAGTCGCATAGGTCATGTCCATTTGCATAGTTCCTTGTAACTTAGCCCCCCAAGATCTTGATAATAACATTCCATACTTTGGGGGTACATCAGCCACAACAATATCCATGACTAAACATTTGGCTAGAATTTGGGCTAAGTTAACACGGAGGTCTTTGATTAATCCTAAACATTTTACTCTGCTAGAATCAAAGGAGTAAAGGTCTTTGTAAGGTCTGGTGATTTCTAGACCCAGGCTCTCCATTACAGCTTTTGGCATTAAATTATGAGAATCCTCGGAATCATGCATAGCGTTGTGCAAATTTTTTTCATGAACGTTTAAACTCACATAAAAGGGAGGAACAGGTCCCTCTTGATATCTACCTTCAATCTTAGGACCAAAAATCAGCTCGGGCTGGTCATCATTAAGATTGACTGTGTCCTTATTTTCTTCTATTTTTAAAGCCTTCAAAATTTGGGTTCTCTTAGTGTGAATCTTTTGTCAAAGCGTATGAAAAAATACCACTTTAGCTACGCATAACTTATAGCCCTAACATCAAATGTGGCTGCTGACATCTTCAGATCTGCAGTTAATTGATCAAGACAAGTGCTGCCAAAAACCAGATCTATGCATAGAAAGACATTAAGCAGTAAAAATCAAGAGTTTGCTCCATACATCCAATAGACAAGACAAGAACAATTTTTTTTGAAAGAATTTTTGTATTAAGGGCACCTGGGAGGAAAACAAGAAGGTGTATCCAATTCTCCTCAATGGGATGGGTTCTTGGAAGTCCTCAGCACTTCAGATCTAGAATCTCTCTCTTGTTGGTGTAGAAAACCCAGACAAAGATAGAACTCAAAGGGAGCTCACACAGCAAATAATGTAGAATGTGACCAAGTGTATAGATCCAGAGTGATCTAATAGGCAACAAAAGGTGAAGAATGATAGGAAAAAACCTCCTATTTATAACAAAATATTGGGTCATTCTAGATCTTGGTGCATGATTAAAATAACATTAACCAAATCTAGATCCAACTTTTATGGAATATTTTATTATATTTGTTGGAGGGAAAAGGTATTTGACTTGGGTCAAATCCCTTTATTTGTAAGTAATAAATAAATAAATGATTTATTTATCATTTTAAGTAAGTGGTTGGATGATAATCAAATAAATAATGATTTATTTAATTATTTATGGGTGATTTAGTCATATTTAACAAGGAATATTATTTAAATAAGGTTTAAATAATTATTCCTAGAAAATAATAAGATAAATAAAGATTTATCTAATTAATTTCTTTTTTTTGGGTTAAACATGACCAGGAAAATCAAACAAATATAGGTTTGTTTAATATTTCCTTTTGGGGTTTCCTGTTTAGACCATAAACAACCTAATAAATGTGTTTTATTAAGTTATTTTACATAGTGAAGGCAATTTTACTTAGGGAAAAATTGGTCTTACATGGTGTACTTGGGTCCATCTAATGATAGTGGGTTAGATGACCAAAAAATGGTGTAACAGATTGCCCCCCAGCGTGCGAGTGTTAGGAGCAAATCGTATGACCGAAGTACGTTGTAAGAACTCAATCACCAGACATCAAAAGGGAAGCCAGAGAGAGAAATGTGAGGTAGACTAATGTGTTGAAGAACTAGACCCTGAGGAGATGAGACTTACAGGTGCAACAAGTCTCTTTTTATGAGAGGGTACTTGTGCTAAAGGCGGCGGGGGAGGCATACCTATGCCCGCCGAGACAAAGTACAAAAGAATAGTGTGTCCAGTAACCAAGGGACTGAACCATAAAGTACAGCTGGCATAAACATGAGCCAGATAAGAATACAATGAGGAATCCCACATACATGCTATGCCTGGGATACCAGCCAGGACTTATACAATAATATCTGAGTACATGAGATACAAATACAACCCAAATGCCCCCTATAAGCGTGGAAGGGCTCACAAAATCTCACTGATACATGCAAATCAAATAGGCACTGCAAGTGGCTAAGGCCGACATCATCAAATATATGGAGCTGCATCGAAAGCTGCAATGAAGAGGTCATCCAGGCATGTGGGGGGCTACCTGCAGGGCCACCCCCTCATGAGGGCTGAGACATCTCGCACACACCCGGGAATCACCAAGAGCTGCTGTTGCATCACTGAACCATAAAGTATACAGATCTCGATCATGCTGAAAGGAGCTGGAGTGGAGAAACGATCAAGTCAAAGGGAAATGAGAGATCCCTTTGCCGGATCCGAGGCACCGAACAAGAATGGAAGCTGGAACCAAGGTACACCACCCTCTAGACCTGTCTTCTGGAATGAAGGAGCTGATGTCGACAGAAGGAGGTCCGCCATAGGTGAGGCAATGAGAGATCCCCAACTAAGGCACGAGAGAAAATAGTGGAGCGACGGACAGACTAATACCAATGATGATGATGGAATGGAGGGGACTGAGTAGCGAATGGATGACTTCCCTTGTTAGAGCATAAAGGGCATGAATGACATGGCAGCGACTGACACAATATCAGAAGGGATAGGGGACAATGGGACTGAAGGCCATAATGTGCGACACAAGAGAGAGACCGAGCAATGAAGGATGGAGGGCTATAGCGGGGTACAAAGGGACTCAGGATAGACTCCATGAATGCAATGATGACTCAAAACCCAACAGGAAGGATAGCTCATGCCATATCTCATCTTCAAAATGTCGGTCGTGGTCAGAGACTAGTTGTTTCGGAACTCCGAATCGAGCAATAATGTGGTTAAAGAAAAATAGGGTGGCAGTAGCAGCCGTATTGTTAAATGTGGGCATAGCCTCGGCCCATTTGGTTAAATAGTCAACCACCACAATGATATACTTATGGTTACCAGCGGATGGGGGTCGACACTCCATAAAGTCGATGGCCCATTTACAAAAGGGACCAGTTGTGACGACAGGATGGAGGGGAGCTGGGGGAGCTCGCGCCTTAGGGGTGAAATGTTGGCAATTGGGACAGTGTTTGACTGCCTCAATGCAATCACTGAAGAGGGAAGGCCAAAAATACCCAGCGCGCATGACTTTCTGGGTGGTAGCAAGTCCGGAGAGGTGGCCACCGCAGGCGCCGCTATGGCAGGCATTGAGGACCTATTCAGCTTCAGCGTGTGTGAGACAATGACAAAGGACAGTATCGATACCGCGACAATAGAGGTCGTCACCGATAAGGAGGTATCGGGGAGCCTGGTGTCGGATTCGTCGGCGAGCCTCACGATCAAGGTGGAGGGCGAACTTTTAGGTTCACAAGTAAGTAATAATATCGTCGTACCACGGATCGTCCGAAGTAATGGCAAATAAGTGTTCATTAGGAAAATTATCATTATCTGGGGGGTCCTGCATTCCGGTAGGTAATTCATAAATGAGTTCAGCGAGGGCTAATCCTTTCTTACTTTTTGGTGTGACAAATTCGAGGTCGAATTCCTGAAGGATAACGACCCAACGGGCGTACTTCCCAGTGAGGATGCGGCGACTCAATAAGAAAGCCATGGGGTTGGAATTAGTCACAACCTTGGTGGAACGCATGAGGATATAATGACGAAGTTTTTGGACTGAGAACACGACAGCCAGCGCTGATTTTTCTTCGTGCGAGTAGGAAACAGGGGGCCCTACGAGGTTCTTACTGACATAATAGATCACATGCTTGATATCGTTGTCATCTTCCTGGATTAGAACTCCAGCGACCGAATAGGTGGAAGCGGAGATGTACAGGATGAAGTCCCTATCAAAGTCAGGAGGGCGGATCAAGGGAACGGATGTGAGAGCTTGCTTGAGGGCATCAAAAGACTCATGAGCATAGGTATCCCATACAAACGGGATGTTAGATCGGAGGAGTCTCAGGAACCCATGTGCGGTGGTGGCATAGTCAGGGATGAACCGGCGAAGAAAATTAGCTTTGCCTTGGAGACTCTGTAGCTGGCGTAAGGTACGAGGGATGGGGAGTTCAAGAATGGCTTGGACTTTTAAAGGGTCAAGAGTGATACCGTCTTTGGACACGATGAAGCCTAGGAGATGGCCGGCAGGGACGCAGAAGACACATTTCAACGGATTAAGGCGGATATTATACTTGCGACATCGAAGGAAGATGGTGTGCAGATCATGGAGGTGTTGTGCCCGATGTTTAGAACACGCAGTGAGGTCGTCTAAATAAGCAAGGATAATGTGAGCTAAGTCATGGAAACAATAAGACATGGCCCGTTGAAAAGTGGCGCCGGCGTTTTTAAGGCCGAAAGGCATGACCCGGTAAGCGAAAGTTCCCCACGGACTGATGAACGTGGTTTTAAGTTGATCAGAAGGATGGATAACAATCTGGTTGTATCCGGAGAAACCATCCATAAAAGATATAACCTCATGCCCCACACACTCGTCAATGATTTGGTCAATGAATGGTGTGGGGAAATTTTCTTTGGGACAAGCTTTGTTCAGGTCGCGAAAGTCCGTGCAGACACGGATGGTGCCTTGTTTCTTGAGGACGGGAACTGGGTTGGACACCCAAGTGGTGTATTCAATGGGGTAAATGAAACCAGCTTGCTGGAGCTTATCGATTTCAGCTTTGATAGCATCACGTCTGGAAGGATGAATGGGTCTCAACTTTTGACGAATTGAGTTGGCATCAGGCCATGTGTCGATATGGTGTTCGACAATGGCGGGATCGAGTCTGGGCATTTCGGAGTAGGACCAGGCGAAAATATCGCAGAATTCCTTGAAAAGCTTAGTGTAAGCTTCAATTTCTTCCGGGGTGCATTGGGTGCCCAAGGTGACGTATTCTTCGATTCTCGGTTTGACCGAAATGTCAATTTTAATGGTAGGAGAGATATTGGCCATGTTTCCTTCTTCGAAAGCATCGGGTGTAGGGATGGGATTTTTGAACCAGTCGACTGCATGGGGGATGAAGTCTTTGGTCTCCACGGCATATTGGTCATGGGACTGCTGTGGGAGGAAGTATGTGCGATGGTGCATATCATCCCAGCGAAAGTCAGGGTGGGTCATGGCTTCCATAATGTCCTCATCCGACTAGAAGATGGGAAGACTGGAGGAAGGGGGATCAGCTAATGATGTAGCAATACCAGACGGGTCATCTGGAGAAAAAGGGCTCATATGGGCAACGTTGGTAGATCCAAGGTTGACTGAGGTGGAGCCGAGAATGTCCGCAGGTAGGGGGGAAGACGAATCATCTCTCAAGGATGACGATAGGTAAAATATGGTGGATGAAGGCTCAGTTGTGTCAACGGATGGAGGGGGAATATGAATGGGAGGAGGAAGATCCTCTGGTCCTACTGGGGTAGAACTCGCAACCAAGGGAGAAGGTAGCTTGTCATGCGTAGCCTTGAATTGGCGGTATGTGGCTAAAGAGGAACGATACTCGTCAAGGCGGGGACAGAGGTGGGTGTAATGGCCATAGAAATCGCACAAAGCACAAGGGTGATTTGTGCGCAAGGTTTTGAGTTTCAAGATAGAGTCTAGGATAGTGACGTAGACTTCAGGGAGATCAGATTCCGGAAACATCTCGTTGACCAGGGCCTTGAGATGTGGCAATTCAGGACACGTATGGGTGGCGTGACCGACAACATCACACAAGGTACAAGGCTTTGCGGGTGGAGGAGGAGCAGGGTCAGTCGGGGTGGCCTTGTCTTTGGATGCCCCCTTGTGAGCTTTTCCTTTCTTTCCTGGAGTTGTCACCATAGGGGTAGGGTCCTGGGGAGGTGCAGGGGGCATGGTAGCAACGGAGGAAGCGAGGGGGACCGGTTGAACCGGTGTCAAAGCAAGATAGGGTTTGGGGTGACCAGGAGGGGTAGCAGCTGGAGGGTCAAGGTACCAGACGGGTATACCCAGGGTCAGGCTAGGGAGAGAGAGGGTGGCCATGACGGGGACCGAATAGACTCCGGGAGGGGGAGCCAGGAACGGTATCTGACCAGCGGGATAATGACCAGGAGGGATGGCTCCGAGATGGTTAAGGCCTGGGGGAACCAATCCAGGGGGATAAAGGGGTTCAGGGATACCAGCTGTAGGAGAAGGGCCAGAAGGAGGAGGTTCGACTAGCGGAGATGAAGGGCTAGGAGCGGGTTGCGGTGGGCGAGGTTGAGTCTGAGGTTGCTAACTAGCCGAAACGGGTCGCTTAAGGGCAGCCCGAGACGATTGCATCATGCAAACATCAGGGATAGGAGGAGGAGGGAGACCAGGAAAAGTTCCAAGCAAAGAGGAGTCTTTATAGACGCCGGGAGAGACACTGGTCAGGGAATCGATGGTTTGCTTATTGGCTATAGAAGATATGGTCGTCTTAGGGGAGGTCTGAGACTTTGGCTCATGATAAGTCAACTGGTCGATGGTGACTATCTTTCCATTGTGAGGAAAAGACATCTTGCGAAAAACCGCGGATGGGACAGCAGACATGGCATAGGTGTAGCTTCACCCCAATAGAATTTTGTAGTCTAGAGGGGTGTCAATGACTTCGACGTCGACGCAAATGGTCTTACTGGCAAGGGTGATAGGACAATTACGAAAAAGGCCAATGGGCTGGGAGGCGTGGCCATCCCACGCTCGAAGGGTGATCGTGGAAGGGGCCAAGTCAGGAGATCCGAGTTACTTCCAAACCGAAGCAGACATCACACAGGTGGATGCCCCCTCATCAATTATACACCGAGAAACGTTGGCATTCCAGAATTTGACTGGGATTTGGAAGGCGACGGAAGCAGGAAGAGGAGGATGTTCTGATTGATGGGCGTCGAAAACAATCATTTGGTCATCAGCAGGATCTACAGTGCCCACGGCATATAGCAGAGCCTTCCTTTGGGAAGGGCACGACTGGAGGAGTTCCAATGTGGAAATGGCAGCAGGAGATTGCGCCAAATCATCTACTATGCTATACGAGTGAGCAGCTTGACCAGAAGCAGAATTTCAACGTAATGGTCCCTTAGGAATCTTGGTATGAACCTCAACTTTGGGTTGAGGGATATGTAAGGGGCCATTGGATGTCGAAAGAGGCTCTGTAGACCCGGAAGAAGGGGACTCGGGGGCAGACTGAGTGGGAGGCTTGGGGTACTGGCGAGACCGAGTTTGAAGGTGAAGGTCGACGGTTGGGGATGGATCAGAGTTCATCATGAGGATCTGGTAATCGGAGGAACCAGAAGGGGAAGGTTGAGGGGCGACCTGTCCGTCAGGTGGTTGGGCAGCCAAGAAGCCTTGCTGAGGGAAAGGATCAGTAAACACATCTGGTTGAGTAGTGGCCACATTAGGGGGAGTATGAGGGGAGGCATGTTGTTCTCGCAATGTGGCTTGAGACTCCCACATCTGCCGCATCTGTGGTAAGAGGGGACAATCGTGGGTGTAATGAACATAAACACCGCAACACGAGCAAGGCTTATTTGTGCGAAGAGGTCTGTCTGGCTTAGGCTAAGTGCCCTGTTGCTGTTTGGCAGTGTTAGGGTCAATACCTTGAGGATTGGGTCCACGAGTACCAGGGGCAGATTGGTTTGGATTGCCTCTCCGCCTTCTTTGAGAAGAAGGGGGATTAGTCGCGCCCTGCTGTGCAAATACTTGCCCTGGAGGGGGCTGTAGGTGTTGTTGCAGGGTTGGAGGAGGCAAGGGAGGTGGAAGCGCATATGCTAGAGGAGCTAGCGCACCAGGCTGCGGATAAGGGTAATGGTTAGGTTGGGCAACATTGAGGTAAGCAGGAGGTTGGGCAAAAGGATGAGGCATTCCGTATCCTAGATACACGCTACCTGGAGGGGAAAAAGTGCTAGAGGTGTTGGCCCCTCCCTGAGGGAGACCATAGCCCATAGGAGGTTGAGCATACGGATGAGAAAGGGCTCCAACGATATTGTCAGCGGAATGAGATGCCCCCAGGGCATTAGCACCTCTGGGCCTGGGGAGGTCAGGAAAGACGGTATAAACATAACCAGACTGAGCATAGATCAGGTCATATTTCAAGGCTATTTGGAGGGCGGCTTCTTCGGTTTGAGGGAAATGGGAGGTGACATCTTTGCCGATAGGAGCTAAGAGAGTGTGAAGGAACTAGTCCATATAAACCCGATCTTCGAAAGGGGGGGCTCAACATAAGCTCCGTCTTTGTCGCCATTCCTGGACATGGGTAGAAAGGCGGGTCGAAGAGGTTTTCTTGAAGGAGGTCAAGAGCTTCGTACCATTATCGTATCAGAGAGGGAGCTGGAAATAAGATAAAAAGGCTTGGGCAATGGTCGCAAAGGTGGTATGGGAAGAGGTGGCTTGGTCAACATACCATTTAGAAGCTTCGTCGGTAAGCGTGCATTGGAACAACCAAAGATGGATGGAATCGTCGGTAATGGAATTGGAGGAACACCACATGTGGAAAGATCGGACATGGTTGGTTGGATCTTCTCCAGCAAGGCCTTCGAACTTAGGGATGTCATAGGGGAGCTTGGTTGGCATAGCAGGCCAACAAACATCATGGCGGATAGGGTCATTGATCAACTAATTGAAATCGGGGAGGCTGAGGCCTGCGATGTACGGTAGCAAGGGTGCGGCCGAGGTAGTTCATGTGGTGGTTCCGCTAGTAGTAGTTCTGGCATTAGGGCCGGGATTACCGCTAGCATTAGGCCCTGGACCAGACATAGTGAAGGTGACAGGGGGAGAACCAGAAGTAAAAGGAGAACCCAATGAATCAGAAGAGGATTCGGAATGCGGACTCGGAGGGGGACTGGCTCGACGACGACGGGACGGAGCTAGTCGACCGACCGGAAACTGAGGGTGAAGGCCAAGAAGTCTCCGGGAGGTGTGCCTTGGGGGCGCAATGATGACAACACAAACACGGCACAAGGGGAAGAAGAATGACCACAAGGGCAAGGAGGTGCAGAATCAAGTGATTACAATGTCGAAACAAGGGAAGATAGGTGCAGTGTCAATTGATTTTAAAGTCTTTGCCTGGCGGTGTAAACCAGGCTCTTCTTCGCTTAGGGTGAGTGTGTGGCGTGCGTTAATTTTAATTTTTAAACCCTTTTCGTTTTGAGAGCAAGAGAAAAAGTGTGCTGCGTAACTGAACATAATGCTGCAAAAACAATATATAATGCTGAAATAACAGAAAATTAACAGCTACTAGTGCATCGATTCAACCCAAAAAGGCGGGTCTCTCAAAACTAATCTAAAAGAGGGAAAAAATCTAGTCAAAACACACTAAAAAGAGGCCAATAGATCTAGGGTCAAAAGGGACAGGGATCTAAAGGAGAAAGCTGTTGAAAAGAGGTGCAGATCACAGCCAAGAGGCAGAGGCAAGGTGGCTGGAAAAAAGGAGGAAATAAACAAAAAGCAGAAAGGACAGGGAGGAGGTCCTAAAGGGAGGTCCAAACAAAACTACAAGAGGTGGTTTGAAAGGAAGAAGAGTTGATTTAAAGGGATCTGAGAATGAGGTATCAGATCTGAAAAAGGGAAGGCTGAAACTCTGAAAAATCAGACACCTGAAACAGCTAAAACTCTTCCACCAAAAGTGGAGGGTACTGAAGCCCTAGGGGGCTAGGTTCCCACTTAGATGAGCAAAACAGATCAGAAACAGGTCCAAACGGGTGGAGACAGAGGCTGGAAAACCCTGACAGAAGCTTCAGCAAAACCCAGAAAAATTGTAGAAAAACAGCAGAAAAAAGCACAGGTCGCAGGTTCTGACCTGTTTTCCTGTTCAGGTCGTAGAAAAGGGGCTGAAAAGTGCAACCTAGAGTCCAGGTCGCAGTTTTTGGGCTGAAAAGTGTGACCTCCAACTCCAGTTGTCCCGGAGGTAGATTTGCGGAAAAGTTGTCGTCTCAGTTGCAACTGATGTCTGTCACCTGCGCAATAGGGCCAGAAACACGTGGAAGTTAGAAATTTTAATGTTTTAGGGTTGTATAGGTGAAAAACAACATGAAAATAGGAAAAACAAAAAGCTGAAAAGAAACCCTAGGGTCTGAAGTAGCTGGATATGCAGGAATATGAAAAACGACAGCGGTCGTAATTGAAAACCCGTGTGGAGTCGCCAATTGTTAGTATGAATCTTTTGTCGAAGCGTACGAAAAAATCCACTTTAGCTGCGCATAACTTATAGCCCTAACATCAAATGTGGCTGCTAACATCTTCAGATCTGCAGTTAATTGATCAAGACAAGTGCTGCAAAAAACCATATCTATGCATAGAAAGACATTAAACAGTAAAAATCAAGAGTTTGCTCCATACATCCAATAGACAAGACAAGAACAATGTTTTTTGAAAGAATTTTTGTATTAAGGGCACCTGGGAGGAAAACAAGAAGGTGTATCCAATTCTCCTCAATGGGATGGGTTCTTGGAAGTCCTCGGCACTTCAGATCTAGAATCTCTCTCTCTTGTTGGTGTAGAAAACCCATGCAAAGAATAGAGCTCAAAGGGAGCTCACACAACAAATAATGGAAAAATGTGACCAAGTGTATAGATCCAGAGTGATCTAATAGGCAACAAAAGGTGAAGAATGGTAGGAAAAACCCTCCTATTTATAACAAAATATTGGGTCATTCCAGATCTTGGTGCATGATTAAAATAACATTAACCAAATCTAGATCCACCTTTTATGGAATATTTTATTATATTTGTTGGAGGGAAAAGATATTTGACTTGGGTCAAATCCCTTTATTTGTAAGTAATAAATAAATAAATGATTTATTTATCATTTTAAGGAAGTGGTTGGATGATAATGTTAGGTCCCTATATTACTAGTATAGTACCTTATTGTTGTTAGTGTAACCCCTTTATTGTTATTATTGTACCCTTGTAACCCCCATTCTGTTATTATTGTGCCCCTAAATTATTATTGTTAGGTCGGCTAGGATTACATTGTGGCCCATTGGGATTACATTATGGCCCCATGGACTCCTATATATAGAAAGGAGGTTTTGTAAATTGAATCATCCAAGAATTGTTCATTCATGTAATGTATTGGAGGTTGCCCCCTCGAAGTGGCTCATTTCTAAGGCGTGAATATCTCTTTTCTTCTCTCTTTGGAGCTGGTTACACAACATTTGGTATCGGAGCTTTGGGATTCTAGGGTTTCGCTGCTCCAAACAGGTCATCGTGGCATTTTCGCTATAACTTTTTTTCTACGAAGCTTCAGAAGCTGAAATTTCTAGGGTGCGAAGCTGAAATCTTGAAGAAGGTTTTCTAAAAATTTCAGATCTTGGTTCGCAATATTTGAGGAGATATCATCTGTGGAAGTTAGATATTTGTTCAGGCTCAGAAACAGGTCATCGTGGAATTTGCGCTATAAATTTTTTTGTACGAAGGTTCAGAGTCTGAAATTCATATGGTGTGAAGCTGAAATCCTGAGGAAATTCGTCAAAAAATTTCAGAGCTTGGTTCGCAATATTTTTGGAGATATGATCTGTGGAAGGTAGTGATTTTTCAGGCTCCTGAATTGCATCTCAAAGAGGTGATCGTGGGAAAACTTCAATAACTCTCTCTCTGGGCATTGGATTGAAGTGCCGTAAAAAGTGGTCGCAAGTACACAGACTGAAGTTTGTGGGCTATCAATTTCAGAGACAAAGGACAAAACAGTGACACGTGGCAAGTCGTACAAGTTCGCTCTACTAAACCAGTCTAGAATTAGGTCATTGTGGGAGATTGGACACAACTTTGTCTTGGAGAATCCAAATCAGGTCAGACCTGTGGCATTTGAAAGAAGCTTCAGAGATCTACTACAGGGCTGAATTT